>OU744793.1:30104031-30704031 GCA_916614155.1 Mesoligia furuncula
GTGTGAGAATGCATTTCGAGGGCTATAAAAGTAGGCGAAGACCAAAAAAAGCGATAGACGGACTGTGTGAATGATAATGACGATTATGATGATAATTACTGTTAGAAATGGGGTGCCTATTGCGATGACGACTAATAAATAGAGAAGTATGGAAGAAAAAGAGATTTTGCGCCGTACCCAAATAAATTGGTATCAGAGCAGGAGAATGATAATGCATGTCGTGTTCAATCTCGGGGATCGTGACTAAATAACAACAGCCGCACGTGTTGATTATCAAGATTAAGCAACGCTTGCGCATGGATGGGTCCTCCGTTCCTCGGAAAGTACGTTTAGTCATTCGTAGATCTTTGACAGTCGTTCCGGGTCATCAGAAGCCGGAAAGTATGACAACCAGTCTTAACAGTATTACTCGGTAGTCACTCGGTAGTCACTCGGTAGTCACTCGGTAATCATTCGGTAGTCACTCTATGTAAAATACTGGTATTCAGCTGCATTTGGTGAGACTGGAAGCCGACCCCAACATAGTTGGGAAAAGGCTAGGCAGATGATGATGACGACCCGACGCGTGACCAAGGATAAATCTGTTGTTTGATTAACTGGTTAAGTTGGTACAGTAGCTAAAGGTGTGCCAAGCGTACATACGCCGACCACAAAAAGTTTAAAAAAATATAATTGACGTGTAAAAGTGTTTGTACGGTCACGATCATAAGTGGATAAGCAATTTCACGAAGCAATAGATTGACACTTTGGTTTTACTTACGACATTCTTTTAATTAGTAATTTCAATACTATAGACACACACACTCACATTCGTTTGCAACTGATTGTATTTCATTAATTCAACCAGCACGGTATATGGCATGGTAGCTTAGCGGTTATCATATTTGGGTATGCGCGTCCTGCATAGCGAGCCGCGGGTTCGAATCTCACGCGCGGTGATAGATTTTTTAATATTTTAATAATTACTTTGAATAATCACGCTTTTGACTAGTACCTTGTCATGTTCGTCTTGAGCTTACAACGTAAAACTTTATGATTATACCGAAAGAAATCTAAATAAATAAATTATAAGGTAGACAGATACAGTTAAGTTGCGAGTCATTCACCGCGATTAAATAGAACGTTGGTTGGTTGTTTATTGTGGGTTAGCGACGTGTGTTCTATCTATATATTATACTAGCTGCTGCCCGCGACGTCGTCTGCGTGAAGGCTCTACATCACCAAAAATACCTAAGATGCCAGTGTCGCTATAGCATTATAAGTAAACAACTTTTAAAATAGCATTAAAATATTTTTTTTTTTGCAAGCGAAGCAAGTGAAGAGAGTAAGATGGGAATCCTCCTGAGTACTGAACTCAGCAGGATTCCCATATAACTCTCTTACATATATAATCTCTCATAAGATGCGACTGAAGGAAATAGAGAAAATATTGCAAGAATACATTCCAGGACACAAAAGAGTAAAAATACGTACAAAGTTTATAGGGAAGTGTTGTAAGGTATGATATACCTTACAACACTTCCCTATACGTTGGTTTACGTTGGTAGTTATGCTGCCAGGAGCCAAAATGTAAAGAGAGTCAGGACTGGTGACGCGGGAGCAAGCGACGTACAGTTGCCCGTGTGAGAAGCAACTCGTCCTGAGGTCAACACCCGCTACCCTCAGTGTCTGCCCCTGCGATTTATTGATGGTCATCGCGAAGCAAACACTCAAGGGGAACTCTACGCGCTTGAACTGGAACGGGAAGTTATGAGATATTAGGGGAATGCGTGGTATAAATACTGCCTCGCCGACGCTACAACCCGTAAGAATTTCCGGCTCAATGGTGTGTCTGTGGAGCGAGATGACTTAAAGGCGGGTCCCGTTACACAACTTCGGAGGAGATAGGTTCCGAAGAAGCACAATCGGGACACCGACCTTTAGCTTGATGGTATGCGCTGGAAGTCCACTTGCTGACAGGGAGTTCAGAAATTCCACGGGATAATGTGTGGCGTCATCTTGCTCGACAACAGTGTTTATCGAGGTGTAGACCACTTCATTCCACTCAATTTTCGAGAGATTGCATTCGTTAATTGCTGCAGCCTGATCATTTTTGGGCGTCAAAATGGCCCACTCACACACCCAAGAAGTCTGCTGGTGCGGTATATGACTGATGTCCCCGTACACACAGCGAATGAGTTCTTCTAAGCTGGATACCACTCTACCGAGAGTCTCTGGAAGCACCACCTGTCCACCTCTCTCTTCTGGTAGAGTGCCTTCGCCAAGACTTAGAAGGACATCGGAGAATTCTTGAGCACGTGCATTGCCGCCGAGCCGAGCTCTCATATTAATGGTCAAACGCAGCGTACGAACTCGTGACAACAACGAAGATCGTTTCAACGAAGCATTCACCCGAAGATCCCCGCGTCACCACGGGAAGCGTTTGCCGGAAATAGCCACTGAACAGAACTGTGATACCACCCATCAAATGTCGTTCCTGCGGATGTCCTGCAGAGTTCTGTCTACGCCCTCAACAGCCTTCCTATTGGCCATCGTACACTCATCCCATACAATCAGAGAGCAATCCTTGAGCACGTGTCCCTTATCGCTGTTACGTGACACACCACAAACAGGCGTTTCGGCGCTCTCTAAATCGATGGGAATTTTAAACATGGCATGTGCTGTCTTGCCACCCAGAAGCAGTGTGGCAGCGATTCCCGACGACGCTACAGCAATAGCAATTTTGCCTTGCCTCCTGACCTCTGAAAGTATGCCAGTGGTAACAAATGTTTTTCCTGTTCCACCAGGAGCATCCAAAAAACTTTTTACCCTGGTTTTTCCCAACGCTTTCAAGGGCGATGTCATAAATTTGTTTTTGCTCTGAAGAGAACAAAGCGACATGGTCATTTCGTTTGGTGGCCCGGATCATAATTTGTCTCAGCGTTATACTCCCGATTTCTACGGTATTGATGCGGTGATGATTGGGGAGCTAGTAACCCATATTCGATCAGTAGATTGCCGCCGATAGAAATGACCACATCTTGAAGTGAACTGAGACAGGTGTTCAGCACGCGTTCATCAGTTACTTCGACTTCGTCTTCAGTAGCACGCTTCAAAGCTAGTAGAAAATCTTCAGACAGATGACGGCGATACTTCTCCTACAAAACTACCGGGTCCGCGAGTCCACAATACACCAAGACGACGGCAAACAGATGACGCATGCGGCTGGGACTGTCACTGATGCTCGCCTCCGCGAGGATGTCATCCCAATTTTGGGCACCGTCGAGAAGGTGACGTGCTATAAAGCTATTTTAAAAGTTGTTTACTTATAATGCTATAGCGACACTGGCATCTTAGGTATTTTGGTGCTGTAGAGCCTTCACGCAGACGACGTCGCGGGCAGCAGCTAGTTAGGTATACGACATGAAAATATATTAATTACCAAGCAATAATCACACAGATAAATACCGAACAAAAGTATTAACAGTCTATGCTTATTTTGTACTAACAACATGAAATTGATGAAGAAATGATCATCATCAATGAACATAACTTTTTTGTAATACTTAACACCGCATTTTTAGGGTTCCGTACCCAAAGGGTAAAAACGGGACCCTATTACTAAGACTTCGCTGTCTGTCCGTCTGTCCGTCTGTCTGTCTGTCTGTCACCAGGCTGTATCTCAAGAACCGCGATAGCTAGACAGTTGAAATTTTCACAGATAATGTATTTCTGTTGCCGCTATAACAACAAATACTAAAAACAAAATAAAATAAATATTTAAGGGGGGCTCCCATACAACAAACGCGATTTTTTTGCTCTTTTTTGCTCGATATCAAAAATGGCAACAGGTAGGCACTTAAAATATTCACAAAATACTCAATTGTATTTTAACTTTCATAATAAAATAAAATAAATATTTAAGGGGGGCTACCATACAACAAACATGTTTTTTTCGGCGTTTTTGCCTTGTGGTACGGAACCCTTCGTGTGCGAGTCCGACTCGCACTTGGCAATTTAAAAAAAAACTCGCAGTTTTTTTTTAAATTGTCATCCTCAACTCTGCTCAAGATTTTGAGGGTTTTGTTGGAACTTGAATTTGTCAAAACGTACTATACGATACAACTTTTATGAAGAAAATGCACATTACCATCTATGAATTTTAGGAATAACTAACTACTAACCTCGCCTACATGATCAAATTTAAATTATTAATTTCCAAAAAGTGTAACATGTAACTTAATTTGATTTTTATGAAATCTCATAAATGGCGCTGCTTCAAAATTGTCTTTACACTACTAACATTCATTAAACTATGTTTCTCTCCCCAAGTTACTTAAATGGCGTAGTTTTTATAGTGTAAAGGTAGATAATAGCATGGCTTACTCAAAAACAACATTTAAATATGCATCGTTAGATTACACGCTGTCACAGAATGTGTAAGAAAAATAAAGCTTCACAGCTCCTCCCCCGTAGGTGATAGCGTGATAATATGTAGCCTATATGTTGACCCGACCTCTTAGTAATATTCATGCAAAATTTGATATAAATCCATGTAGTACTTTTTGAGTTTATCCCGGACATACATACAGACAAACAGACAAAAATTCTAAAAACTATATTTTTGGCTTCGGTATCTGTGATGTACTATTAAAAGTAGCACACAACTCAGTGGCAACACTGCTCGAGTCAGTCACGGCTTACCCCCGTGTCGACTGGACGTGCCCGTTGAGTGGTTGTCTACTTACTGATAATCTGGTAGTTTTACTTTAAACCCTAAGCCCCAATAAGAGATTATAGCCAGAACACCACAAATAGGTTGCACGTGAAGTTTCAATATTTTTCCTACTTAATGAATGAAGAACCTATGTAAGCAATCTAGCTTCTAATAGAGCACCCATTATCTCAAGACGCGGTACAGTTAATTCCGGTTTTGAAGGCGCTAGTTTTGCCTTGGCATAAAAAGGTGAGTATCTATAACGCCTAGTGCATCGTGTGATATAACGTACAAACAAGCACCGTACGCAGTCTGCGATGTATCAGTGAAGTAATAATAATACGACTTTATTTCATTAAAATTGGTTTAACAACACAATTAGATACATGGAACGTTGATAAATTGATTTGTGATTATTTGCCGTTATAGCAAGCTCGATAAAAATAAATTATGTACCTATAAAAAATTATTGTCACACAAATAAAATCAAATTGAATAATGCGGCAGATTGATAAATTTTATATGATATATAAATAGGCATACACGGTCAGTAAAAATCACAGTCAAGCTATTGAAAGACTCAATAATGTTGAAGTTACTCATCTTTCTTGTTATAATAGCAAGCGTGGGTAAAATTAAATGTCAGTACACCGGTGAAGATGGTCGTGTCCCCGTGGTGTTGAGCAGACGAGATGCAGATCCAGACGTATTCAAAGCAGGCTGTCCTCCCGGCACGCAAAGAGATGCTACCACTGGTGAATGTGTCGTAGTCGTGAGACGACGAGGTCTTATAGGTAATTTTGCAAAACAAATTGGCAAACGGATAGTAAAACATATTAAATTATAAACCATAATATACATCAAAGCTGGGTATGTTACAGTGTTTGTAAATGTTCTTAAATCTGGTTATATAAAAACATATTAAATATGATTGTATTTCAATTACTTACTAGAAGCTAACCCACCCACACGGGTGGGTTTTAGTCGATAAGAGTCTGACACTCCCTTCCGCTCCACCCAGAGCGGGAGGAGTCATATGATGATTTCCCGTCCGCAAAAAAAAAACCTTATATACACCAAAGGTATGTTACAGTGTTTGTAGATGTTCTTAAATCCGGTTATATAAAAACATCTATCTTCTATCTATACATATAATAAAATTGTAGGAAAGTGGTGTCTGTACAATGGAAATATATAAAAAAAAAGTAGCAGGGGTTGTTATTATATCGATGCCGAACCCGAAATTGTAATTAATTTTTTTTTGTCTGTGTGTTTGTTCACGCTAATATCAGAAACGGCTCATTCGATTTAGATGCGGTTTTCACTAGTATATTGTAGTAAGTTTCACTTAACATTTAGTGTTTATTTCATGTCAATCGGTTCATAAATAAAAAAGTTATGTCAATTTAAAGAATCACGGCGAACATTTGTTAAGGTATTCAGCGAACGCACGTATCCTGGAGAGTATAGGCGAATAGTTGCATACGATTATTGCGATTCACTTGAATACTGACATTTTGCATATCGATACCTCTGGGCTCAAAGGGCGTATAGCACAAACCACAGGTTTTCAGGAGAAGCAAAATCTATCTTCTATCTATCTATCTTCTTCTTCTATATCTATACATATAATAAAATTGTAGAAAAGTGGTGTCTGTACAATGGAAATATATAAAAAAAAAGTAGCAGGGGTTGTTATTATATCGATGCCGAACCCGAAATTGTAATTAATTTTTTTTTGTCTGTTTGTCTGTGTGTTTGTGCACGCTAATATCAGAAACGGCTCACTCGATTTAGATGCCGTTTTCACTAGTATATTATAGTAAGCTTCACTTAACATTTAGTGTTTATTTCATGTCAATCGGTTCATAAATAAATAAGTTATGTCAATTTAAAGAATCACGGCGAACATTTGTTAAGGTATTCAGCGAACGCGCGTATCCTGGAGAGTATAGGCGAATAGTTGCATACGATTATTGCGATTCACTTGAATACTGACATTGTGCATATCGATACCTCTGGGCTCAAAGGGCGTATAGCACAAACCACAGGTTTTCAGGAGTAGCAAAATCTATCTTCTATCTATCTATCTTCTTCTTCTATATCTATACATATAATAAAATTGTAGAAAAGTGGTATCTGTACAATGGAAATATATAAAAAAAAAGTAGTAGGGGTTGTTATTATATCGATGCCGAACCCGAAATTGTAATTTTTTTTTTGTCTGTTTGTCTGTTTGTCTGTGTGTTTGTGCACGCTAATATCAGAAACGGCTCATTCGATTTAGATGCGGTTTTCACTAATATATTGTAATAAGCTTCACTTAACATTTAGTGTTTATTTCATGTCAATCGGTTCATAAATAAAAAAGTTATGTTAATTTAAAGGATCACGGCGAACATTTGTTAAGGTATTCAGCGAACGCACGTATCCTGGAGAGTATAGGCGAATAGTTGCAAACGATTATTGCGATTCACTTGAATACTGACATTTTGCATATCGATACCTCTGGGCTCAAAGGGCGTATAGCACAAAACACAGGTTTTCAGGAGAAGCAAAATCTAAATCTATCTATATCTATACATATAATAAAATTGTAGAAAAGTGGTGTCTGTACAATGGAAATATATAAAAAAAAAGTAGCAGGGGTTGTTATTATATCGATGCCGAACCCGAAATTGTAATTATTTTTTTTTTGTCTGTTTGTTTGTTTGTCTGTGTGTTTGTGCACGCTAATATCAGAAACGGCTCATTCGATTTAGATGCGGTTTTCATTAATATATTGTAGTAAGCTTCACTTAACATTTAGTGTTTATTTCATGTCAATCGGTTCATAAATAAAAAAGTTATGTCAATTTAAAGAATCACGGCGAACATTTGTTAAGGTATTCAGCGAACGCACGTATCCTGGAGAGTATAGGCGAATAGTCGCATACGATTATTGCGATTCACTTGAATACTGACATTTTGCATATTTCATTTATTTATATTTTAGGGTTTGTAGGTAAGGTTCTTTTTCTTAATTTTCTTTAAAATTTTGTAAATAAATATTGTATTTGGTATAGGTTAGGCGGTTCTTTCCTTAATTTTTGGGTATCTACTTATCTTAATTTTTATTTAGGGTTTGTAAATAAATTTTGTAAGCATTTATTATAGGTTAGGCATTTCTTTCCCTGATTTTCGGTATACTTATCTTAATTTGTATTTAGGGTTTATACAATGTGTCCGGTCATGGACTAGCGATATTCTAGGTACTTATATAGCAACTATTCTAGTACACAAATTCACTACACACTAGGGTCCAATCTGCTTCCCCGCTATTTGGCAGTCCTTTTGTTGAGATATTCTCTACGTGTGTACAAAGAAAACATATCTCTCAAAGTTTTGGTCCTACTGAGATAAATGTAGGCTTATTCGGAGGGTAACAATAATGTCTATCGTTTCCATTACGATCCAATGGGTTCACATTTTCGTAACTTTAAAAAAAAAAAAAAAACTCCAATTTTAGTGAATTGGACCCTAGTGTATAGTGTATTTGTGTACTAGAATAGTTGTTATATAAGTACCTAGAATATCGCTAGTCCATGACCGGACACACTGTATAAACAAAGTTTTATTTTATTTAACTTTTCTAAACTCTCTAAACTACAAGGAGTTCTAAGCTATGCAATGTAAACTATTTATATACAACTGTAAAAACGAATTGAGAGGCAAACTGACACTACAAGAATTACAAACTTCCTTTGAAAGGGATATTGATTCTTTAAAAATAAAAGGATTTGTAAATTGTAAATCTAATATTCTATCATTGAATCCATATTTTCTGCATAACGAAAAGATCCTGAGAGTCGGGAGACGCATTCAAGGTGCTTTGCAACCCATACCCTTCCTCGTCCTAGATTAAATCCCTCATCTCCATTTGAAATCTGTGTAAAGGACGTGGCGCTAGAACCAGCAAATGCTACTTGTGTCTTTTTGTCTGTTTTTAGTCCAAGGCTTTGCACCTTGAAGTTGTCAATGAGCTAAGTACCAATGCATTTATTTAATTTCTACACTGTTGGTTTATTTTCAGGCGAGGAAATCCTCGCGTAATTTACTGCGATAATGGTAAGAACTACGTAGGAGCAAATAACGAGTTGAGCAGAATGCTTAAGGTCGCCAATGAGTCTGCGACTGAGTTCGGAGCGAGTGAGGTCGTGGAATTCAAATACTTTGCTTTCATACTGGTAGAAAAGCTAGCCCGTCATTATGTTTTCATATCTGTTTATTTCATCGTCCCATCTACTCATGGACCTTCCTTTGCCTCTTTTGCCGATCGGGCCCTTCCATGACGTCACTCTTCCGGTCCAGCATTGATCTGGGAGTCGAGTTACATGGCCGGCCCACTTCCATTTCAATTTTTTCGCATGTTGTAGAGCATCTGTAGCCTTTGTTAGTTTTCTTATTTTTGTATGCCTTATTTTTTGTATTTTTCTAAGACTAAGCATGCTCCTCTCCATTCCTCGTTGACAAGTTCTAATTTTTTCCTCTATGTTGTTCATAAGCTTCCATGTTTGGCAGCCGTATGTCAGACATAGTAGTAGGCATGAGTCCATGAGTTTGGTTTTCAAAGATACTGGCAGGGTACTCTTGAATATTTCTTGCAGTTTCCAATATTTATTCCAGGTACTGTGTGTTCGTCTTTCAATTTCATTTTCGTTGTTTTTCCTGTTAAAACGTATTTGTTTACCTAGGTATATGTACCGATCAGTATATTCCAGAGCTTCTCCTCCCGTGGTTATTAATTTTTCTGTGCTGTTTGTCATCACCATGGTTTTCGCCAAGTTCATTTCGAGGCCTACTTTTACACTGGCTCTATGTAAAGATCTAATCATATATTGAATTTGCGAGCCCGTTTCAGCTACTATTACTAGATAAAAAGCGGATAGTATAGTCTGCAAAGCGGAGGTGATTTAGATATTTGCCTTTTATGTTTATGTCGTATTTCTTTCAGTCTAGCTGCCTAAAGATAGATTCCAGTACTGCTATGAATAGTTTTGGAAATAAGAGGTCTCCCTGCCTCACGCCTCTTTTTATGGGAAAACTCGTGCTTAAGGTGAATGCTCCAACCAGCCCGCGAAATTCAAAATTTCTTGCGTTTTTTGCAATTTGCAGGCCAGTGCTAGGTTGTATATTAATTAAAATATTATTCGCGGCTGTAAGACGTATGTAGTTACAGAATTATAATCATCAAAATCACCAATACAACCCTCCAAATTCATAAAGGTGTAAGAACAAAAAAAAAACAGAAAAAGTAATGCTAACAGCTTTATGAACTTAGAGCGTTTTATTGATGATTTTGATGATTATAATTCTGTAACTAAATATGTCTTACAACCGCGAATAATATTTTAATCAACATACAACCTAGCACTGGCCTGCAAATTGCAAAAAACGTAAGAAAATTTGAATTTCGCGGGCTGGGTGGAGCATTCACCTTAAGGTTTCCAATTTTACTCTACCTGTGCTATTTTTGTAGAGATTCCTGATGAATTCTATGTACTATTGCACTAAACCCTGGTTTCTGAGGGCTGACCATATGCTTTCATGTGACACTGTATCGAAAGCTTTCTGATAATAATCAATGTAGGCAATGTAGAGAGGTCTCCGTTTCTCCTGATATTTTTCTATAAGTAGTTCTAGTGTATGAATGTGGTCTATTGTAGAAAACCCTTTTTTAAAACCAGCTTGCTCTACTGGTTGGTTTAATTCTAGTGATGTGCTTAACCTTTTGTTGATGATTGACGAGAAGAGTTTGTAGATAGATGGTAGTAAGCTAATTGGCCTGTAGTTTGAGATATCTTTGGGGTCACCTTTCTTATAGATTAGTATTATGTTTGATTCAGCCCATTGTAAGGGTACTTCGGCTGGTTTTAGTATGTGATTGAACAGGTTTGCTAAGGGTGGAGCTAATATAGTTTGGCCTATCTTTAGGGCTTCGTTGTGAACATAATCTGACCTTGGGCTCTTGTCTCTTTTCAACCTGGTTATTGCCTCTAGTATCTCTAGTTCCGTTATTTTGTTGACTTCGCTTGTTTCACTAGAGCTTTGCGATGTAAAGTTGCCCATGCACGGCTTTGCACTATATAGGTTTCTATAGAAATTAGTGGCTACTTCTATGATCTCTCTGCGATTATGTTTGGTTTTCCTGCTGATTTAAGTTCCTCTATTCATAGTTTATTTGTTGTTAGTTGTTTGTAAGCTTTTTGGTACTTCCTGACTGCTTTAGGTGTTTTGTAATTATATTTTGCCTGTGTTTGGCGTAGTAGTCTTTGATGTATTTACTAATTAGTTTAACCAGAGCTGCCATTTCATTTTTTTCGCTTCGGGATTTATATGTAATGTTCTCCTTCTGTCTATTAGTTTCAATGTGCGCGGTGATAGTATTCCATGGGTTTTGGAATCGGTGCTGGTTGGATGCGCTTCTCGTAGGCTTTTAGTAATTGTGTTGATTAACTTGGCATAGTATGTTTGTATGCATTTAGATTCTTGCCAGCTCGGTATTCTTGCCATGTTAATGGCCAGTCTCTCTCTAAACTTCTGTTTCTTTTTCGTTCTTTAATGATGTTCTTACGTTGCTTTTATAATTGGCTCTACTTTTTTATATGTTTTTAGGAGTATACGCGCTCTGACTGGTCTATGATCCGAGGGGTGGGTTATATTTAGGACTTCCATATTTTGAAATACATCCGGACGGTTTGATAAGATATAATCCATTTCGTTTTTGTGTTTGTTGTTTGGAGAGCGCCATGTCTATCTGCGACTTGGCTTTTTCTTAAAAAATGGTGTTCAGTATGGGGATTTTATTTTCAATAGCGAAATCGATTAGTTTTTGGCCTGTGTCATTTCTCAGTCCATATCCATGAAGTTTCATTACTAGGCATTCACTCTGCTGTGGTTGACCTATTTTTGCATTAATATCGTCCATTATGATATAGTCCTTGTGAGTTGCTTCTATAGCTTGTGTATTAGTGTATGTGTAATAGTTATAAAGAAGAGCGTAATTTCTTCCTCTTTTGCTGCCTCTGTGGGTGCATATACCTGAATTAATCATACTTTATATTCGTCAAAGGTGAGGCTTAGCAGGGCTACAGGTTCTGTAAAGCTGGTGAAGCGGATCCGGACCCCTCCTTATAATGTGACTTATGTATATGTAGGGACTCCTTAATTACAAGCTTTTATTTAGTTTCACCTGTCCCGTTGTCTGTCTGTCGGTCTGTAATCATATCTTGCAAGTTAAATTTGATCCACTTCCCGGTTTCCGATTGAGCTGAAAATTTGCATGCATGTATATATCGGATGACAATGCAATATTATTACGACATAGAGCTGGTCTGATGATGGAGCTGGAAGGTGGCCATAGGAACTCCGTAATTAAACGACGCAACACCATCGAGTTTGGGTTCATTTGATTCTTCTTGACAAGTACTTTGATACTATATGGTAACCAGGGCCTGGTGATGGAGCTAGAAGGTGGCCATAGGAACTCCGTAATTAAACGACGGAACCCCATTGAGTTTGGGCACGTTTAATTCGTCTTGACGAGTACTTTGACACTATATGGTAACCAGGGTCTGATGATGGAGCTGGAAGGTGGCCATAGGAACTCCGTAACTTAACGACGCAACCCTATTGAGTCTGGGCTCGTTTAATTCGTCTTGTCGAGTACTTTGATACTATATGGTAACCAGGGTCTGGTGATGGAGCTGGAAGGTGGGCATAAGAACTCCGTATTTAAACGACGCAATCCCGTCGAGTTTGAGCTCGTTTGATTCATCTTGACGAGTACTTTGATACTGTATGGTAACCAGGGTCTGATTATGGAGCTGGAAAGTGGCCATAGGAACTCTGTAATTAAAACGACGCAACCCGATGGGGTTGCGTCGTTTAATTACGGAGTTCCTATACCTTCCAGCTCCATCATCAGGCCCTAGTTACTATACAGGAAATTTTTCTTTTTTAGAGATTTACCTGTGTAGATAAACAAGTAAATTAATTAACATGATTTGATTGATTTTAAATTTGTAAATTAGAAGTAAATACGAGTACCTACTTAAATCTCGCGACAAGCTTTTATATCATATAAATTGTGTAAAAGTTTTAAAAGAAAAGTTTATTTTATTCTTTTTAGCGCATTTAAATAAAAGCTTGTTTTTAAAAAGTTTTTTACATTTAATTTATTTTTGTACTTTATTTCTTTTGATTATGATTATGATGAATAATAAGTTGAAGAATATTTTTTAAGACTAAACAGATTTTTTTGTTTTAATAGGTACATCCTTTTTCTAATTCAACTTTCATACAAGTATTTCTTATCTATTAGATATTTCAGATCTAGTTTATAAAATGAGACTGCGACACTATCTGGTGTAGAAATACTTATTTATTTATTTATTTATTAAGCAAGGCACACTAACGATATATTTACAAGGGTAGTAACAATAGATAATCACGAGTCTTCCATTCTGTGTAAATACATCACTTATAGGCATGCACAACATTCACATTAAAAGGTAAACAATAATTATTAATCTATTAGAATATAAGCAAATATACAATTTATACATAATAATTACGATTAGATTACAAAAACAAAGTAAAAAGTAATACATACATAGTCACATTGCACTGAAACACCATACAACCATACAAAATCATAATAATTATAATAATTGCACATAAGGTAAGAAAACTGGTAAATAATGAAAAGACGAAACAAAAATAAAATTAATTGACGTGATCAGAATTAAAGGAGAAAAATAATAACAAATATCGTAAGTCTAATTAAACTAAATAATTCAGATGAAATGAAATTAAATGATTATTAAATTTGATGACATTATTAAATATTAAATAAAAAATAATACAATATATTAAAATTAGATTATTATAATTCCATTTGTGTAAAAGTAAAAAAGTTTAAAAAGTGGGCAGCTGATTACAGGACAATTTTATTGATTTTATTTTTAAATATTGGCAGACTATCAAAGAAAATATCGATATTGCGGTCAACTGAACATGCTCTGTTGTAAGAAGTCAACATTCTGTTTAAGGGAGCATGCTGGCCCAGATTTGTGCGACACGGCTTAGTGGCAAAGGTCCTAGAGGTGCGCTTGGACCTGAGATGTGAATGACGAGGCACTTCTAGGTTGATTTTGTTAAGGAGATCTGTGGTTGATGTTATCCCGTTTACAACTTTATACAGTATTGTCAAATCGTTTAGAGCTCTGCGTTGTTTCAATGAATCTATTTTGAAATAATTTAGTCGTTCTGGATAATCGGCTCTAAATGGACATTTGTGGTCTTTAAACCGCAAGCACCTCGTCATTTTTTTTTGAACGCGCTCAATACGGTCTATATAAGTATTATAAGTCGGATTCCAGGCGGGAGATGCATATTCTACGAGGCTGCGCACAAAGGTGTTATAGAGCACTTTCAACGTCGAGGTTCCCTTAAACTCTTTTCCAATTCTGTTGATAAACCCAACCATTTTCATTGCTTTTTTAATGATATTATTAATGTGTGTGGTAAATGAGAGGTCGCCGCTAAGCACTACACCTAGATCCCGTATGTGTTTAACTTGTTGCAGTGACGTCCCATTGAGGGAGTAAGCTGATGGTATGGGGTGTTTTTTTCGCGTGAATGTTATATGATAACATTTGCTGGCATTCAGAACCATCCCATTCGCCACACACCAGCTCTGTATTGAGTCCAGATCAGTTTGGAGTAGAGCAATGTCTTCTGGGGTTTTTATTTGACGATAGATCTTAAGGTCATCGGCAAATAAGGAACATTGGCTATGTTTTATGCAATTTACAATGTCATTGATGAATACAACAAAGAGAATTGGCCCGGTATGAGAACCTTGGGGCACACCAGAGGTTGCGATATACTCTGGAGACTGATAGCCGTTTACTACCACTCTTTGTATTCGCCCGCATAGATACGATCTGAACCACTCCAGCAGTTGTCCGTGTATGCCAAGACCATGCAATTTCCGCAGAAGGATTTCATGGTCAACCTTATCAAAAGCGCTGCTGAAGTCGGTATACAGTGCATCGACCTGTTGGCCAGAGTCAAGGCTCATGCAGACGTCATCAAGGTATTCCACCAAATTGGTGACGGTGGATTTGTTAATGCAGAAACCATGTTGTTGTGGGGAGAGTTGTGTTTTAACATGGGATGTTAATATAGGGCAAATCATTGATTCAAAAAGTTTCGAGAATATGGACAAGATAGAGATTGGTCGATAATTTTTAGCGTCGGTGCAGTCACCTTTTTTAAATATTGGAACCACGTTAGCTTTTTTCCATTCTGTGGGAAATGTACATGTTTCAAGCGATTTATTAAAAATGATGGTAAGGGGATATGCCAAATTACGAGCACATTTTTTTATAAAGAGCGGCGGCAACCCGTCTGGGCCAGCCCCTTTGGTAACATCAACTCCGTTTAGAGCTTTAAATACTTCCCTCTCAGTAAAAGCGATTTTGTTGAGTACAAATTGAGGAAATGATAGGGCGTTTGTTGCTGTTCGCGTATTTCTGCTAGCAACAGAAAGCGTAGATGCGAATTGAGTGGCAAAAAGTTTGCATATATCATCGCCTGTCGTAGATATCGAGTCATCTAATGTCACTTCGGATGGTATAGAGCTAGACTTTGAATTCTTGACCTTAACGAAAGACCAGAACGCTTTGGGGTTTGACTGGATGTTATGCTCTACAGAGTGGACATATTTTCTGTAACAACTCTTAATGATCAACCGTGCCCTCTCATCGAGCATTCTGTACTCAACATCATCACGCGGATTACCATATTTTTTATAACGTTGTCTTAGTTTTTCTTTTTCATTGAGAACTTTCACTAAGGTTTTGGAATACCATGGAGGAAATTTTTTGCTTACATGCTTAAAAATAGGGATATGCTCATTAATAATTGTTTGAAGGGATTCATATAGTACCCCTGTCATAAGATTAACATTTGCGCACTGCTCCAGTCGCTCTCTCCAATTTAATTCTCTTAGTTTTTTATTTATTAGTACATAATCAGCTGCCTTGAAATTAAATCTAGCTTGTTTTACATGTTTAAGTGGCACGTACGCTTTTAAAATAAACTCAATTTCTAACGGAGGGTGGTGACAGTCTTCTTTACAGATAGGTGAAGCAGACCTTCTGACCATTGCATTTCGTATGTTAGAAAACACTAAGTCCAATGTTCGACCATTCGTGTTTCTAATTGAATTATATTGAAACAGGCTATTTAAAGACATGAAATCTATAAGTGAGTATCCCAGACTGTTACTGTAGTTAGAAGGAATAGTTGAGGTTACGTAAGAGTGACTCGGGTCCTGGTTCCATTCGACGAAGCCGAGATTGAAATCTCCAACTACGATAACATCTTCGCCTGTAGTTTCATTAACATTCGTGACCGAACTGAGAAACATGTCCAGGTGCTGCTGTGTTACAGGCGGCGGTAAGTATATAGCACAAATGTTTACTTTCTTCCCCTCATTTATTTTTACTCGTACCCAGAGATCTTCTGCAGTAGTTTCCCACTGACAAGCCCGAGCAGAGTCATATGCCTTGGACACAGCAATAAGAACGCCCCCTCCTTCTTTACCTGTGAGTGAGCTGGAAGCCCTATCTCTTCTGTAAATATTATAATGGGCGTTAAATATCTCTCCGTCATTGATGTTATCATTGAGCCATGTCTCGGTCACTACAATCATGTCATATTGATTGACACTTACAGCAATATTGATATCACTCAATTTCGTTCGCATTCCTCGGAGATTCTGGTAGTAGACAGTGAATTTTAAAGATTTACTAACGGTTTTTCGCTCCTGGGTTTTTGGATACTTACATTAAAGAGGCAGCGTGTAGGCTCTTAATCTGTACAGCGCGTGCACCATCCTCCTTACGGACTAACACACGGCCATCGCGGACCCAAACATATTTATAGTTCTTCTCACGCGCCATTTTCCTAGCTTCTGCATGTATGGCTTTATTCAGGGGCGACAGATGTTCGGAGACGAAGACGGGCTGCTTGGTGCCGCCGTAGCCCAAGTGGCTTGAATTAAGTTTATCGGAAACATGAGCACGGTTGAATTTCGTCACTGATGCTAAAACTTCGTCACGTTTCCTTGTGTTTTTCAGTTTGACGATAATTGATCGCGGACGACTACTCTGCAAGTCGAGTTTTTTGACACGGGTTATTTTAGAAACATCATCAGCTTCAATATTACATGAGATAGTTTTCCCTAGTTGAACTATCGTACTTAGTAGGTTTTCGGCTTGATTTTCAGGAATCCCGTTTATTTCTAAATTATCCTGACGAGAATGTTGTTCTACAATATTAAGCCTTATAGATAAGTCAGAAACACAGGTTTTTAACTCCTCATTTTCTTTCTTTAATTGTGTCATGACGTTCTTGTTCTGGTCCAATTCGATCTTCATATCATCATAGTCCTACGATGATATGAAGATCGAATTGGACGTATACGAATACGTTTGTTATGTAGGATAATTCCATTTGTAAAAATGGTCAAACTCTGTGGTCGTAGGTATCAGTCATTACTCCACTTTTCTCATCAATCTAGGGCATTGATCAGACAAAAAATATTTTTCAAGTTTTTAGTTTACATTTCGTTAGTTAATATTCCTCATTCCCTTTCAATATAGTGTACATTATTGTACTTGTCAAGCCCTTGCATTTGATACCTATACTGAAGGAGTTGTGAAAAAAAATGTAATCGCCATTTTGTGGTGGCAGCCATCTTGGATTTGAAATTTGTAATAGTGTATAGTATTCTATTAGTCAAGCCCTTTCATTTGATACTTATATTGAGGGAGTTGTAAAAAAAAAATGTAATTCGCCACTTGTGGTGGCGGCCATCTTGGATTTGAAATTTATCATAGTGTATAGTATCTACTATTCAAGCCCTTTCATTTGATACCCATATTGAGGGAGTTGTGAAAAAATATGTAATAGGCCATTTTGTGGAGGCGGTCATCTTGGACCGATTTTCATCAAACATAGCTAAGAACACTCCCGACTAATTCACCTTTCAAACAAAAAAACAAATTCACAATCGGTTCATCCGTTAGGGAGCTACGATGCCACAGACAGACACACACACACACACACACACAGACACGTCTAACTTATCGTTTTTGCGTCGGGAGTTAAAAACAAAGAATTCTGAATCGAATTAACCAAAAGAGTAAATTTCGTAAAAAGTTGACTCTTTCTGCTTTGCTGCCGTCGTACTGTCTACACGGAACGTCATCTTTGTCTACTCTTCCGTCGACAAGCCGGTGTTCATGCTATGCGTGCTGGATATAATAGAATATTATTAAGATCAGCTGTATAGTAATATGTCTGTGTAAGCCCGATTTGATATAACCGCTGGAAGGCAAAGGTTCTTTGAAGTGGGCAGCCAGTATTGGATTGAAATACAATAATATTTAATATGTTTTATAATTATAACCGAATTTAAGAACATTTACAAACACTGTAACATACCCAGCCTTGGTACACACATCAACAAAATCTAGGGATATTTTATATTTCATCAAATATCTAAAAATCTATGAAAATTTTTCAGATAATTATAGTAAATGGAAGAATGATAGGTTAGTTTAAGGTCTTTAATAAACAATAAAAAATATTTCGTGATTTTTTGTTTTAATTAAAAAGGTTAATTTTTTAATCGCCGTAGAAAATTAGTATGTTGAAAAAGCTTCATTTCTTCTTATAAAACTATTAATATTAAATTAAAATAAAAATCTAATTATTAATAATCAGTGTTGCCAGTGCCACCTCTTACAATAGTTACACATCGACATCGGTTGTTCATACTTCTAATTAAATTGTCAATGTCTTGCTGCGGTATGAGGTCCCATGTTTCTTGCAAGTGTTCGTAAAGGTTGTTCTGTCGTCAAATTTGGCGGAAAATCTCTCAAAGCTTTTCGTTGTAACATGTCCCAGGTATGCTCGATAGGATTTAAGTCTGGCGATTGCGCAGGCCAATCCAAAACTTGAATATCGTGGTCTCGAAGAGCGGCCGACACCAGCCGCGCCGCATTATCGTGCATGAGTAGAAGGTCCTGGCCCATTTGGATTCAGTGTGAAACAATAACAGGCTCTACTACCTCCTCGTGGCATTTTTGTGCAGTTATGCTGCCTTGGATCCAAACGAGCTCAGTTCGTCCGCCAAGACGAGTTCCTGCCCACACCATGATTGTATCGCCTTGGTATGAGTGCACCTAGAGAGTTAGCCGTCTACGGCACCCTCAGTGCTATAGACGGCTAACTCTCCCTAGAGTTCTCCGAACGCGTGTTCTTCGTGAATCCGGATGAAACCCAAATCAGGACTCGTCGGTGAACAGCACCAAAGACCATTGTTCATCCTCTTTGAGGGGTGGCTATAGAGGCGCCACTGCGCCCTCACCTACCGCCTGACGCAGGTCATTACTGGACACGGATGTTTCGGGAGGTTCCTGCACATCATAAGGCGGGAGGAAACGCCATTGCCAGGATCGCTCAGAGGAAACGGTGGAGGTCTGCACCGCTTGGGCGGAACACCGCCGCGCCGTGTCCTCGTAGAGGCGATCGGCACCAGCGGCGACCTCTCGCGTCCGGCCCTGGTGCAAGCCATGGTCCGGAGCGAGAGGGAGTGGGAGGCAGTCACCTCCTTCTGCGAAGCAGTGATGCTAGCGAAGGAGGTGGCGGGATGGATGAGGGAGAGAGCCTCCCGTCCCAGCCGCCGCGGGAGACGCTCCGGGCGGGCGTCGGAAGCCACGGGATGATTCCCGGCCACCGTAGGCGCGGGCCTACGGACGAAGAGTAATGGGTAGCTCACCGTCCGGTCAGGACCAGGTCCGTGCCAGACGGCGCGTGCGTGTTCCACGCGCCCCTCAAAGAGATGTCATGAATTCGCGGGTAGGTGTTAAAAAAGTATAGACGTTTGTTTCGAATCGGAATTTTATTTAAAATATAATTAATTTAAAATACTGATTAAGTTTACATCAGTACTTAGTCTACAATAGTAAACCACAAGTACTCAGGTTTGTGGCACATTTATGTGACATATATTCCACTTTATAAACACCACCTGCCAGCTGATCATCTGCACTATTATTCAACGTTTGTCTGCACTACACAACACAGAATGTCTCAATTTGCCGAAGTCCTTGCTGCCCAGAAAGCCCTTGAGGATAACTTTTTGAGGAAGATGGGTGAACTCGAAGCGCAAATCCAGTGTGCCGGTCCTGCCAAGGACACAGTGGCAAAGATAGCTGAAGAGTTTCGCAGTTTCCGGGAGCTCATTTTCTCCATGCTGGGTCTGCTGCGAAGCCAAATCAGCGAGTGTGCCAAACAAATTGATGGCTTAGAGACCAGGCACCGGCGGAAAGCCTTAGTTTTTCAAGGCCTTGCTGAAGTGGAGAACGAAGACACGACAGCAGTCATTATGGAGGTTCTCAATAGCAAACTTGCCCTCAAAGATCTATCAGCATCCTCAATTAAAGCCTGTCACAGGCTTGGAGCTCAAGGCAAGGAGCATCACAGGCCTACCCTCGTTAGGTTTGCCAGTGTGGATATCAAGGCTACAGTTTGGAAGGCAAAAACAGGCTTGAAAGGGTCCAAAATATCCGTGAAGGAGTTCTTGACCAGAACCAGGCAATCTATCTTCGGAAGGGCGCGCGAGCACTTTAGCATGCGGTCGTGTTGGACTCAAGACGGCGTCATCTACATAAAGGCCTCTGATGGAAGTCGGCATAAGGTTACTTCCATCGATGAGCTGAAGCCCTTGATATCAAAGTATCCTAAGGCGCCAGGCGTGACTCCATCAACGAGATAAAGAAGTGTTCATGATGCCGGGAGCCTGAAAAACATAACGTAATTATGGTGTTTGTTTACTTTGATGTTTGTTGTTATTTCTAATTTGTTGTTTCATATATTCATAATCTTTACTTACCGTTATGTAGTTGTCCCGTCTCATAGTTATCTTTCTTTTGTTTTGTGCCACAACTGTTTACGTAATTTCTGTTTCTCAATATTGATGTGTATTGGTTTTTCAATACCCTCAACACTATTTATTTTTTAACCTCTCATGTCATGTTGTTTATATTTTGTTCCGATGTTTAATCAAATGTCAGCTTGTCAAATTGACGTTGGTAATATTAAGTTGACGTTGACATTTCCAGTATACGTTCGGAAATTACTCGCAACTTAATATTACTAATGTGCAGTTGGGTGTGTCATTTTCACAATCATCTTTTTTTATTTTATTTTTTTTATTCTTAACTTTTAAAATTATTTTCTTTTTTTTTGGGAACTACGGTTTTTGTGTTGAATAGCCATAAAATGTGGACAATGGTTTTGTTACGTGTAATTTGTGCTTCTTACTGTTTATTTAATCGCTTTTAGTGTTGGTGTTAGCTGGCGGGTGGTGCAGTTGCACTTGTTAGTTGCTCTGATTTTAGCCATAGCTTATATATATTTTTAATTTATTATAATATATTTATTTATTCTTAATAGCTACCTACTTCTATTAATGTCTGACAATGAGTCTTATTTTTCTGCCAACCAATCTACTGCTACTTCTTGCGATGAAAGTTTTTGTTCATTCAGCTACACCCTTGGTGACTTTTTACAACAAAATTTCAATGATCAGTCTAGTCGGTTAGTGAACGTGTGTCACATTAACGCTCAAAGTGTTCCAAGCCACTACAGCGAGTTGTACGACGCGTTTAATAGCAGCAATGTCCATGCCATCCTGATCTCTGAAACTTGGCGCAAACCACATCTCCTGTCCACCACTTACCCTCTTACTGATTTCGTTCTTATACGAAATGATCGGATTGGTAAAGGAGGGGGTGGTGTGGCCATATACCTTCGCTCTGATTTTCCTTACAAAATACTTGCTACTTCCTCTTCAAGTTATTCTGCTTCTGCGGAGTTTATTTTTCTTGAAGTCTGTATTAAAGGAGCCAAAATCATTATTGGTGTTGTCTACTGTCCTTCCACTGTTGATTACTTCACTGAATTCGAATCAGTACTTGAATCATTAGGTTCGGAGTATGCACATCACATTATCATGGGTGATTTCAACACAAACCTCCTTGCCCTCAACTCCCCTCGGTCCCGTAAGCTCCTCCATCTTATCGAGTCAGCTAGTCTGCATGTATTGCCGCTCAAACCTACTCATCACAACACTGTTGGCGAAGACACCTGGCTCGACCTGATCCTCACCTCGAATCCTTCCCTCGTTTCTTCCCACGGTCAACATGACGCTCCTGGCTTTTCTCATCACGACATGATTTTCCTTTCATATATCCTGAAACCTCCCAAACCTAAGCCCAAGGTTCTGTACAGGCGTTGTTTTGCGCGCATGAACGTCGAGAAGCTCAAAGAAGATGCATCTGTGGTCGATTGGGAGCCTATGGCGGAAGCTACTTCAGTTGACGACAAGGTTGCCATCTTCAATGAAGTTGTAGTCAACCTTTATAACATCCATGCCCCCGTCAAAAAGGTTAAATTAAAACGCCCACCTGCACCATGGATGACTAGAGGTATACAGATGGCAATGCGACGTAGGAACCGCGCGTTCCGTAAATTTAAAAAGGACCGTACTGACGAAAACTGGAAATCATTTAAGGCTGCAAGAAATAGATGTAATCAGATGATACGCAATGCTAAACGCCGCCATATTCTTGATACTATCAATTCTTCGTCTTCTGCCGATATTTGGAAATTTCTTGGAACTCTTGGTATCGGCAAATCGCGACATTTAGATCTTCCTAGTTCAATTGACTAAGACGATCTCAACCGGCATTTCTCCACTGTTTCTACCATGGATCGTCTAACCAAGCAACAAACTCTTTCTTTAATTTCTGGTCTATCGCGTCCTCATACTAATTCTTTCAGTTTCACTCCAGTTGAACCGGGAGAGATTAGAAAGATCATTCTCTCCATCAAATCAAAAGCGGTGGGATGTGATAATATCACCCGTGGTATGATTATTACTATTCTGGATCATCTCCTACCCGCGATTACCCACATTATAAACTTTTCCTTGTACTCCGGAGTATTCCCTTCCCTGTGGCGCAAAGCCTATGTTCGTCCACTACCTAAGGTTTCCAATCCCTCTCTTCCTACCGACTTCCGTCCAATTTCTATCCTTCCCTTCCTATCCAAAGTGCTCGAGGCCTGTGTCCACAAACAATTCTCCAACTTTGTTCATTGTAACTCAATTATTAGTCCTCTCCAATCTGGATTCAGGCCTGGGCACAGCACTGTTACCGCACTTCTTAAAGTGACTGGCGATATAAGGGCAGGACTGGAAGACACCAAAGTTACTGTTCTAGTATTGGTTGATTTCTCAAATGCCTTCAATACCGTCAGTCATGACATCCTGTTAGCCATTCTGTCCTACATTATGGTCTCTCCCGAAGCACTGGAATGGTTCTCCTCTTACCTTCAGGAACGTCAGCAGTCCGTTTATGCTGGAGATTCTTCTTCTAACTGGTGTAATTTGGAAACTGGCGTTCCTCAAGGCGGTATACTTTCTCCTCTTCTGTTTTCAATTTTTATTAATCTTATATCTTCCGAACTTCAGTGTGCGTATCATCTGTATGCAGATGACTTGCAGTTGTACTATCAAGGAAAGGTTGATGAATTACCTGGCGCTATCGACAAATTAAATAAGGACTTGATAGCCATAAAAACCTGGTCTGATAGATTTGGCTTAGCTGTAAACCCTACGAAGTGTCAGGCGATCATCATTGGCAGTTCTCGTAGTATTAGCAAGGTAGATAGTACAACCTTGCCGCCAGTTCTATTCAATGGCACGATCGTTCCTTTTGGTACTGACGTGAAGGACTTAGGCTTGCATATTGATTGTACTCTAAACTGGCGGACTCAAGTTGCTAGGGTGAGTCAGAAAGTTACTGGAACGCTGCGGGCTCTGTACCGGTTGAAAAATCTATTACCATCAAGTACGAAGACAATGCTTGTACAGTCCCTTATTTTCCCTATCATCGATTATGGTGATGTGTGCTACTATGACCTGAATGCAGATCTCCTCAACAAACTTGACCGCCTTCTCAATAATTGCATTCGATTCGTTTTCAATCTGCGTAAATATGATCATGTCTCTGCGCATCGGTCGCTTCTAAAGTGGTTACCCATACGCCAGCGCAGAGAGCTTCGGGCGCTGACCACCTTGTTCTCATTTCTTGATTCTCCATCTTCCCCTAGTTATCTAGCCCCCCATTTTCAGTACATTTGCGCCAACCACAATAGAAATCTACGTTCATCACACAATCGTCTTCTCCTATGTCCCACTCACCGCACAGACTTCATTCACTCTTCCTTCTTCGTTCAGTCTATCTCTCTGTGGAATGCGCTCCCCCAGGAAATCAGGATGGCAACCAACCGATTATCTTTTAAAGTTAAGGCTCGCGAGCACATTCGCAAGAAGCTGGCAGTATCATCACAACGGTAATATTTTCTCATTGTTTGTCTTATTTCTTTTTAGTAAGTATATTCATGTATTTATGTATATTTATTTGTTCTTATATTTATATGTAATTAGGTATATATTATATTCATAGTTTTAATAGGTATATGCGTATTTTTATATTTAAAATATTTATTCCTCAATGTTCTTGATTGCACCTACCACTCTTTGTCTCTGCATCACCCAAAGGTTGACTGGTAGAAAATGCCTATGGCATTAAGTCCGCCTCTGTACATTTATGTGCTTGAAGTATTAAATAAAATAAATAAATAAAAAATAAATAATGTCAGCAACAGAGAAGGGGCCCGCTAGGGCCGAAGCCTGTCGGGGCAGCGGGATTGTCCAAAAGGGTTACCGCTGCACCAGAACATAAACGGCTAAGGAAGGAATACTGGTGGGTTTTAGTCAATAAGAGTCTGACACGCTCTTTCGCTCCACCCAGAACGGGATAGGTCATTTGATGACTTCCCACACAAAAAAAAAGTCCACGTTACTCCATGGTACATGCTCCCGAGCCCACGAAACCCGCCGACCGCGATTAACACGTCGCAATGCTGGAACACGTAGCGGTCTTAGAGCATGAAGACCAACTTCATGCAATCTCCTTCGTACGGTTTGCTCACTTACCAGCAGCTGGTGGTCCTCCTGGAGCCTTTGTCATTTGGAGAAATCGATCCTGTCTCTGCGAAGTAACACGATATCTACCCGTACGCCGTTTAGCCACACCCTTAGTGATGCGATAACTAATAATTTTGCCGCCGCATTTTGTCTTTTCTTTTGTTTTATTTATTTACATTTTTAAATTTCGAAAATAAAATAAAAGAGGTTTCAATCTGCATATAAACTTATGGAAACTTATTTAAACTTATTTATATAAACTTATTTATGGAAACTAAAAAGATTACAAACTATACTTTCGTAAATGATATAGGATTAAGATATCCCTAGATTCTGTTAATGTGTGTACATATAATTATGGTTTATGTTGGTTTTGGTGAAAGCTTATTTAATAACAATTCGGAACCTTTTTGTGTTATGCAGCTGCCACTTGATTTTCCTAAATCACCGAAGAAACCTCGACGTCTCACGACTACGACACATTCACCAGTGGTAGCATCTCTTTGCGTGCAAAGAGGACAGCCTGCTTTGAATACGTCTGGATCTGCATCTCGTCTGCTCAACACCACGGGATCAAGACCATCTTCATCTGTGTACTGACATTTGATTTACCCCCGCTTGCTATTATAACAAGAAAGATGAGTAACTTCAACATTCTTGAGTCCTTCTACAGGTTGACTGTAATTTTTACTAACCGTGTATGCCTATTTATACAGGGTTATAACAAATCCCTTAGCTATTTCAACAGAACGTGTACTAAATTAATAATATGATTTGCTAATTTTATTTTGATTTATGTTTTATCAACAAATAAGCAATTATTACGTTTTAAAGTGGTCCAACAAAATAGCCAAATTTATCGTCAACGCTGCAGGTACGTGAAGCGGTCACTGACCGAATAGCCGGCGATCATAAACGTATGCCGCTAAACATGCAATTTTCTAACGTACGTGATTGTCTTAAGGTACAATATTGAATTCATACTTTTATGGGATGAGGACCGTATTTTGGCGTATTTTTAAAGAAATGGCAACCAACTTATGTTTACAATTTTGAAGATTAATCAATAAAAAATTAGGTACAAAACTTACTGTCAATCATACTGTAACAATTGGTCAAAGTGAAATCCATTTCTCTCCAAACAAAGCCTTGCACGTTTAATTACATTTAGATCTCCGGAGTCTATCGAGCACTGCACTATTAGTTTTAACAATGTCAAATGCACTAATAAATTTTTAGTCTTAGGTCCTCTAAACTTTGCAACTCATTATGATAAACAAGACGTTTAATTTCACCCCACAAAAAAAATCACATGGCGTAAGGTCCGGCGACCTAGGAGGCCAAGCCACGAATCCACCGCGGCCTATCCATCGTTCTCCGTACTCACTATTCAGGTATTCTCGAACATCGCGGGCGTAATGCGGGGGAGCCCCGTCTTGTTGATAATAATAATAAAAATCGCGTAGGTACGCGATCGGTACGTTTTCTAAAAATTCTGTTATTACACCCCGCAACATATCGAGATAGGTACCTCCAGTGAGATGGCCTTCAATAAAATATGGTCCGAGAATCGTGTTGCCAATAATGCCTGCCCACACATTGACGCTGAATCGCACTTGATGGTAATCTTCACGAATTACATGAGGGTTTCGGAATGACCACCAGTGCTCGTTGCGGCGATTGTAGAGTCCGATCCGAGTGAAAAGTGCTTCGTCAGTCCACAAAATGTTGACGTTTTGATTTTGAACTAACCACTCACAGAAAACTCGTCGCGGTAGCGCATCGGCATCATTCAGCTGTTGAACTCTCTGGTAGTGGTACGGATGTAGACCAGCCTTCTTCAGAATTTTCCATGCTGTTGGCTGGCTTAAATTAAAAACACGTGCGGCGTCGTTGGTACTTGCCCTCGGATTTCGCTCGAAGTAGGTAATCTAAAACTTCGTCTTCAAGTCCGATTGTAATTTTATTTGGTCGACCAGAACCGGACGCGTGTGTAGGCACTGTGAATTGACCATAATCAAGGAGCCGTTGATTCGCCGCTAAAATCGTGTTACGATGAGAAATCGTTGGGTTGGAAAGTCCTTGAGCACGTAGTCGGGGGATGGATTCCGTCTCGTAGAGCCTTCGAGCTTGGTAAAGACTTTCGACACTTTCTATGTACACTCTCACCATTTCATAATACTCCCGGTTACTGTACATTTTGTTATCACTTCAGCCGACTAATAGCGACGCAGGTAGCGCGTTTGCGTCACGGGTTGATAACGAGTCGGCGACCGGCGGGCAACTGTTCGATGTTGCGGGCGGCGGCATACAGTAGCCGCGTGCGCCGCCCCTTCCCCTCCTCCGCGCACCTTGCGCCCTCCCGCTCCTGTGTATTTCCCGCTCGCTGCCTACTCGTGTGTGCTTAATGTAACCTAAGGTCATTCACATTGCTATTTTATCCTACTTTTTATGATTTTTTAGGACATTCTAAAGAAGAAAACAAAAAAATTTTTTTTTTCACTTTTGTGTTCTGTTATCGATTCTGGTTTAGAGAAAAAAATATAGCTAAGGGTTTCATAATAACCCTGTATATCATATAAAATTAATCAATCAAACACTATTCAATTTAATTTTTTGAAAATTATTTTTTATAGGTAGGTACATAAATTATTTTTATCTAGCTTGTTATAACGGAAAATAATCACTAATCAATTTATCAACGTTCCATATTATGTTAGATACGTGGAATGTTGATAATCTGATTATTGAAATAAAATAACGTTAAAATTAATGGATTTTTTTACACGCCAGGACCCTTATGAACCGAGCAAAAAAAAAAGAGTCAGAAAGAACGCTAAGCGAGAACGAAGTAATGGCGCGGGCAGGCGATGCGATGAGACGGGGTGGGTCAAACAACAAGAAATTTCACGTAGACGAGGTCGCGGGAAAAATCTAGTGTTCATATATTATAATCTATGGTTTAATAAAAGGTTTGTTACGCTACCGTGCCGAGATAAGTAGAAAATCAAACTAAAATTTGATGTAATAATGAACACAAAATCTGGTTCATTACCCATTTAAAGCAACTGTGGGTAGTTACATTTTTTTTAGTTAGCTTTAATTTCTAAAGTCTTTTGATATTTGAACAATGTTTCTAAGCGGAGTGAAGGTCCAAAAAGTTTCATTATATTGTTGAGTACAACTGCCATTTTAAAAAGGAAAGGATGATGTATGAGAGTCTTGAATGCAATAATTATGCAGTTCATTTAGTTATATTAAAGATCTCTATTTTATTTTATTATATTTAAGAAAACTTACAGCAAATGCATTTGAGAAGTATACACTTATAGGTATGAACTTGTATATAAAATTGACAAAACGGTAAAACAGCGTGAGAGTTAAACATGGAAACAACTATATATATTATCTAATTCATTATAGCTAAATAATATTAAAGCAAAAATAATAACAATAATATCATAACACAAATAAAATTTAAAATTAACTATTACTAAAAACATATAGGTAGGTAATCTTATCCTGTATCAATTCAAAAACTTTCCACCACTTTTTGTTCTAAGGATGGACGGCCGGATTGGTCACTGATGTGCACTAGTTAGTTTTTAGCAGGTAGTTCGCTTATACCCGATGTAATTTTATTTTTTTGCTGTTACTTTTTATCTAAGTACCTACGTAAGTGGTTATAATTCTCTAAATTATGTAGTCGATGATTTTATGAAATGTATGTGTACTAGTGAATAAATTAATAAAAAAAAAAAATTATTGGAATAAACAAGAATTAATACATTACACAACAAAGTTACACTTCAAAGGAAAAGTTACCTAATATTTAACATTTAAAGTTGGAGAAACACTGCTAGCGGCTGTTTTAGAGAAATAATGATAGCAACGCCGTGTACTCGTGCGATCGGTACGCCGACTACGTAGGCACCTATAGTGTTTTTAACCTTTTAAGCGCTTGGCTAAATATCAATTGCCGTGCCCCTAGCGCGCAGCTACAAATCGATAAAATAATCATCATCATCTGCCTAGCCTTTTCGTCGATAAAATAATACCTACAACAAATTTAATAAGGAGGAGCAATCGTTGAATAGAAAGAAAAAATCATGCATGTTCTTTGTCGCAGAAATATGACACGAGCGGTAGAGGCACGGAAATATGTGTCCCATAATTGCGACACAAGCGGTTAAAAGGTTAATAGTCATATAGTAGAATAAAGCACGAAACTGTTTGCTAAAAAAAACGGTGTTCTGTTTATTCATTAATAGGGTTATTTTATTTGGCTTTTTAATGTCCACAGAATTTAGATATCGGAACTCGCGATGAGTTTCGATATCTAAATTCTTAATCTAAATTTTATCTAAATTTATGATAAAAAAAATATGGAGTCATCGACCGCAGTTATAGTAGTTACTTAAAATATTATACATAACTTCCTGACACTGATATTTACATAGCAAGTAGTGTTAATTGAGTTTGTGTGGGGTAAAATAAAAACTTACTTTGGACTCGTACAAAGTGTATTATGTAAAAACCCAAGCCAACCCATTATATAAACTAAGTTAAACTAAGTTTTTATGTAATATAAGGATCAGTAGGCATTTGGTAACTACGAGTTCGAAGTAAATGTAAATGATCGGTGAAGATTTACTTTCATTTTGAGATGACATGTGTATCTTGTATCCCCTCAATTACCCGTTATTGTTCATTTTTGACTACATCAAACCCTCTACAAAATGATGGCGTTGTTGTGTATATAAAGGAAGAACTAAGCTTTTGTGTTGAGGAACCTAGTATACGAAACTGTAATTGCCTCTTGATTAAAATAGGTAACAACGACACGGCGTTACTGGCTCTCTATCGATCCCC
This sequence comes from Mesoligia furuncula, assembly GCA_916614155.1. Lineage (NCBI taxonomy): Eukaryota > Metazoa > Arthropoda > Insecta > Lepidoptera > Noctuidae > Mesoligia > Mesoligia furuncula. Next base: position 30,133,779 of record OU744793.1, read on the forward strand.
CTCTTATTCTAACATTGACCCTTTTTTGACATCGCTTGACGAGACTTTGGTGAAATTATCTGGATATAAAAATATCGCAATAATGGGAGATCTGAACATAGATATAATTTCCGAGAATCTGAGTACGTCTTCCAATCAATATCTGGCTCTCACTGCGTACCACGGTCTATTACCAGCACATGCTTTTATCACTCGTGATGCTAGTGGTTCTTGCTTAGATCATGTGCTCTTGAAAACCAAGTTACCCTCCATTACCATTGTTCCGCAATCTACGCTTACAGATCACAAATCTGTCATACTTTGTTTGAAAAAGCAACAATCGCGTAAGTATGCCATTTTAACGCGCACTAAAATAGATCAGGAGGGTTTGTCTCAAGACATAAGCAAAATTAACTTTACCCCGATTTATGAAACTGGTGACTGTGACACTGCGGTCAGCTATGTTATTGGTGAATTAAAGACCGCTTTGAGTTTTAATTCTGAAACCATTATACTTTCACGTCGCAAAAGGATTATCAAACCATGGATAACACAGGGTCTGTTGCGCTGCATACGCAACAGGGATAAACTACATAAAAAATCAAAATCGTTTCCAGATGACCAAATAATAAAAACAACCTACATTCGCTACAGAAATTTTTGTAACTCCATCTTAAAGAAAGTTAAACGTAATTATGATAGGGAACTTGTTCAAAAAGCTGGTAAAGATAGCAAAAAGTTGTGGGATACAATAAAAAATATAACTAATTCAGCAAAAAATGTAAACTATCCAAAGGAATTACTTACAATATCGGACACTCCTCAGCGCTCTGTAAATGATGTACATTACTATTTTTCCAACGTTGGCAAATCATTGGCTGAACAAATAGCGCGAGTACAAGCCACGGCCCTCAAAAGTAATAAACCAACCCGTGAGCTAAATCTTAGCTCTCTTGTACTGTTTGACACGGATGAAGAGGAAGTTATGAGCCTGATAGCTACACTCAAAAATGATTGTTCTGTGGGTTGAGATAATTTGTCAAACCAGTTATTGAAAGATCATAAGGATATTCTTGTGCCACACTTAACCTACATTTTTAATCGTCATTGTCTAGTAAATGGTAGTTTTCCCAAAGCCTTTAAAAAATCACAGATCCGACCATTTCACAAGGGTGGGGCCAGAGACCGTATTGAAAATTATAGGCCTATTTCAATATTACCTTCGCTTTCAAAAATTCTAGAAAAAATAATTAACAGACGTTTAGTAAACTTTCTCGAAAGTAAGCACGTTCTATCTGAACATCAGTTCGGTTTTCGCCGTGGTAAATCCACCGATGACGCAGTTAGCAATTTAACGGATTTTATAGCCACAAATTTAGATAAAGGTAATAAATGTATAGCAATATTTCTAGATTTGGCAAAGGCTTTCGATACGGTTTCTGTTCCAATTCTTGTACAGAAATTGGAAAGAATTGGCATTAGGGGGAAACAACTTAGCCTTTTGACCGATTATCTAACAGACGATCTCAATGTGTTAAGGTGGGTCCCTACACTAGTACTGATCGTCCAGTGACCTATGGCGTTCCGCAAGGCAGCATTCTTGGCCCTACGCTTTTTCTCGTTTACATAAACGATCTCCTTTGTCTAAACTCATTTCGTGGAAAGATAATCTCATACGCAGATGACACTGCCCTCATTTTCGCTGCTAAAACATGGAATGAGACTTACCAGCTAGCCCAGGAGGGTTTTAGTTTGGTAAAGAAGTGGCTTTATGATAATGTTCTTACCTTAAACACTGAAAAAACAAAGTACCTGACCTTTTCGATCCGTGCTCCTTCACATGCGAGTCTAAATCTAATCGCGCATAACTGTCACCTTGACGCTTTGAGTTATTCTGAATGCTCATGCAATCCTTTAGAACGTACAAAGACAATTAAATACTTGGGCGTTTTAATCGATGAAAATTTTAGCTTCAAAGCGCACATTCAACTGCTGAGTAAAAGGATTCGAAAGCTTACATACATTTTTAAAACATTGAGACACGTAGTGACTCCAATATTCCTAAAGCAAATCTATTATGCGCTTTGTCAGTCCATGATTACATATTGCATATCAGCTTGGGGCGGTGCACCGAAGACTACAATAAAGCAACTTGAGGTTTCACAAAGAACCATATTGAAACTCTGTACTTTTAAGCCTTTCCGCTACTCTACTAGACTTCTTTATGAATATTGTGAGGTGCTGACTGTACGCCAACTGTTTGTCTTGAGTATCGTCTCAAAACAGCATGTTAACTTGGAGTACAATCCAACCCTGTTAACAAGGCGGAAAGGATTACCTATATGTAAGAGGTTATCACACCTAAAAACTGCTTTTATTCGAAGATTTTACCCATTTTTGGGCCCCTATTTATATGACAAAATTAATAAGATTCTTGAAATATACTCGATGAATAAAGCAACTATGAAAAATTCTGTATCTCAGTGGCTTTGGAAGTTGACATACGATCAAACAGAGAATATGCTGACCATCTTGAAATAGTGATACAATAGTTTGACGGCTTGACCTAAAGAATCTACTAGGTAAAATTGTTTAATTCCCTACACACCCTCTCACACACATACACTCTGTACGGGCAGTTTGTCCGTACACGGAGATGTAGTATGTAGACTGTTGGTGGATACGAATCACACGGGATGTATACAGGAAATAAAATCACTGTTTTGTGTCCGTTACTGATTGTTCGATTTATTACGAAAAACATTAAAATATATAATGCATAAAGTAGGTTACTTGTAGTGGGTGCAATAGCTTATTCAGCGAATGTAAATAAGTAATCGGCGAATAAACAAATGCTTGTTAAGGTAAATACTAAAACAATACATTTCATGTGGCGATGCTCGTACATCCTGCCAACTCTAAATTACGACAAATTACAAGTAAAACGTGGTGTAGAAAGTAAAAATATGTAAAGCAAGTTAGAACATTCTAACTTCGCCTCTGGATGGCATCGGCGATGTTTCACTGTCCATCTTGTTGCTGTTAGGAAGATGTTCGATGACCTCTTCTATTGTCTGTTCATCTGTCTTTGTTTGTCTATCCTTCGGGAGACGCCGTTGAGTATGAGCTGGTACCATGTCAATCTCTTCCTTGTGAGCTTGCGTTGATACTCTGCTTACTTGAGGTACCCGGAGGCAGCGTGTTTTTATTTTAAAGGATACCCATGTACCGAATATTATTGCACAGGTTATTATGAACCCGTACAGGACGTAGTGATGTTGCTCGGCATCCGCTGATTTAACCATTTGGATGTCTTGTTGTTCTTTAACCAGTTCAATTTTTCTCTTAAGACCTTTTAGTTGTTCTTCATGGGTTTCTATTTCCATGTTTGTTATGTTAGTAATTTGACTGTTGCTTGTTAATAATTCATTTAGGTTTATCTCTGGTATGTAGATGTATGTAGAGATTTGTTGAGTTGCTTTTTGATTGTTTTCATGCCGCCAAGTATCCAATATTTGTTACGAAGGTGACCCAAAGTAAGCCTGGCCCCACCGTGGAGGGTGTTCTTGTGGGCTTGGTCTATCAAAAGTTCTGATAACTTATGGTTGTTAGGTAAAATTATGGGATGTTTTTGGGAGCTGTTTAACTTGGCATGTTCAAGTCTTCCTCCCACTCGAAGAATGCCTTGAACGTCCAGTGTTGGGCTCAAACTCAAAAGTTTGCTTGTGGCCTGTACCTTGTTATGTTTGCGTAGGTGAGCTATATCCTCGCCAAAGCTATTTTTCTGTGCCGTTTTCACGAGTAGGTTCTGAGTCAGCACTATGTCTTCTGTTGATAAGTGTGACATTCGTTTGGCTTTTGTTGCGTCGCGTGAATTGTTTATGAATCGTAAGATCCAACTTATGACTCGAGTTGCATAAGTCATCGAACTGTATTTTTTCAGTAGATCTTCGATCAGTGGCGTGTTTATAGTTTGTGTTGCGCAGGTTTGACCTCGTTTCTTTTGCTCCTCGTTGGTTGTGAAGGTATCTTGTTTGGGTATGTAGTTGTTTTGAAGCCATGAAGGGCCATTCCACCACAGTTCATGACTTATTAGGTCAGACGGTAAAATTCCTCTGCTTGCACAGTCCGCTGGATTCTCTTCGGACTTGACATGCTTCCAAGAGTTAGATGGTGATATTTGTGTTATTTGTGTAACTCTGTTGGCTACGAAACTCTTCCAGCGACTCACGTCACCCTGTATCCAGCCAAGCACCACCATGGAGTCTGTCCAACAATGTATGGTGACCATTCGCGTGTCGATCGAGTCTTTGACCTTTTTGATTAGTCGAGCTAGTAGTCCTGCACCACATAACTCCAATCTAGGTAGAGAAATAGGGTTTTTCTGTGGGGCTAATTTTGTTTTAGCGGCTACTAATCTGATCAACTGTCGGCCTTCTTTATCCGTGGACTTGCAGTATATGACGCATCCGTAGGCTTTTTCAGACGCATCACAGAAGCCATGAAGTTCGAAGGGTTGTTGGGTATTACCAAACCAGCGTGGTATGGTTATGTTGTGAATGGTACACATTCACAACATAACCATACCACGCTGGTGCGAGCTGATGGCGGAACTGCTCCCATTCTTGTTGTATGTTTGGTGGGAGATGATCATCCCAGCTCGTTGTTGTAGACCAAGCTTGTTGAAAAATCAGCTTGGCCTTTACTGTCACCGGTGATAGCCACCCAAGTGGGTCGTACAGTTTGGATATATCCGAGGGCAGCGTGCGTTTTGTGTTGACGTCACGTTTGTCGCTGAGTGCTGTTTGTTTGTATGTAAACTGATCTGTGTGCGGGTTCCAAGTGATACCTAGCGTTTTATTTGTTTCGGCGTCCTTGAAATCAAACATTTTTTGGTTTATCAATTCATCAGGCAAGCCTTCGAGTAAGCATGTCTTGTTGCTTGTCCACTTTCGTAAGTTGAATCCACCGCCCTTCAGAATTGTTATAAGTTCCCCTTGAGCTTTCTGTGCTGTTGTTAGGTCGTGACATCCGCCTAGTAAGTCGTCCATGTACAGTTGATTGGAGAGAATAGCCGCCGCCAATGGGTACAGCGCGCCGTCATCCTTGATCAATTGTTTTATGGTTCGCATTGCCAGATATGGTGCGGATTTGGTGCCATATGTCACTGTAGTCAATTGTAACTCTTGTAATGGCTCTGTAACTGAATCCCTCCACACTATTTTCTGCAAGTGTTGGCCTTTGTCTTGAATACGTATTTGTCGGTAGAATTTCTCAATATCAGCTGTGTACACGTATTCAAACGCCCTCCATCGTAAAATCATAGCTTGTAAGTCTTGTTGCAGGTTCGGCCCGCATTCCATCAATTGGTTTAGACTGTGACCTGTGCTAGTGGTGGCTGACGCATTGAAAACCACTCGGAGTTTTGTTGTTGTTGAGTCAGGTCTCATGACTCCGTGATGGGGATGGAAACAGCTCGGAGTGTCCGGTGCTATGCATTTTTTCATATGCTCTAGGGTTATGTATTCTTCGATAAAAGCTTTGTAACTTGAAGCGAGGGTTTCATCTCGTGCTAAGCGTTTTTCCAGCTGTTTGAATTGCGCGACTGCTTGAGGCTTCGATCGTCCCAAGTTCTGTTCGAAGTTGATCTTCATGGGGATTCTAACTTCATATCGCCCATCTTCTAGCCTTTTTGTTGTGTCAGTATAAAGCCTCTCGCAGTACTCGTCCTCGACGCTCGTGGACTTATCGTCTGATGTTATCTCTTCAATTTCCCAAAAGCGAGAGATATCGTTAGTGTTTACCACGACATGACAGTTAAACGTATTTGTGTTTCCTACTAATACCCAGCCGAGCTTGGTTTGTTGTGCTATAGGTGCGTAAATGTTTCCTCGAATGATGCTGCTCATGACTATGTCGCCATATACTCCAGCATCAAGTAAAATATCAATCGGCCTTGATAAGTTGAAACGTGGGTCGGCCAGGTTAATGTTTTCTATGTGAGGCCAATCTTGTTTCTCGAAGGAGTAATTAGGTAGATTGTAGAGTAGTTTTGGCATCACTAGTGCCGGTGTTGAAAACTGGTAGTCTCCATAGAGGGATTCACAGTCCAGCTGAACGGTTTCGTTGCTCTGGCTGGCAGAGGCTCCTATTCCTGACACCGTTGAGTTGTGGTTTCGCCGCGGAAGGCCAAGTCGTTGCACAGCAGATTCCGTTATGAGGTTCAGTTGGGAGCCTTGGTCTAGAAGACATCTTAGTACGGTGTAAGTTCCATCTGCGGCCTTTACTTTGAGCTGTACTGTTGCTAGTAGAACTTCGTTAAAATTCCCTGTTACGTGATTAGCTTTTCGCTGCGAATCGTTGTTAGCTGCATTGTAGGTCAGTTGACTTGACGACTGTGTCGCTGACGTAGTATCACGTGTTACGTCATGTAGTGTGGTGTGGTGTGTGCCATTGCATACTTTGCATCTTTTATGCGAATTGCATTTCTTTCCGTTGTGCGAGTACATGCAGTTCTTGCAGATGTCCAATTGCTCAATTGTCCTCATTTTCTTGTCTGGCGTCATTTCTTGAAACTCTTTACAGTAGAGCAAGATGTGGCTTGTTTTACAAACAGGACAATTTCTGTCGGAGCTTGTACGGTTTGCCTTGGGGTAGCGTCTGTATCTGTTGAACGCATCCCGTTGTCCTGCTGTCTTCGCGCTCTCTTTGTTCGGAGAGGCATCAGTGGCATCTGTTTGTTTGTTTGGTTTGCTTGTTTTCTTCACCACTGATTCCAGCGCCGTAAACTTGCCTTCGATGAACTGGATGAACTCTGTGAAGTCGGGAAGCCCTCTTGGATTCTTCCTCGCCTCCATGTAGTCAGAGTAGGTCTGAGTGTCCAGTTTTCCTGTCAGGATGTGCACCAGAATTGGGTCCCATGTTGTCGTGTCTATGCCCAAGTTACGCAACGCGTGCACGGCCTCGAGACTAGTATCGTGTAGGCGCTTCAACTCGTAAGCATTTTGGTGTTGTATCATATGTTGACTCATCAAGGCTTGCATTTGCTTAGTGAAGAGCAACTGCAAGTTGTTGTACCTATGGTGGAGGATTTCCCAGCAGGAGTCATAGTTATTTTCGGAGATGGCTAGATGCTGCACGAGACGCTCAGCCTCCCCCTTTAGTTTTCCTTTCAGGTGTTGCATCTTCTGCCCCTTAGAGAAGGAAGGGTTGTTGTGAATTGCCGCCATGTATAGATCGAGGAATGTGGGCCACTGTGTGTAGTTACCGGAGAATACGGGTATTTCGATCCTTGGCGCACTGTCGCGTTGTTGAACAGCGAGGCTGAGTTTGCGGTTAAAATCCCGCTTCGTGGACTCGTACGTTTCCTCGTACTTCGAGAACTCAAGCTCGTAATTTACGTCGCTGCCGACGAGGATGTTGTCAAGCTGCCAGTGCACTTCGTCGATCACCTTCCATCGAGATTCGAGGATCTTGAGCTTATCTTGTATGTCCCATTTCTCGATGGTGTCTGCCGTGCATAAGTTGCGGGTGAAACGGGAGAAGGCTCTGAAGTTGGTAGCTTGCTGAGCTTTGAGCTCGTCCGATCTCGAAAGGACTCCAGTGTTCTTGCTATCCTCACCTTGGTTGCTCGCGGGTTCCGCAGTGTAGGTAGGCCATGTCTGCAGCTTATGTCGTATGCTTGCGTATTCCGCCTTGACCCTTTCGTACGCTTTTGTAGTGTAAAATCCGTCGGTCAGATCGGTGGCGCTCTGTAGTACGCCATGGTTCATCTCAAACTCATTCCAGTGAGCCTGAAGGTTATCCAGTCTCACCTTGATATAAGTTGCGTTCTTGCGGTCGGAGCCATCCTTTCCGAAGTTGACACCAATCTTCCGGATGCCCTCTGCAATGATCTCCTGCCGCTTGAGAATTTCTTGTTGTTTAGCGTCCATAGTTGTATGTGGTTTGTTGATGGAAACTAACCCTGTTTACTTCACTGTTGAGTTGTTGTTAGGATGTATGTGCTAATAGCTTCCGACTCACCAAATGTTGATGTTCCCTGTAGCGATCTCAGCGTCCGAAGGAATCTCTACGTACGATATTGTGCGCCTGTGAATAGAAAAACTTCGTACCTGTGAGGCTTGCAGGACTGTTTGTTCCAGGAATGGTGATCCGGCTCGAAGGACCAAAATGTACGGGCAGTTTGTGCGTACACGGAGATGTAGTATGTAGACTGTTGGTGGATACGAATCACACGGGATGTATACAGGAAATAAAATCACTGTTTTGTGTCCGTTACTGATTGCTCGATTTATTACGAAAAACATTAAAATATATAATGCATAAAGTAGGTTACTTGTAGTGGGTGCAATAGCTTATTCAGCGAATGTAAATAAGTAATCGGCGAATAAACAAATGCTTGTTAAGGTAAATACTGAAACAATACATTTCATGTGGCGATGCTCGTACACACTCACCTCCTTCACCTTACACACCGGGAGGACAGTAAACTTTATTTCAGTTAAAATAATAATTATGTCCATATTTTAATAAACTGTTTCCTTTTGTTGCTAAGCTCATACTTGCATACGCAGTCCGAGGGCTTGAGGCGCTGCGTGCTGAAACACAGGCTATAAACCTAGTTCAGCTACAGATGCTAATAATAAGACACATTTGTAACTGATTTACTTTTAAGAATAATTATAAGTAGCTAAGACAAAGGGTGTAACTAGTTTATTATTTTTGGTCTAATAAATATATTATTATAATTATATTATTATCACGTCCCTTCGTAAGTGCTTCGCAAAAGCTACTGGATCCGAATTTAATGAGATTTCCGACGTAACACCTAGTTTAGATCTTTAGAAACTGAAGAGGAGAGGGATATTACGTCTGTTATTATGCAAACTATGGGGAATTTCATTTATTTATTGTCATCATTTAAAACATGGCATTAAATAACCATTAAAACACATACTTTAAACTAATTTACCAGACGAAGTCAACCCTTTAAAATGACCGCCCTGACAAATTGCTATTTTAGACATATCAACATAATATTCACGCCAGTCACGGAAATATTCAAACGAGTACGCGAACACGGCTTTAGGACCAAAGCCAACTTTAAAAGTACCATAAATCTCCCATGCTTTAAGGGGATGGTCCACGGAAGTCATCTTTTGTCCACCATTGTTTAATGTTGCGGATTTGCGTCAGAATAATGCCTTTTTTTCGAAGGAAACTGGTAATTTCTGTGTGTAAGCGGAGGCCAGTTTGAAGGGAAAATTTCGAAAGTTACATTTGTAACGAAAATGGAAGGGAAATGGGGGAAAACTTTGGGTTGAGGTAAAAGGAATTTTTGTTTCAATATTTATGTAAATAGCCTGATGACTAGGTATGGTATTGTTTTTCTCAGCATTCATCGTCAGACGCTACGCAAGGACCGCTGGTATTGTAATTTCTTGAAGTATGTATTGAGAAAAATTGTTTACCTATATTTTAGCGTGTTTAGATATCAATACGCATCACGTCTTTGAAGTTTACACAAAAAGAAACAGATTTTCTAAACTGATATTTCAAGTAACTACAACAACTGCGGTCGATACTCCACAATTTTTTAAAATTATTAATTATTATATTTAGATATCGAAAGTCATCGCATATGTGGATATTAGCTAGCCAAGTAAAATAACCCTATTCACCCCTCAAACGTCAAGTGTATACCATACCAAGTGTACATAATTATGAGACAGTGCTCGAAACGTCATTTGTTTCTATGTTTCACGCTGTTTGTTTCGTTTTGTATTTTATTTTTACATCCTTACTAAAAAATAAAAAAAATTCGAAAGTAACTCTGTCTGTCTGTATGTTACCTTTTCACGCCTAAACCACTGATCGGATTTCGATAAAATTTGACAGAGAGATAGATTATATCCCGGGGAAGGACATAGGATAGGTTTTATCCTGATATTACCATGGAATCGACACTTATGCGGGTGAAATCGCAGGGCGCTGCTATAATGTTCATATAAGTGGAAAATTGTAATTGGTCTACGTCTACATATTACTCGTCATGGCAGTACACCTATTATTTTTAATTTTTAGAGTATGTTATTGCTGATATACTAGAGTGCTTCTATAAGGAACTAAAAGAGATTAGAGTTTACTTGGGAAAAAAAATAATTTAAAAAAAATTTACCAACTGCAAAAAGAAATGAACACAAAATTATGAAATAACTTTAATTTCTGTCGGTGTCTTGAGATCTGTATTTTAGTTTTAGTTTTTTTTTGTCACCGACTTCCGAAATTAAAGTTATTTCATAATTTTGAGTTGATTTCTTTTTGAAGTCGGTTTAATTTTTTTAAATTATTTTTTTTTTTCGTAATTTTTAGTTTTAAGTAAAAACTGGAATATTTGTTTATAATAAGTAGGTAATAGTTTTGTTGTAAATATTGCATTACAATTTGACCAGGGTTATGAGATGTTTTCCCTTTGACACTACACCTGTAGCTCGTATCAATAAGCCAAGGCGTCACACTTACACGTCCATTTATCTTGAAAATTACTGAATCGATTTTGATAAAACTTGCACTGTGCAACTTAGGGAAAGTTGAAGTAAATGTAAGCCAATAAAAAAATGGTCATGATCCGATTAATAGTTGCGGAGAAATGCGTGGACAAACATACATACATACTCCTATAAAATTTCGTATATTTGTTTGGAAGCCATAATAGATTGTCACATGTGAATATAATGCAATTTCAATAATATTACATACATACGTGTCGAATTGATAACCTCCTTTTTTTTAAGTCGGTAAAATAGGTCCTGAGTGTCGACGGGAACATATTTGTATATTAAACAAGCCGAGGCAAATATTTTGTATGGCCAGTATACGTCCTTAATAAAAATTAATTTGAAGGGTGATATTGAGAAGGGTGTCAAAGATCCATAGAGTCGATTAATAAACACAGTTCTCAATTTTTGAGCTTATTTATAACAAATTTGTAAAAAATGAGTACGGACACATTTGATTTAAGGATTGCTCTAAATCTCTTACCTATGATGAACGATCATGATGACGTGACTAGAACACTCATTGAAAATATTGACTACTACAATTCTATACTTGATAAGGCTGATTGCAAGAAAAAATGTATAGTATTTCAAATCAAATCAAATCAAAATCGTTTATTGCAATCCATAATGTACAATTAAAGGTGGTAGATACAAAATTATAGAAACAATTATGGACCCTGTCGGGCACATCAAATTTTTAAATAGGTACCATTTAATAGTAGCTTAAATTTCAGCAAAACCACCCTAAGGATCTGTGCTAGAAGCGAATCAATTCATTATGTCGAAGTGAATATATCAGAAAAGTCTGTTATTGAGTGTCAGGAATTATGTGAGGGCGTATTTGAACAAATGCAATTGTGAAGCCCAGTAATGGCACAATTCCTATAAAAATATTAAACACAAGGGACGAAGTTGTAGATGTACATGATATTGCGTTAAAAACATCAAAACTAAGCGACTATCAGATTTGTGAATTTAAAAAACCCGTCATGAACTCAAATAGGGTTAAAATGTTATTTTCATTATTAAAATTAGATGGATTAAATGAAGAAGAAACTAAATCTATTGTAAACCCAGGTGTATACCAAACCTTATCGACTCGCAACTGCAGAGGTTGATAAGCAAATACAAATGATGCTGGAGGACGGAATTATAGAGGAAAGTAGAAGTTCATGGTCAAGCCGTTTATTATTGGTACCAAAAAAACAAGATTCTAAGAGTCAAAAAAAGTGGCGAGTAGTAATTTATAGAAAATTAAATGATCACATACGAGACGATAAATTCCCACTACCAAATATCAGTGATATTTTAGATTCCTTGTCTGGTTCAATGCATTTTTCCCGTTTAGATCTCTATCAAGAATTTTATCAGAAGAGTTTACATCCTGACAGTAGACCATATACGGCATTTACAACTAGCAAAAACCAGTACCAAATGACCAGACTTCCTATGGGGTTGAAAACTAGTCCAAATGCATTCTCTCGTGTGATGACGTTGGCGATATCTGGTCTAAATTATAAGAAGTGTCTGGTTGATCAAGACGGTCTAGCTGTTTTCGGGCGTAATTTGAACACTCATAACCAACATTTTAAACACGTACTCAGTCGATTACGAGAAGTCAATTTAAAATTAAATCCAGAAAAATGTACATTTTTACAGAGACAAGTATTATACTTGGGTCACATTGTATCGGTGAAGGGTATTTTACCCGATCCACAAAACACAAAAGCAGTCGAAAACTACCCCAAGCCTCAGAATACGCAAGAAGTTAAGCGTTTCGTTGCCTTCTTAAATTATTATCGGAATTTCATTCCGAATTTTGCAGAATTCGCTTATTCACTAAATCGGCTTTGTCGTAAAAATGTTCCATTTATATGGTCGAAAAACTGTGAATGTGCATTTCAATATCTAAAAAAAGTATAATAAGGCCACCGGTGCTTTATTACCCAGATTTCTCAAAAAACAATACATTCATTTTGCAAACGGATGCATTGGGAACCGCGATAGGATCGGTACTATGCAGCAGCGATGGTCGACGAAAAGGGATACCCAGCTATTGAAAAGGAACTCCTGGCAAAAGTCTGGAGCGTAAAATACTTCCGGCCCTATTTATATGGCCGACAGTTCAAAATACAAACGACCTTTGGTATACTTGTTCGGAAAGCGAGAGCCTTAAAGTCGATTATTAAAATTTCGTTTACAACTAGAAGAATACAACTTTATTATAGAGTATTTGAAGGGTAGTAAAAACTGCGCGGCAGACGCGTTATCGCGAATAACTTTGACTTCAGATGATCTAAAAATTATGGTGTACTTAACGTACGAACCAGGTCTCAAAGGAAACAATTAGCGTTTAATGAACAAAAACTATTCAAATGACAGTAGTCACACTAGTTCAGGGCCCGAACAAGCTAAAGTTGTTGAGATAATTAAAAAACCAACGAATTTATCGAATTATCCTTAACTACTATCAAAGAAATAAATAAAATAAAAAGTCAGACCTTATTATAGTATTCAAATTTTTTCATATTTGTACTAAGAAAATCGATTATTTACTTAAATCCAAGGTCTCGATCATCGTTTACGCGAGACGGAATGATGAGAGACTTACGATTATTATTTAAAAAATAAATATCAATGAGCTATGTATAATTAAAAATGAGAGAGCAAGAGTGAGTCGGACTCGCGCACCGAGGGTTCCGTATCCGGATTTATGCATAAGGTTTATGTTTATGAAATTAAATGTTTTATTTTTATTTTTGAGTTGATTGAATGAATGGTAAATTGCGGTTTACGATTTATGACGTATTAAAAAAAACTACTTACTAGATCTCGTTCAAACCAATTTTCAGTGGTAGCTTACATGGTAATGTACATCAAATATTTTTTTTAGTTTTATCATTCTCTTATTTTAGAAGTTACAGGGTAACTTCACACACATTTTACCACTTTGGAAGTGTCTCTCGCGCAAACTATTCAGTTTAGAAAAAAATGATATGAGAAACCTCAATACCATTTTTGAAGACCTACCCATAGATACCCCACACGTATGGGTTTGATGAAAAAAAAATTTTGAGTTTCGGTTCTAAGTATGGGAAACTCTAAAATTTATTGTTTTTTTTCTATTTTTGTGTGAAATTCTTATTGCGGTTCACAGAATACATCTACGTACCAAGTTTCAACAGTATAGGTCTTATAGTTTCGGAGAAAAGTGGATATGACATACGGACGGACAGACAGACAGACGGATAGACAGACAGACATGACGAATCTATAAGGGTTCCGTTTTTGCCACTTGGTTACGGAACCCTAAAAATGACATACGTTGGTCAGGTCCACGTATTTGTATATTAAAAGGAGTACAAAAAATTAATGACTTTCATCATTAGACGTATATTTAATAATATTAAAAGATATTACTTTTGGCCCAGCATGGAAAAAGATACGAGACTTTGTATCTAAGTGTGAAGCATGCCAGAAACGACGAATTCGTCATTTGACAAGATTTATCCCGATTTGGTAGGGCCAATGCCAAAAGATGACAATAATTATTGTTATATCCTCACACTACAATGTGAGTTAACTAAATTCGTAGAAGCTTACCCGCTACGTAATAAGGATGTAGTAATATGTGTAGCAAAATCATTTGTCAGACATTTTGTTTTGCGCTACGGCGTTCCACGAGAAATTGGCACATACAGAGGAACAGAGTTCGTGTCCTCCACGATGAAAGAGATATGTAAGCTTTTAAATATAAACCACCTAATATCTACGGCATACCATAATGAAAGTTTGGGGGCGTTGAAAAACTCGCATAAGCACCTGATGACTTATTTACGGATTAACTGCTTAAACTATACTAGCTCATGGAGTAAATGGTTAGCATTTTGGTGTTTTTCTTAACAATACCGTGCACTCAGAAACTAAATATATACGCCCCTGAGCTAGTATTCGGTAAGTTATGTAGTATCCCGAGTAATTTGTAATTTGATCCTATATTCAACCTCAATAGTTACCCCCTAGTATTAAAATATAGGCTCCAAGTGGCACAAAATGATGCTAAAAATAATTTGATATTAAGTAAATTAAAAAGAAAAGAACGTTATGACAACTGTGTTAACTCAGTAAATTATAGTAAAGGTAGTCTTAATTTATTGAAAAGTCCATCAGGCAATAAAATGGATAATATCTAGGTAGGGCCATTTAAAGTGTTAGAGGATTTAGGATGTAATGTCAAAATACTCGTATTGCGTAATCATAGATTGTACACAAAAATCGTACAAAGCTTTATAAGTCGTAAGTCATAAATAATTAGGTATGTTGCCATTGAAGTAAAAACAAAAAAAAAACCCGCATTGTGATTTTTATATTTCAAGTAATGTTTACTGTGCCTTTGTACCTAGTATACACCGTAATGCAATCATTGACCTGATGGGAATCTGTTTAAGACACTTGTGTCTGGAATGTAAACAAAGTCATATTAAATACATTTTGTTGGTTGAAGTATTCTAAAGTTTTATAATGTTGATTAGGAAATATTTAATGCTGTAGAATAAGAGTACGTATTATCTGTAATATGCAAATAAGTAAAGATGCATTATTTTGGTGCATTAAGTATGTAAAAAAAACGACGGGTTGCACTCCAGGAGTGCCGGCAGAAGTGAAAACTTGAATATTAACGTTGTGCATTTTTTGATATTTTGGAATCTTACGAATTTTCGATCAGGTCACGTGTCCTGAACTCCTGACGCGAGTTTAACATTTTTTACCCATTACCAAATATGAAAATAATTAGGTACTACAATATTTTCATCTTGATGCAAGGTCAATCTCCTTTAATTTTTTTATTTTATTTTAACGTGTTCAAATATCAATACCCATAACGTCTGCAGAGTTTCGCTAGCTAATTTAATTTGATCCTGTATACTTGTGGCTAAGTTTCGCTAGCTAATTTAATTTGATCCTGTATACTTGTGCCTAAGTTTCGCTAGCTAATTTAATTTGATCCTGTATACTTGTGGCTAAGTTTCGCTAGCTAATTTAATTTGATCCTGTATACTTGTGGCTAAGTTTCGCTAGCTAATTTAATTTGATCCTATATAGTTGTGGTTAAGTTTCACTAGCTAATTTAATTTGATCCTGTATACTTGTGGCTAAGTTTCGCTAGCTAATTTAATTTGATTGTGTCCACTATTGCGTTTAATAATCATGTTTATCCTAAATATATTCAGTGTATCTCAACTCGTCTTTCATTTCACTCGCCTCACAATACAGTGCATACATCTTTAGTTCTGGCAACAATACAATGTGCAATACTCAATATTGTAATAATTTCAATATGACCACCGCTCCAAGATGGCGGATTACATATTTTTTCTCAACCCCCTTAATATGGGTATCAAATGAAAACCAAACCAATCGTCACAATTATATTACGAATTGCGGCAAAGAAAGCTGCTACTGGAACAGGACAAGGTTATGCACGATGTGTGAATATTGCGGGCTGTAAAAACAACAAACACCTATGCAAGAAAAAAGGGTGTAATAGTTTGAATTTCACGAATAAATAATTCGTCATAGTAGAATGAAAACCTTGTAAATTAAAAAAAATAACACGTAAATATGTATAAATGTATAGCTAAATAAAGTAAAACATAAAAAAGATTTCTAATGTACGAGGTTCTCATTGTACAATAACGAATAATGTTTGGCATATTTACTTCAATTAATAAAGTTTATTAAATAAAGTTTTTAGAAAATAATTAACGTAATTGTGATTATTGTATTGTAATTTTTTTGTAATTATGTACTTATTACATCTTATTTGTATTAATTATTTAAACCTTAATCTAAACCTTCGTAATAATAGTACATTATGATACATGTGTGCTATGTTGATCATTATGCTCGAGGCGGTATTATTCGATAAGAAAGTCGAGAGTCTAATGATCAATGCACACGCGTTTCATACGACGTTTCTCAACACACTTGCGAGGAAAAAAACAGACTTTTATTTTTAAATATTAACTTGTTTGGAAAATGGCGCGCTAGTTTTGTTTTTCCGCGTGCCGTACTAGGCAGCACTAGCGATGCGCGCGCAGGTGTAAATAAAAGCATCATCAATCATTTGAAATATATTAGTCTATGACACTGACAAAACCTCTAAACAGTCTATAGAAAAAATATAATAAACACAAAATAATGTTTAGACTGATCGTAGAGTTGTCGTATGTCAAATTGTAGTTTAGTTAGTATGGAATTAGAAAGTACTATTGGCATAGATAAATATACAGTTCAGTGAGAATCCGCAATAATAGAACGCCAGTCAGGGTCTTCTCCGTTTGGTTTCGGAGGGGACCACGGATAATTTAAGGAGGATAATTAAAATTTTCTTACGTTTTTTTGTAATTTGCAGGTCAGTATCAGGTTGTATCTTGATCAAATATGATTCGCGACTATAATAAACATGTATTTACATAATTATAGTCATTAGAATAGAATCTTTCAAGTTAGATTGTTTCCCTAAGTCCTTTTCCAAGAAAGATGTATTAATGATTCGAATGAGTATCATTCTGTAAAGACGTTATAGTCACAAATCATATTTTGTTCAAGATACAGCCTGACACTGACCTGAAAATTGCAAAAAACCTAAGAAAATATGAATTTCGCGGTCTACCACTGCGCATTCACCTTAAATTGTCCGTGGTCCCTGCGCATTCACCTTAAGGTAAATAAATATTAGTTAATTTTGGGACCAAGGACAATATAGACTATTTAAAAAAAAAGTGAATTGATGAGATTAAAAAAGCGCGCATCGCCGACTAGTAAATAGTTATCTGTGGAAATAAAACTCTTGTGGATTAAAATAAGAAAAAGCACGCGTTAATAATACACTGCATTATGGACCTAAAAGCGGTTCAATAAGAGCCACTTTACGAGCAAGTGTGTTGAAAATGAATTTACAACATAAAATCTTTTATTACATCCTACTAACTGCTTTAGCCAAAATCACTTTTAACCACATATTGTCAGTTAAAATCACTATTAACTACCGATTTTCAGAAAAAACTACTTTTGACCAACGTGTTCAGTCAAAATTACTTTTGCCTGATTATTTCAGTTAAAAGTACTTTTGACCGATTAAGACTTTTGACTGTAACAGATACATGGAACGTTGATAAATTGATTAGTGATTATTTACCGTTATAAGTATAACAAGCTCGATAAAAATAATTTGTGTACCTTTAAAAAATAATTGTCACACAAATAAAATCAAATTGAATAGTATGACAGATTGATTAATTTTATATGTTAAATAAATAGGCATACACGGTCAGTAAAAATCACAGTCGACCTGCAGAAGGACTCAAGAATGTTGAAGTTACTCATCTTTCTTGTTATAATAGCAAGCCTGGGTAAAATCAAATGTGACCCTGATACCGATGGAGAATGGTGGAAAAAGGGGTTGAGCAGACGAGAAGCAGATCCAGATGTATTCAAAGCAGGCTGTCCCCCCGGCACGCAAAGAGATAATACTACTGGTGAATGTGTCGTAGTCGTGAGACGACAAAATTATGCTGCCGCGATGCGACGAGAGGCAGATCCAGATGTGTTCAAAGCAGGCTGTCCCCCCGGCACGCAAAGAGATAATACTACTGGTGAATGTGTCGTAGTCGTGAGACGACGAAATTTTGTAGGTAATCAAAACAATTTTGCAATTGGTTAGTAGAAGTAGGTGCCAAATTGTTACAAAATTATATTACACCATCATAATTAACCATAATTATATAGGCTGGGTTATGACACAGTGTTTGTAAATGTTCTTAAATCCGGTTATATGTAAACATTAAATATGATTGTATTTCTCTGAATCCAATACTGGCTTCCCGCTTTAAAGAACCTTTGCCCTGCAGCGGTTACATCTAATCGGGCTTACACAGACTTACTATAATGTTTGTAAATGTTCTTAAATCCGGTTATATGTAAACATTAAATATGATTGTATTAAATATAATTGTGACGTTTGGCGTAAAACTTTTCTTTACAAACAGCCATCAAAATCTTTCATATCTTCTATCGCTAAAATTCTTCCTAAAAAACGTTCTTTCTTTTCATACTCACTCGTTACAAATATCTGTTAACTCTCTAACTATATTTAGTTTGAAAAATCTTTCTAAATGCGTTTCTTCGTAATTTTTTATGTCAACCACCATAACTTTTTAGGAGTTTTGACTGATAGAACTAGTCAAAATACTATTAACCAGCTCCGTTAGGCCAGACTAGTTTTGACTATAATTTCACTCATAATTACTATTGTCGAGAGCTTCCAGTCAAAAGTACTTTTGACTGTTTTTAAGCCCCGACGCAAAAACGACGGGGTGTTATAAGTTTTACGTGTCTGTATGTGTGTGTGTGTCTGTCTGTGGCATCGTAGCTCCCGAACGGATGAATCGATTTTGATTTCGTTTTTTTTTTTGTTTGATAGGTGAATGAGACGGGAATGTTCTTAGCTATGTTGAGAAACCGTACCTTCCTTGGTATTGACATCAAACCTATTTAAGTGTTTGGTAACGTAACGTAAATGGCGTGTTGGTCTAATGGTTAACACTGCGGCTTGGCAATGCGATGGTCACGAGTTCAAATCCGCGGATGAGAAGATTTTTTCTTTTATTTATATTATTTATTTATTTACTCTTTTTTTCTTTAATAGGTGATTTTTGTTAATTATTATTTAAGAAATCAAATGGAGGTTTGTAATAAAAGCTAGGCATTTTGATAAACAATATTCAAATATTTTTCTAATTACATTTCTAGGACTTCTTGGAATCCACTTCCTGGTTGAGTATAGTTTTCTCTATCTGTGTTAAATTGGAGTTATTTACTTAGAATATTAACTAAAGACAAAATAGATACCCTGGATAAGGTTTAGAATGTTTAACATTAGATAACGGTTCGTTTATAGATATTTTTAGAAACATAACTAAAATAATATTTATTTATTTAAAGTTGTGAAAACATACATTTTTTTATACAAGTTAGTCTGTATGATCTTATCGGAAAAAAGCCTGGTTAAAAAAATAAAATGTTGTCCTTTGTGTCCGTGAATTACAGAGAAAGAACCAACATGCTAAACTTTAATAGTATAGCAATATACATCTTTCTCTTTTATCACATTTTCTGATAACCCTTATTTAACACAACATTAGAAAAATATGTGAGGTCAGATAATGCATTGTTAACACATTACAAGACTACGTGTAAACAAGAATAACTGGATTGATAATTAAAAAGGTTGTTTGTTTTTGATTAACTGCGAGATAATGATCCCACAAATATTGGGATTTATTAACACTTGCTCATATATGTTCCAATGCAATTTTATCAGATAAGTTACACAATCAATCCGCCGAGTAAATTACCTATTAATAACGGAGAGGATGTCACTGTCTATCACTTCTTCAAGTCAGGTATGCACTTGAACGCGTAGTTTTGAAGGGTGGCCTGAGTGAACTTTCACAATATTACGTTGTCGCTCCATTTGTATTTACTCTGGCCTTGGCGATCAAATTTCACATCACCCGTCGCTTGATACCTTTATATCCACCTACGAACTGTTTTTCTCTGTAATGAAAATAATAATATCAGAAATACATAAAAAAATCCAACTTGTAAGTAATAATGCAACATGATTGCATCAATAAATAGGTATATGTGTAAGTATAACGTAAATCTGCCAATATCTCGTCGCTTTTTTCTTTATGCTTTCTTCCTGTTCCCAGAGAACAACACTTTTAGCCTTCAAAAAACTTGTTAATCGAAATAATAGGTATCAACTGGTTAAAAACTTAATAAATTGGATAATATTACGACGAAGATCACACAAGCGGATCGGCACGAAAACGAAACCATTTGAAAAGTAATTATACCCTCAATCACAGTTTAGTAAATAAGGCGAAGAAGTATTCTATATTCAACCTTAACTCGCAGTTCATACAGCAGTTAAGTTTCTGAAGTAAAATGATGGTAGTGCAACAATCGGATCAATCAACACATTCTATTCAACCAAACAAGAAATCTATACTAATTTCAACCTTATCTTTTAGTTAATTGATGATTATCGTATTGCATTTTGTAAAACAAGACAGTAAGGTAATTAAATATAAGACGGAAGTTGAAATTTAAACCTTAATATCTAGAAGATTAGACCGTTAATAAACTTGTTCGATAAAAGGAGTAGCCTAATGCTATTCCAATTTTCGTTGAAGTTGATAACTGAGCCAATAGCCTAGTGGTATAACGCACGGTCTAGATGATCGGCTGGCGCCTGGTTCGTATCTTAATCGCGCGCAAAGTGTCTTTTTGTAAGTTATTCTTGGTATTACGGTTCGGCCAGAAGGAAGCCGAAAAAATACTAACTAACTTGCAAGTAATATTTGAGGCGGATCGGTGGATGCGCTCGGGGAGAGATGGGTGCGACGGCGGGGAAGGGAGCTGCTCAAGGCTCACGTGACTCGCCCGCCGCCGGTCGAGCGATGAGCGACGGCGGGTCTCCGAGCTTGCTCGGGCGATAATCTTTAAGTCTTGGGGGGGTTCGATTTCTCTGACGGCGACCATATTTTTTCACAACTCCCTCAATATGGGTATCAAATGAAAGGGTTGGAATAGTAGAATACTATACACTATGATAAATTTCAAATCCAAGATGGCCGCCACCACAAAGTGGCGAAATTATTTTTTTTTTTCACAACTCGCTTCCTATAGGTATCAAATGCAAGTAGAATAATGTACAATATATTGAAAGAGAATGAGGAATATTAACTAACGAAATGAAAACTAAAAACTTGAAAATTATTTTTTTGTCTGATCAATGCCCTAGATTGATGAGGAAAGTAGAGTGATGACTGGTACCTACGACCACTGAGTTTGACCATTTTTGCGAATAGAATTATCCTACTATTTCTACATCAAATAGTGTCGCGGTCCCATTTTATAAACTAGATCTGAAATACTTAGAAGATATCTAATAGCTATGAAATACTTGTAAGAAAGTTGAATAACTAAAGGAAGAACCAGTTTAGTTTTAAAAATTATTCTTCAACTATAAATTAATAATTATTTTTTGACGCATAAAAACCTGATTAAACACCAAATTACCTGAATCATAAAATGCAAGAAAATAAAAGAAATGAAATACAAAAATTGAGGAGTCCCTACAAAAAGCATGAAATAAAAATTTAATAAAAAATTTTAAAAATCCCCGACACAAAATAATAAAACTAAATGTAATTGAAAAAGGATAAAATAATTTAAAAAACCCCGACTTAAAGAATTTATGTAACGAGACTAAATCAGATACATTCATATGGAAGTCGGGGGACCGTTCTGTGGAACACCTTCTATTCTAAGAGGTCCATTACATTTAATTTTATTATTTTGTGTCGGGGGTTTTTTAAATTTTTTATTTAATTTTTTTGTTAGTTAGTAAAGTACTTTTTATATGGTTATGAGTTTTGACTGCCACTTATCTAATTGGGTTGTTTAGTCAATTTTACTGAAATAAAGCCATTGGGAGATAAATGGCGCTGCGTCTAGCCTAACGTAAAATCAAACGCTGTGTTATAAAATATCTTTTAAAAATATTATTCATGAGTAGAAGTAACTAACACTAAGTGCACCAGTTAAAACATCGACTAATAACTACCTGAAAGTGTTATCTACGAGTTTTATACACACACTGAGAGTTATGACCAAAATAATTTAATGATTAATATACCTAAGACTAATGTTATGCATTTTTATGAACGTATACCACCGCAAACTTTAAATTTAAATTACAATGGACAAAAAATAGACCAAGTGCAAGTTGCAAAATTTTTAGGTTTAATGATAGATAGCCAACTAACCTGGAAGCCACAAGCAGAAGAAGTATGCAAAAGACTAAGTACAGCAGCGTATATACTTTTTAACTTATCCAGGAAAGTGAATATGCCCACCAGATTAATTGCTTACCATGGTTTGGTTGCGTCAATTCTGAGATTTGGGACCATATTTTGGGGAAATTGTAGTCTAAAAGAACAGGTATTCAAGGCTCAAAAACGATGCATAAGAGCAATGTGTAACATGAAAGTAACAGATAGTTGCGTACCTGTATTCAAGTCCCTAAATTTGCTAACATTCCCATCACTTTACATTTTCGAAATAGCTGTTTTTGTGAAATCAAATATGCATCTTTTTAATAAATCGTCTGACAATAGAACACGACCAATTAGAAGGCAGTATACAAACATTCTATGTGTTAGTAGTCATAACACTGCATTATTAAGGAAAAGTGTTATATGTATGTGCCCGATTATCTTTAACAAAATACCAGATGGAATAAAAAACGAGTCCATTCCACTGTTTAAAAAGAAATTGTCAGTCTTATTAATTGATAAATGTTATTAGTAGTGTATAATTGGGGTATCTGGATCACTTCGCTTCGTGATCCAGATCACCCCAATTATATATCAGTAACTAGCTTCTCACCATCTATTCAGAAAGTAATCTAGACTGAGATATTCGAGTATGGACTAAAGATCCACTAATTGTTTTCACTTTATATAATTAGACGTGTGTATTAAATTAAATACTAAATGAATGTCTTTTGAATCTAAATCTTACAAAAGCCGTAGCGCTCTTGAACTTCAAAATAACTGTACAAATGTCTTACTAGGCTCCACTAAATCATGCATTGCAGATGACATCAAATGATTAAGTATAAATAAAGTTTAATTATAAAACGATCCAGCCTTCGCGCTACATTTGCAAGAATTGTATGGTTGCACAAAATCAAAGTATGCAATTTTTATATTACCCCTGGCGCTCCATCGATCCCCACTTATTATAAGATTGGTATGCGCCAGCAAAAACGCAAAGTGAAGTTCAGATGATACCTTTAGGTGCCTTTAGTAAAAGTGCGCAGTGCTGCACACCCACCCTATTTCAAAGTTAAACAAATAACAACTTTATTTCAATGACAATTGAATTGATTTCAGAGTGACTAGCGACTATTGAGAAAGTTATAAGCTGTAGCGTAAACTGAACTTTATTGTATTAATTAAAGTAATTTTTCCATTATTTTATATTTGTTTTTGGCAAATAAATCGCGAACTCAGATTACATGACATGTGTGTTTATGATTGTATGTCTACGTTTGTGTAGACGTGTATGAATCTATTTGTGTTCCTATTTTCCACATTACTTTTAAATGAAAGTGAATTTAATTAAAAAGCAATTTCATAGTTACAAATATGCATTTATTTACTGCAATTCAATTTTAAATATAATTTAATTACGTTTATAGGAGAATAGCAAAATACACTTTGTACAATTTATCAAGTCCGTGTATTGTAAGACACTATAACATTATTTTAATTACTTTCAATAAAACAGGAAGGGTTACAACATAAAGCTTATGTTCTCAGTTCTCTCCCCAGTTATAATATAGCCACGACGCCATTTTCATTTATAATATTTGATTAGCTTACATACTAACCACATAGGTACAACATATTTAGCCACACTTACTAACATAGTTTCAAACAGATAGTCATGATTTTTATTTAAGTAACAACATTTGATAGGTTAACACGCTAACTACCTACATTAAAACAATATGTTCAGGTATATTAATTAGGAGTTCTCCATGTTTTCCTGAATTTTATTAATTAATTCCTTAGTGCTAGTCATTATGTCATCCATTAAAATGCTTTTAACGACGTGTTGGACACAAACCTCTGCTTCACAATAATGATTACAGATTGAACTGTCCTTCTGCTCGAAAGGACATGGATAAAGTGTGGCCCTGCACGGACAAAGACTTAAATATATTTAAAAAAAAACTTATAATACTTGAATTTCTATCATGACTTTCATTTCTCCGCACATGTGTGTGGGAAAATATCTATTTAAAAGGGTATTATTTTGTTTGTTTTATTTTGACTTCCATCCGTGAGTTTCAAATGTTGCAATTATTTGAAATAAGATGATAATTAGTACATGTTCATCGTTTGAAATAACATGTATTTACCTGTATTTTTGATAATAGAGTAAGAAAAAAAAATATTTTTATGCGCGTTTAGTGATAACGGAAGTAAAAGTAAAAAAGACACATTTTATTTATCTCTAATTAAAAATCAATAAATCAAGTAGGTGGTAGTAGTTTTCTTCAAAGTAATGGAAACACTGTATTCTTCTGTTAAGGCAGTTACAGACGAAGCAATAGATGTTTTCAAAATAAATCTTAATACGATATAGTGTTTGACCCAATATTCACATAACATCACGCCTGGAATCCTCGAAGGGTTAGGCAGAGGTATACCTATAGCACCTACCCCCCCATTTCAACAGTTATATTCAAGTCCCATGACATAGAGGGCGAGCCTATTGCCATCAACCGGGACAAGACAATATCCAGACTCCGGGCTGCTACTGAGAAACTCAATACAACATAACATAATTACATAGAAATTAACAGATAGTGTCTAACAGATATTTAGTGCAGGACACATTATTGTATTATTATAGTAAGGTGATTTAAAATATATTTTGACATATTTTTGTGACATTTACGATAATATATTATAATTTCTGTTATATTAAACACATGCACAGCTATACCTAATAATTATATATTTGACTGCACCTTATGTACAACACAATATATCAGTTTTATTATTGTGACGCGCCTAAATGACTAGATGTATGAACGTGGACAAACCAAAACGAGTAAGTAGGTAAGGGTCATAATACTTAATAGAGGGCGTTTTATAGTTTCTGCCTTCCCGCATGGCAAAAGCAGGTAGTTTATGTATGTTTGTATACATATTGCAGCTAGGTACGTGTGATATGGGTTTTATGTCGATTGTCATGACAAAGTCAATTAGTCAAGACATTTGCCTTTCATTAATAATTTGACAATTTAAGTCATTCCTGTGTAGGTTCTTGTGGCTCGCATATTGAATGATTTCTTGTGGTGTTTTACGATGACCTTTGGCTTTGTTTCTGGATATCTGTTGTTGTACCTTGGCTACTTGTACTTTGGACAACTGATTTTACCCTATTTCTAATGGAGAACCAGCGCTGCACTAACTATGGTATAGCAACGTTTCGCATAAGGAGACATTTGTGGGATTCGGATGAAATACAATCTGTTATAAGACAGTGGATTACTCCGCGATTGGTGAGTTTTAACACGCGTGAGTTTTCAGTAACGTCTTGAGCACGTCTTTTAAGGGTGTAGCTATTTGTGTATACTTATGTAAGTAGTTTATTTTAGGTCACTGCGTCTGATAATGTGTGCCATTCTTGCTAGTTACTGGCTAGGCAGACATTATCACAGTCTGGTACAAGTGGAAGACCAAAGCCTAGTGTTTGCCATCGTAATGTGAGTGTAAACTGTGGAAGATCCCTGATGCGTGTTCGTTTTCACACACTGACACGGAACTCTGAGAGCAATAGACACATTCATGATGTTATATCTGAAAGGATTTTTCCTCAACAAGTTAGTATGAAAAATGTTTGCGCTTCAATATGTGTATACAATTATTATGTTATGAAATGATACATTATGAACTTTTTCGTATATATAGGTGAGACCGACAACCTCTATTTGCCACCCATGCTGACAAGCTTACAGAGCGCAATCTCCAGTACCTAGGCGGCCCAACAGCGTCAAGAACGACGGTCAGCAACAAGAAAATATAAATGTGCCACCAGTCCCCGAGGTTCTACCGTTCCCTGAAGTTCCACCAGTCCCTGAAGTTCCAGTACATGTTGAAATATTTGTCACATTGCAAGATTTCTCTAGGGCTAATAGTACAGAAAGACATTGCTTTGTTTTAGGATGCCAGAACATAGATATTAGAAAAATGTCTTATGTCGGGCGTCTTGGGGGACTGTCTTATGTAATTTTGCCGTTCATAAAGTGCTGATTCTCAGCCTAGTTTGAATAAATGACTTTTGATTTGATTTCCTCATACAGAGAAAGAACGAGCATTGATCACTACGCTTATTCATATATTACGTTCTTACAAACGAACTAAAGAGTTTTCTTTAAAATAATAGTCATCATCATCATTCAGTCAAAGAAGTCCACTGCTGCTCATAGGTACCTACCTAAGCCTCACATGCTGAACAATATGACCTGGTAGAAGTCGCAGGAATTCGCGAGAAGCACGGGACCAGTCTATGTGATACCTATACATTATTGTACACACGTAGTTAAATATGATTAAAAGTAAATAATAATAATACCAGCCTATTATTATCTCATCTCGTACCGAAGAGACACGAGCATTGCACGTTTGCTCAAGACCGGGTTGGCGATATCTATTTTAACTAGAAGTCCTGGTGTCCTCACGATGTTTTTTCTTCACCGATGTCAGTAATGTCCAAGATAATCTCGGAAACTACATATGAATTAAAAAAAGTGACACTGGTACTTGCCCGGAATTGAACCCACAACCTCGTGCATGAGAAGCGAGGCTTTAACTACTGGACCATCACGACAATGTACATATTGTCTACTGTATTTAAACGTCAAAATATCATACCAGAATGTTCACCTAAAATGTCTTATATCTCGTCACCACCGACTTCTGGAGTAATAAAATATAAACAGGACTATTAAGTACAAATATTCCTTCATGATATATATTGTTTTATTAATGTCCGTGCTGGACCATACTTGTATGGGAGCGTTATCCTTCTCCTTTTCTGCATCGATAATTTGTATTCTTATGATTTTCGTAGGTCTTGTAACAGGTTTTTTTATGTAAGAATATGCCATCCGTTTATTTTTTGATATTTTGCGAGATGTTTCAGCAAGACCCAAATATTTTTGATTTAACGAGTGTATTTGAGCAGGACCTTTTTCTAAAGGTATGAAGTTAAATAGCTCTTCCGAATCCTGAAATTATAAAATATTATGATTAAAAATAATACATACTTTGAATGTTGTACGGTAGGTATTAATGTTTAGGTACAAAAATAATTTTAATAAAAAGGTAACTTACCGACATTGTAGACAGCGCGAGTAAGTACGTACTGAAGACTGCAGTTTTGAAAAACGAATGTTGTTTCGAATAAGTGTGAGCGATTTATATAAAAATTACATAAAAAAAATAGTGCTCATAAGGTTGAAAATAATAATTTCGTTGCGGTTATTTCTTCTACTACCTAAAAATGCTTACGTAGATGAAATTTAACCCCCTTGCAATTTTTTGTATGTCAATGGTACTTCTTTGATATTTTATATTGTTTGAGCTCAGTAGGTGGCCCCCACATTGATTGCGACATCAGTGGCCTTGGCAATGATTTGAGATCTGCATTGTTTACGTTACATTCCTGCTAAGTAATGCATTAAGTTGGAATGTCTGTTTGTCCTATTATGCTCATGCACTACTTACCCGATGATAACAAACATGAATAAAAATAAGTCAAGTGAAGTCTGGATATGTGGGTTATCATATGGATAGAGGCATTTACTAGCCTAAGCATTTTTTAGAGCAACTAAGTAATATTTTTTCTAATATAAGATTTCTGATTTTTGTTCGTTGTTACTTCTAACTTAATCTTTTGCGTGACGTCATATATGTATATATATATATTTTTACACACCATAATTACTGTATAATTAAATCATAATTAATATGTACTAAATTAATAAAATCAGAAGGTAACACCGGGCTATTTGATTAGTATATTAATTTAGTTTATCAATGCAATATTTTGTTGTGGTGTTTGCGTTTACCATTTTCGGGTATGCATCAATGCATTATGGAAAGGTATTTAAATCATCGATTGAAATTGTGGAGCACTATTGTGCCCTCATCCTTCGAAGGAAGATCAACGCAAGGTTCTAAACTGTGAGGAATCATCGGATTTATCTGCAAAAAAATGTAAGTGTTTTTTTTTTATAGTAGGTACTTACCTGTATACCTTGGGGACCTAGGCAGCTGGGAGCGTTTGTACGAAATAGATCGCAGTTGCATTATTTTTTTGTACCAAGCCCGAGTCCATTGTGTTGATATTATTTATCTTATTAAATGTCAATAAGTCATATAAGTTACATACCTACATAATATTACTATGTCTAATCAAATATTTTTATAATTTCAGGTCCAAGACATCCCAGCTAGCAGACGACCTCTTCCTATCAGAGGACGACTCTCCAAGCGTGACGGTTCCTGAGACCGTTTCGGTTGAGGTGCCACCTAAGAAAAAGCGAAGCAGAATGCCAGCCGCGGGTCCATCAACACTCAAGCCATCTAAATACAATAAGAAACCACGGATAAACCCCGTAAAGTTGCCGGACCTGCCCACAGCTGCTGATTTATTCGGAAGCGACGACAGTGAGGATGAATACCAGCCTAGCACTTCATCAGCACCAAGGGGTAAAAAAACGCCTATCTATTCCTATATTAGCAGTAGGATTGCGAACGGCTATAGCAGGCAGGCGCACACTGCTAAAACTGGCACACACTATGTCGAGGTAAAAGTTTACAAATGCGACGATATAGATAAAGTGTTGCCGATTAATAGATGGCAACATTCTGTAATTACAGTAAAAAACCAAACAGATGTAGACACTGAGGCATGGGTGCACTTAACTAAATTTATTAGCGCCACTCGTAAGGAGTTTAATGGAATACCTAAAACATTTATTAGTAATAATTATTATTAACTTGATTGTTTCCTAATATTTTTCTAAAGTTACTTAACATAATAGGTACCTATAGTTTAATCATTGTAATCTTATGTTTAATTAATGGAAATACCTAATAGTAAGTTTATTATTAATTTACTGTACTTGAAATAGTTTTTAAGATTTCATCTAAATAAAATGTCAACTATGTCGTTTCTTGTTTTTTTCAGTTGAACCATCGAACATTGCATCCACCTATGAAATAATGAAATGTGATAAATGCTATATTGAAATACCGAAACATAAATTTAATTATCATATGAGAACTAACTTACACAAATCAAACTGTTTATTGAGAACTGAATTTGATAATATTAAAATAATAGCGACTGCTTTTAAAAACCGAATTGTTACATATCGCTTAAGTCCTGCTCAGGAAATAGATTATCTTACACCTGAAACGTTCTTGAT
This sequence comes from Mesoligia furuncula, assembly GCA_916614155.1. Lineage (NCBI taxonomy): Eukaryota > Metazoa > Arthropoda > Insecta > Lepidoptera > Noctuidae > Mesoligia > Mesoligia furuncula. The sequence continues at coordinate 30,163,476 of OU744793.1, forward strand.
CGAGTCTCAAAATGATATTATAAAACTTATTGAAATATCGTTAGAAAAACATAATTGTTTAAAAATCAATTTGGAATTATTTGCTTACTTCTTATTAACAAAAACTAATGAGCAATTACTGAAATCTTTTAACACAAAATTCATAGTAATTTATAAAAACTTTGATCTAAATGATTTTTACAAGAACACTATAGAAGTGTTTAAGAGTAAACTAACCGAGTTTGAACAGCGCGACTCTGGTTGGTCCTTTTTTACACTAAGCCATTTAGAAGTTAATATAAATAAATACAATCCGATGAGAGGAGGAACCTTTATAGAATTACCGCCAGTAATAAAAAATAAAAAATGCTGTTTAAATATTCAGAATAATGATGATCACTGTTTTTTGTGGAGCATTGTTGCTGCGTTACATCCTATTAAATATAATGCATGTAGAATTTCTTCCTACCCACACTATTCAACAGTTCTGAATACACAGGGTATGTCATTTCCACCGTCTATGAATGATATAAAGTTATTTGAGAAATACAATACTAGCATTAGTATTAATATTTATGGATTAGACAGTAAATATACCATAACTGGTCCTCTATATTTAACGAATGCTAAGAAAAAACATCACATTAACTTACTTTACATTGAGCGTTATGGCAAAGGCCATTATTGTCTGATTAAAAATCTTGTGCGACTAGTTCGACATCAAATTAGTCATCACAAAGGTAAAATTCACTTTTGTGATTCATGTTTGCAATTTTTCTCGAGTGAATTGAAATATAGTACCCATCACTGTTGTAATGTGCTCACAATACTACCCGAAAAAAATAGCATGATACAATTTAAAAATTATGAGCGACAGCAAAAAATTAATTTTATAATCTATGCTGACTTTGAAAGTATGTTACAAAATTATTCTGAACAAAATACTGAGAACCATAGCACACAAAAGTATAAATTACATGTTCCGACATGTTTTGCATATTATGTATGTTGCTCATACGATCCAAGTATAAACAAATTTGTTACTTATAGAGGTCCTGATTGCGTTGAAACTTTTATCAATTGGTTAATTAAAGATGTAACTTGGATAAATACTATATTATCCGAAGTAAAACCAATGAAAGCACTAACTAATGAACAAAAAACTAATTTTGAAAACGCTACCGAATGTTATATATGCAAAGAATTATTATTTGGAGATAAAGTTCGAGATCATGATCACGTTACATCCGAATACAGAGGCGCAGCTCATTCCATGTGTAATTTGAAATACAAAATATGTCCATTTGTACCTATTGTTTTTCATAATTTAGCAGGCTATGACAGCCATTTATTCATAAAAGAATTAGCAAAATATAAAGGTCATATTAAGATAACCCCAAAGTCTAAAGAAAAATACACATCTATAACTAAGTTTATTCAACTGAGAAATACAGCACGCCCTATTCAAATGAAGTTCATTGATTCATATCAGTTCCTAAGTTCAAGTCTAGATGAATTAAGTAAAAGCTTGGATCTTAAAGATTTTATCAATCTATCAAGTATAGTTACCGATAAGGAGACTTTGCATTTATTGAAACATAAAGGTGTTTATCCATATGACTATATGGATTCATGGTCAAAGTACGAGGATAAGCAATTGCCTCCCAAGGAATGTTTTTATAATTCAATTAAATTAGAGCATATTTCCGATGATGATTACAAACATGCACAAGTTATATGGCAAGCTTTTAATATACATTCACTGGGGGAATACACAGATTTGTACTTAAAATGCGATGTGTTATTATTGAGCGATATTTTTGAAAATTTTAGAAATGCAAGTTTACAACATTACTCTCTTGATCCAGCGTATTATATATCTGCTCCTAGCTTAAGCTGGGACGCCATGCTATTATATACTGGCGTTCGACTTGAGTTAATAAGTGATTTGGAAATATACCAACTGCTGGAGAAGGGTATACGCGGTGGATTAGCCCAATGTTCTGTTCGTCATGCTAAGGCTAACAATAAGTATGTTCCACATTTTGATGACACAAAACCATCTAGCTACATAATTTATTTAGACTGCAATAATTTATATGGTTACGCAATGACAAGAAAAATGCCAGTATCAGAATTTATTTTCTTAAGCCAGAGTGATCTCTTAAATTTCGATGTAATGAAAATTCCGAATGATGGTGAATATGGATATATTTTAGAAGTAGACTTAGAGTACCCAGATTATCTACATAACGTTCATAAGGATTTACCTTTCGCATGTGAAAAGTTTATTCCTCCAAACGGAAAATCTGTGAAACTAATAGCTAATTTATATGATAAATTCAAGTATGTCATTCATTTCGTTAATTTAAAAGAATGTTTACATAATGGTCTAATTTTAAAGAAAACTCATCGTATACTCAAATTTAGACAAGAATCATTTCTTCGAAAGTACATTAACTTAAATACTTGTTTACGACAGGCTTCTAAATCGACCTTTGAGAGAGATTTTTTTAAACTTCTAAACAATTCCGTATTCGGTAAAACTATAGAAAATAAACGAAAGCAAGTAGACGTGAAATTAATCACAAAATGGAAAGATTCAAGTAATACTACAAACAAGTGCATTGGTGCGGAAAAAATAATTTCAAGACCCAATTTGAAGAGTATTTCTATATTTTCTGAAAATTTTGTAGCTGCCCAATTAAGTCCTGAAAAAGTAACATTAGATAAACCAATTTACATTGGATTCACAGTGCTTGAATTTGCTAAACAACATTTATATAATTTTCATTATAGTTATATTAAAAATAAATATGGTGACGATGTAAATCTCTGTTACACAGATACCGATAGTCTCTTGTACTTGATAAATACAGAAGACTTTTACAAAGATCTAAAAACTGATATTTCACGTTTTGATACGAGTAACTTTGAAAAAGACAATCCGTTTGGAATACCAAAAATAAATGCCAGTATTCCAGGATTATTTAAAGATGAACTTGGTGGATCAATTATTACCGAATTTGTTGGTTTAAGAGCAAAGCTATACTGTCTAAAAAGCGTAAAAACTACGATAAAAAAAGCGAAAGGTGTAACCAAGCCCGTAACCAATCATCTTAAAATGTTAGACTATTATGAAACATTAGTTGATAATAAAGTGATCAAACATAAAATGAACATGATAAAATCTATTAAACATCTCTTATATTCACAACAAGTTAATAAAGTAGTTTTAGATAGCAATGATGATAAAAGACAAATACTTACTAATCAGATTGACACACTACCTTGGGGGCATTGTGATACACTATTCTAATACTATGACTTGTTTATAATAATTTATTAACTCCTGAATAATTTCTATTTCATAAGTATGTTATAGTTTATGCAGTAAAGTTTATATTGTAAGATTAAAATAGCATTGTTAATCAATAAATATTTATGAGAAACTCAATGAAGTGTTTGTTTTATTTATATCTCATAGTACAATTATGTCCTACTATTAAAACATTTTTATTTTATTTATTTGGGACAAAAAAACAGTTATACATTACAGCATTTACAAAAAGTAGTTATATTACAATCATTTTATTTATTTGTAAAGTTATTAAAACGTAATTATTATGGTGATTATTTAGATAACTACCTACTTATACTTAAAGATACACCCCCCCTGGAATGCATTATAAATACAAGTACATTTGATTTTTCTAGCAGATACAACTATGAAGTGGGTCAAGCAACCAGTATCGTTAGAAGTTAAAAATATTGAGGTAAAAGAAAATAAGCCGCGCTGTAAGCATAGTGTACTTTTACCGAATAATATAAGATGCATAATATGTGGTCCCTCAAACTGCGGAAAAACGAACGTTATGATTAGTTTGTTACTACATGAAAACGGGTTAAAGTTTAAAAATGTTTACTTGTATTCCAAGACTAGCTTTCAACCAAAATATAGGTTTCTAAAACTGATCTTGGAAAGAGTTCCAGAAGTAAAACTTTTTATATTTAATTTTGACGATGATGTCATTCATCCTAACGATGCATTACAAAATTCTGTTATTATTTTTGATGATGTGGTTTGTGAAAAGCAAATTAATATACGAAATTATTTCACAATGGGTAGACATAGAGATATAGATTGTTTCTATTTGTCTCAAACGTATTCAAAAATACCAAAGCAGTTATTACGTGACAATGTTAACTTTTTGATAATTTTCAAGCAAGATGAGGTTAACCTAAAGCATATATACGATGAACATGTTAGTTCTGATATGGACTGGTCTAAGTTCAAAGATCTGTGTTCGAAGATCTGGTTACACCCCTATGATTTTTTGATTATTAATAAGGATTGTGAATTAAACAAAGGAAGATATAGACAATCTTTTGACAACTTTATACATTTTGAGTGACGATTATATAAATTCAGAATGCAAAAAAGATTATCATTTGCACGTAAATACTGTTAAGTATAAGTCGTATAATGGATCACAAAATTACAGATCAATTAATCAAGTCTGCAGATGCTATAAAAAATAAAATAAAACAAATGAAAGATGAGGAGTTTAATACCAACACTCATCTGAAGTATTTTTTTAAGCCTCTCGCAGATCCTCTCAATGCGATGGTAGCTAACAAACAAACTGACCAAACTCAAAAGACTAATATGGATGCAAAAATATTTTTACAACATCAATCTTCTGATATGTACAAACATGAATCTTCTGGTGAATCAAACTCTTTAGATGGATTTAATTTAGAAGACGAAGAAGAAGGTAACTCGTCTGAATCAGAAAATGTTAATAATGTCTCCTTGAAAAAAGAAGATATCTATGAAATTTATGATGATATGAACATACCGTTTGGAGTACGTAGCGAGAATAATAAGCATATGATCGGAAATACAATAGTAAATTTTTCTACCACTTATGAGAACTCTGGTAAAGTATATAATATTTGCATAGCTAATAAACAGTATAAAATAACACCAGGTCTCAAAGAATTATTACTGCGCAAAAAGCCTGATTTATCGGCAGTCAATTTAAAAGATAAGCTAGTGTACAAGGAAATACTTGTCGCAACCAATGCTCATAAAAGAGACTTCGACTCTGCAGGTCAAATTAAAGGAGATAAAGGTTTAAAATATTCTCAAGTAATCAAGCCGTTATTTTCGGAGTTTAGTAAACGCTTACAAGAATCTACAGAAATTAAATCTAAGCAAAAGCGAGGTGCCGGTCTACCATATCTTAAAAAATATAAAACAAATACTGAACTTGTTTATTGGGATGATCCTAATGAATTAGTAGACAGGCTTAAACTTTTGATCGCATCTAAAACTGCAGGTAATACTAATGCTGACAATGAAATCTTATCAATTATTGAAGAATTAAAAGAAGTTGGCATAATAAAAGAATAAAAGGACTCATTGTGTGAATTGCTGTTTAGTATATTTTTGTAATTCAGAAGTGACTGTTTAAGAATGAGTAAAGTGAAAAGAGATATTATAAACGAAATTCATAGAAGTGCAAGAATCAATTTTCCTCGAAGACATGTAATATTAAAAGATATTGATGATCTTTGGCAAGCCGATTTAATGGATATGCAAAGTATTTCAAAATTCAACGCTAACTGCAAATATATTTTAGTTGTTATCGATGGATTCTCTAAGTATGCTTGGGCTATTCCACTTAAACAAAAAAATAAAGAATGTGTATCTCAGGCTTTCAATACGATATTGAGTGAAAAACGCATCCCTAGAAACTTGCAAACAGATCTAGGAACAGAATTTTACAATAAAAGTTTTAAAAAAATTATAAAAAATAATTCTATCAATCACTATAGCACATGTTCAACCAAAAAGGCCTCGATTGTAGAACGACTAATAAGGACGATAAAGAGTAAGCTATACAAGGAATTTAGTTTAAAGGGGAATTATAAATGGATAGATGGAACACTCGCTAAAATAATTAATAGATATAATCAAACAATACATACAACAATTGGTTTACCACCAGCTCAAGTCAATCATAGCAATAAAACTAAACTACTAAATTTATACTTTAATCGACAACAAATGAAATCAAAACGTCATAAGTTCAAGACGGGTGATTTTGTTCGAATAAGTAAACATAAAGGTTGTTTTGAAAAAGGCTATACTCCTAATTGGTCGACAGAGATATTTAAGATCAGTAAAGTTAAAAATACAAATCCTGTTACATATTTATTACAAGACAGTAAACAGCAGCCTATTTTAGGAGCATTTTATGATCAAGAATTACAAATTACTAAACATCCTGATATTTACCTTGTTGAAAAAGTTTTGAAGCGAAAAGGCAGAAAAGTTTTCGTGAAATGGTTGGGGTTACCACCATCAGAAAATAGTTGGATTGATGATACAAATGTTTTGTGAGGGCTTCATGAATATAATGTCACGATCTTCGTTAAAGGTTCTATTCTGTTTGCATACATGAAAGGAGAAGGACTTGTGAACAGTTTTATTAATAATTTACCATTTGAGCTCCATTTACCGGGATATAATTATTGTGGTCCTGGAACTAAATTACATGAAAGATTGGCTCGTGGTGATAAAGGTGTGAATAAATTAGATGAATATTGCAAACATCACGATATCGCGTATAATAATTCCAAAAGTTTGAAAGATCGTCACAAAGCAGATATAATATTACTAAAAATGGCGAAAAAGCGCGCTCTGTCGTCTGATGCAAGCAGAGGAGAAAAACTTGCTGCTAAATTGGTTAACAATGTAATGCTATCAAAAGTGAGTACTGGATGTGGTCTCAAAAAAAACTTTAAAAATATAATCACCCACACGAAAAAATGCGTAAAAAAATTAAAGCCAAAGTGTAAGAAAAAACTGATAGAATTGGCATACGCTGCTGCTAAGGAGTTAACTCATGATTCATCTGCAAAGCTCCCCCGTATCATACCCATTCCTAAGTCCGGTGGTGTTTTACCTTTAATTCCTATATTTGCTGGCTTATCTGCTGCCGGAAGTATAACAAGTGGAATTGCTGGAATCATCAAAACTATCAACGAGTATAAGGTTGCAAAAAAGCGTTTGGAACAAATGGAACAACGTCATAGGAAAGTGAAAGGTGTATGTATTGGGAACGGATTGTGGCTAAACCGTTACAAGAATGAACTTCGATTAGTAAATTTGAAAAAAAAAAACTAATTCGTAGGCTACCCAATCGTGCTCTTACTAATATAGATATCATAAATTTTACGGAAAACATTCCATATTTTCGTGGAGTGTATATGAGAGATATGTTACCAAGATCTCCGTTTTCCCGGGAGTGTGGAATCATTAATTTAGATAATTCGAAAAATTCTGGTACACATTGGGTAGCCTATGTAATTTTAAATAAATATGTTGAATACTTCGATAGTTACGGAAACCTAAAACCGCCAATAGAATTTATTCGTTATGTGGGTTCTGACGACATCCATTATAACTATAATAATTTTCAAAATAATAACTTATTTAATTGTGGACATTTATGCATAAAATTTCTTAAAGAGTTTTGGAAAAAGCAGGCTTTTTAAATAATTACTTTAAAAAAGATGTCTTACTCATAAGTCAACACTTTAACATTGTCTGTTACAAGAGTCGAATGTCAGTTAGGTTATAGCCGAAAAATGATAGTGTATAATAATATAAAATCAGGCGCCAAAGTGAATAACTTTACTCGTTCTCGTATCGCCAGAAGACGCGGACATACACGAAGTATAAAAAAAATCACTAAAGAGAATAAGTTATTTCTTCAAGCCTTGGGATTTAAATTATGAGTATTCTTGACATAAACGATTCACCGAAATTCGATAACTCTATTGTGAGTTACGAATATCATACTTATAATCCATACAGCAACAGTTTTAAAGAAAATGATGAAATACGAATACCCATAAATCAGCAAGATATGTATATATTACCCTCAGCTAGCTACATTTACGTTGAAGGTCGAGCCACTGTGTCTTCTAAAGATGCATCAGGAAAACTTACGCGAAAGGTTGTTAATTTCACTAATAATCCTATATCGTTTCTATTTCAAGACATTCGATATGAAATTAACGGTGTTGAGATAGACCGAATAAAAAATGCAGGAATTACTATAACTCTAAAATCATATGTGTCTATGAGTGAGGGTGAAAGCAAAGCTGCTGGTGTTTGGGGGTGGAATATAAATGGGGTTAAAGATAATGATGGCTTATTTAGCGCTCTTTTACCCCTGAATAAAGTTTTGGGATTTGCGGAAGATTATGATAAAATTATCATAAACTGTAAACATGAACTTATACTTAACAGAAGTAGTTCCAATCTTAATAGTGTTAACCTTGATAATAATGACTCGATTGAAATAAATATAGAGAGATTGCAATGGCGCGTGCCTCATATAAAAGTTTCAGATCGGGAAAGATTAACTTTACTAAAATATTTAGAAAAAGATCGCCCTATTCAAATAGCTTTTAGAAACTGGGACTTGTATGAATACCCTTTATTACCTAAAACTACAAAACATTCCTGGGTTGTTAAGACTGCTTCACAACTCGAGAAACCGAGGTATGTGATCTTAGGGTTACAGACAAATAGAAAGAACATGAAATCTAGAGACAGTTCAATATTTGACCATGGTAAATTAACTAATGTTACTCTTTTCTTAAATTCTCATTATTATCCATACGAATCCGTTAATTCAAAGTTTTCTGAAGATAAGTATTGTATATTATATGAATTGTACACAAAATTTCGTCAGTCTTATTATAACACTCGGTGTGAACCGATGCTCGATCTGCTTGAATTTAAGGAAAAGGCTCCTTTGTTTGTAATTGATTGCTCAAGACAGAACGAGGCTTTGAAGACTGGGGCTATAGATGTGAGAATTGAAATAGAAAGTTCTGAAGATATTCCAGAAAATACATCTGCTTATTGTCTAATTATCAACGATCGCCTGATTGAATATAAACCTCTGAGTAGTATTGTAAGGAAATTATCATGAACGCTATAGTCGATGTGCAAGGGTTTAAGATGGAAAATAACGAGTTTATTGTCAAAGAAATAGCAATCGCATGCAACAATCGAATTATGGTATTGTTAATCAAACCACCATACCCATTTTACGATCTTACAAAAAAAGAAAGGTTGCAAGTAAGTTGGATAGAGAGAAACAGAAACATTTTCTGGAAAGAGGGTTATATACCATACTTAAACTTACACCAATACATTGTACCCTATTTGAAAGATAAAATCATTTATGTTAAAGGCTGTGAAAAAGTTTTGTGGTTAAGAAACATTGTAAAACACGACAAAATATATAATTTAGAAAATAAAAACTGTCCTAGTTTTCAAACATTATTTGATGATTATGGAAAGTCTAGTAAAATATTAAGCTGTGTGTTTCATTCAAATGTTTGTGCTTTAAAAAATATTACATGTTTAAAACTGTGGATTGAGAATAAAGGTATTTTTAATTAAATTGATGTTTTTTTTTCAATTTACCAAGTCACAACCCCTTTTATTACCATGAGGAAATAACACGATGATCAAGTGAGCATAGGTCATAAAGTGATCCAATATTTAACCTCATCTTTGACGACACGATTGGTGCATTGGTTAAGAGCTTGTCTCGCTACATGACAATGTATATAGTAGGTTAAATTAAACAGATACTGTTATTTGTAAATGTGCCAAGTGTCGCGGGTTCGATTCCCGCATGGAACATAAAGTATTTGTTCCAGTCTGGATTTTGAGAATCCGTTCTGAATAGATGGTAACAAGCTAGTTACTGATGTATAATTGGGGTGATCTGGATCACGAAGCGAAGTGATCCAGATACCCCAATTATACACTACTGTTATTACTCTATTTGTGAATTTCTAAATGACAAAACTTTATAGTTAACTAATTAATCCTGACATCTTGACATTTCTGACATTCTTTATTTAATTTTATTGACCATGTTATAAGAATTTTCATATTGACTGTATTTTAGACTAATAAGCACTTGTGCTAAATGTTTGCATGCCTAATTTAAGGTAGAATGTATAAGGATCTCTAATTATAAAAACATCTGTATTTTTTGTACCTACTTTCTATGCAAATAAATAATTATTCTATTCTATTCTATTCTAAAACAAAAACTCATAATCTAAAAACCACCAACAACATTAGTGACAGTACGCAAAAAAACCAACTAGGTACCAATAAACAAAGATTATAGCGTAGAGAAACTAACTTCATGTTCGTTGCTAATGTAAAGAAAAAGAAAGAAAGAAAGAAAAACTGTTTATTCTGCACAAACAAAACGCACATTACAAATAAAAAATAAAATAAAAAAGACATAAAATATACACACACAGCGTAGTCAAAAGCCTCGTACTCAAGCTAAAAACATGTTGACAATTTTGTCCATTGCTTGATGTCACATTATTTATTAATTGACATTGACAATTTGAAATCTACGTCAGTGTTTGAGATTGACATTTGACATTACTACTGATGCGCCCGCGTCACTGGCTTATAGATGACAACCAGGGTGCTCAATCTTAGTACAAAAAACTGGGGACAGCAGTGAGTACAATGATACAAAATCACGAAGTATTATGTTGTCTTTGTACAAAATAAGTTTGAATGTGTTTTTTAATTTTGTCGGATTATAATTGCTCGGATATACCAACTCTGAACATGAGAGGGCATTCTGAAGCAATGTTCACTATTAAATCGAATAGATGGCTCTAAACATAATCGCAACTTTGATACATCTGTAGCTCATTACTACTAAAATAGTATATTTTAATTGGCTTCTGTTCTAGTGTTTCCAAAAAATATTTTAAATTATGTATCATTGTCAAGGGTTTTAATTACATTTAACATCAATAATTATCACTATTAATATTTAATGCAATAATTTATACAAATATTTTGCAAAGATTCATTGGGGTGGTGGTAGAATTCCTTTGGTGGTTTTACTATCAATAAATTTGTATCCCCAATACAAATGTCTGTTAATAAAGTATGTAAGAAGTTAAATAAATCAGCATACGTACTGTATAACCTATCACATAAAGTTAGCAACGATACACTTCTACTAGCTTATCATGGATTGGTTGCGTCGGTGTTAAGATTTGGAATCATATTTTGGGGTAACTGTAGTGAGAGGGAAGAGATTTTTAGGGCCCAGAAACGGTGTATTAGATCTATGTCAAACCTAAAAAGCACAGACAGCTGTGAACCTGTGTTTCGGTCTCTGAGGATACTAACTCTTCCATGTTTGTACATATTGGAGGTGGCAATTTTTGTAAAAACAAATCTAAATTTATTTCCGTCACTGGCCAATATAAGACCACGTAATGGCCCCTTGAGGTCCCAATACAAGAACTTGCTACATTCGGGTCATTACAAAACAGCACTGTTACGGAAAAGTATTATGACAATGGGACCTGTCATTTATAATAAAATACCTCATGGTTATAAAGATTATTCCGTAAACATTTTTAAATCTAAGGTAACTGCACTACTTTTAGACAAATGTTACTACACAGTGAATGACTTTTTAAATGACATGAATTTATCCAGATTATGATTGTTATACTTAATTAATTCCAAAATTGACCCTGTAAGACTTATTTAACTGACTATATTATTATTAATTGACTTCAGTATAATTTCTGTTTTGTTTTGTTGACACTCTTTTGTTTGTTTGTATTAATAATTTAATTTATTTAATAATTTGCACGCCGTAAGGTAGACTGTAGCTGATCTCTTTAATTTATGTACAACATCTTATTCCTGTAGCTACATTCATAGCAAATAAAGTTCTGATTCTGATTCTGATTCTGATTCTGATTAAGTTAATGTCTGACGCTTGCGTTGGTGTTGTATTTAGCGATATTTTTCAGATCTTTCTGTGTAACGTTGTGCGTTTGTCGTTGAGTTGAGCGAAAGTTCCTCCGACTAATCCTTATTTGTGACCAGAAAGTAATTTTGTGAGTGATTGTGTCAAAACTGAGATAGGACTCCAGTGTATTGTTAAGTTTGAGATAGGACTCCAGTGTAGTGTTAAGTTTGAGATAGGACTCCAGTGTAGTGTTAAGTTTGAGATAAGACTCCAGAGTAGTGTTAGGTTGAGATAGAAGACTCTTTTAGTGCATCATGTCATCGGATAAGCACTGCTGTGTTCTTGGGTGCAAGGACAGTGGAGGTAATTATGTCACATTGTCATAGCTGAATCTTGGATCTTGGAACTTGGCCTTGAACTTCATACCCTTTCCAACTGACCGGGATCCCAACCACCCCAGGGTCCCGAGATATTTGTCAAAAGAAAGTGATAGAAATATAAATTACTTAATAATTGTTTGAAATTTTTTTCAGGAATGCATGCTCTTCATGGATTTCCGAACCCAGAAAAAGACCGAATCCGATTTAATACCTGGCTTTATTCCACTGGATGCAATATTTTGGAACTTGAAAATGCACACATTTTCAAGTTCCGTCGAGTGTGTCGCAAACACTTTCTGGACAAATATTTATGTCGCAATAACAGATTAAGCAATAATGCAGTTCCGACATTATATTTACCAGGTTTGTTCATTACCTACATAATTCTAATTTGTATAATAAAAGAATAAAGTTGCCAATATTGCTTTAACTAATAAAAAAATATATAAAGCACCTTAGCAAAATTATTAAGAGCGTTTACGCCGTACGGCATTTCATACAAATTTTCAAGCCCTTGTTTCTCAAAATGAATGAACGGATTTTAATGAAACTTCATACGCTTAAGCAGGATATAAAGGTCTAAAAAGTTACTTAAGAACATTTTCTAAATGTCTTATTTAAAAAAAGATAACTGGAAATCTCTGTTTCTATGGAAAATTTAAAATTGGTCTAATTTGGCTGTAACACTATTTTTCGAAAATGTTCTTAAGTAATTTTTTAGACCTTTGTATCCTGCTTATGCGTATGAAGTTTCATTAAAATCGGTTCATTCATTTCGAAAAACAAGGGCTTGAAAGTTTGTATGAAATGAATTACGGCGTAAACGCTCTTAATGTAGTTATTCTTCAATTTTTTCAGGTCTACATTTACAATCACAACCAAAGATACCATACCATCAGCCAATTCCATCAACTTCTACAGGTATAGTATAATTTTTTTATATTACTTCTCTAGGGTTCCATCAGAATATATTGTGTCCATATGGTCTCTAACATATTATCAAATAAAATTAAAGAAAAGTGTAATCATTTTGGTGGAATGGAACCCTTACACTTGCACTTGGCAGGTTTGTAATTGAATATTTGAATTAATGTAATAATCCTACTGATTAGAAATTGAACTTTCTTTAATTTTAGCTCCTGAATCACATCATCAGTTAAAGTACACACTTACAAGCATCGTTGAAAATACAATTCAAAAAGAAAATATTGGTAAGTAGGTACTATTTAGCATTAAATATAATAATTATTTTGGCTTTGTGTCTATATTTTTAGGGTTTATCATATTAGTATTTTTAGGGTTTTTAGGGTTTCAGCTGGCACTATCACTTAGGGCGAATTCAACTAAACTTTTAAATCCGTATCCTGCAATTAAATTTTAAATTTTTGATAGTTATTCCATTCCATACTTTTTGTCATATAGTACGACTTACAACAAGACATTTAAGTTTCAAAGACACAACATCCACCAACCCGCACTGGGTTCGCATGATTGCTCCCTCTCACAAAGAAGAGGCCTAGTGCTAGGATTAGGAACATTACGTGATGTGATATAGATACTATAAACTACAAATTGTTATAACCTAGTGTTATTGCATGACTTACACACACTTGACCAGCCTTGAGTAATAATGATTTATTAATATTTTAGATCCGGAAACAGTGATATTATGTGAGCAAGTGCCACCTTCTACTTCTCAAACTACTGAACAAAATTTAGGTAAGTTTTGTGTATACAGAAAATAAGTTTTTTACAAGTTATGTTTTTAATGGCATCAGAATTTCTGGAGATTACCTTTTACACACTAACTACAAACAACTTGATAACTTATCTAAAACAGATTTACTTTAGCACTCATACAAAATCATTTTATACTTTACAGTCAGGAAAATATCGGCAAGAACGAATAAGCTCTCCAGGACAGAAAGGGATCTGCAGCTCAAAATAATGACTGCCAAAAGAAGAACAAATAAATTAAAAAATAAAGTTAAAAGGCAGACAGCTGAAACAAAGGCAGCAAAAAAATGGTTGCCAATCCTGCAGTACTAGATGTGCTGCAGAATTGCTCAAGCACTGCAAAACTATTAATGCGAATACAGTGGCGAGAAGACAAAAAAAAAAGGATAAAGGACGACGATTCACGCTGCAAGAAAAAATTGCAGCGTTATCAGTTTTTAAACAGAGTCCAAAGGCATATAGATTTTTAAGAAAAATATTTATATTGCCCGCAAATCAGACACTCGCCAAACTTATACAAAAATGCAATCTTCGACCTGGGCTAAATAAAAATATATTTTATCAACTAAAAAAGAAGGCTGAAAAAGTTAAAATTTCAGAAAGATTGTGTATATTACTATTTGACGAAGTATCATTAAAAGCACAAATAACATATAATGAAAAAAAGGATAAAATTACAGGCGTAGTAGATAATGGCCAACAAAGGCAACCAGAATTTGCTGACCACGCCCAAGTCTTCATGGTGCGTGGTCTAATTAAAAACTTTAAACAAGCCATTTTTTACACCTTCTCAGCAAGTGCCACTAAAGGGCCAGAGTTGGCTAAACAGATAAAAAATGTAATTACTGAGTTGCAACAAGCAGGGTTAATAGTGGTAGCATCAGTCTGTGACCAAGGGACAAACAACCGTCAGGCGATACGTTTGTTAATAAATGAGACCAGGGGGGTCTACTTACGAAGAGGGGAAACTCCAAAAGGAAACGCTATATTAATAAATGATAAAGAAATAATTCCCCTTTATGACCCTCCACACCTTCTCAAGGGCATGAGAAACAATTTAATTTCCAAAAACTTAACTTTTAAAAAAGATGGCGTGATCAAAACTGCCAAATGGTCTCATTTATTGCAGCTTCTCAAAGAAAACCCTGGCTATAAAGGCATAAGACTGATTCCAAAGCTAACAGAATACCACGTAAACCCTGATAAACTAAATAAAATGAAGGTAAAATTTGCATCACAGATATTTAGTCGCACTGTGGCATCCAATATGGGATACCTAGCAGGTAATTTATATTTTAGAATTTTAATCTTTTGAAATTTTCATTTATTTTTTTTATTTCTTCCGACTTGCTGCACTATAAAGTTTTACAGTATTTTGACAGCCGTTAGTGTGTGGCCGTTCCCTGCTTTCTTAGGAAACCCTAGTTTGGGTACAAAAATATTCTATTCTAGCGCCCTGCTACCGCTCTGCTGTCGTTATGCTATCGCTCTGTTATCGCTCTGTTATCGCTCTGTTATCGCTCTGTTATCGCTCTACTATCGCTCTGCTTTTATTTGTAACCGGCTCAAAGGTGAACAAGGTGACTTAAGTGGCAGTGGGCAGGGCACATTGCTCGCAGAGCAGATGGCCGATGGGGCCGAAAGGTTCTAGCAACCGCGTACAGGAACTCGTAGCGTTGGAAGGCCTCCCACAAAGTGGACATACGACCTTGTGAAGGCCGCAGGAACCCGTTGGATGCGAGAAGCACAAAACCGGTTGAAGTGGAGGGACTTGGGGGAGGCCTATGTCCAGCAGTGGACGTCTTTCGGCTGAAATGATGATGATGGTGAATGAATTACATTTTTTCTTTTCTTTTTTCAGATAAAGGTATTCTACCCGCAGAATGCAAAGAAACCGCAGATCTACTTTTATTTATGGACAACGTCTTCGATTCTGTCAATGGAAGTTATAACAAAAATAAAAATGCTAAGCCATTACTTGGCCCAGCTACGCCAACGTCTGCCCATAAAAAGACATGGGTAGAAGCAAAAAGGATTTTTAACTCAATGGAGTTTGTGACTTCTGCTGGCAGGGTCGAAACTGTTCCTACCTTAAAAAATTGGGTGTGGACACTGGAGGGAATTCTAGATCTACTTAAAAAATTACGTGATGAATACGGAGTAACGTCAGTCTGGATGCGGCACCTTAATCAAGATCCCCTAGAGAACTTCTTTGGGGCGATTAGAAGCCACGGGTGCCGCAACGTTAACCCGACATGCGACCAATTTGAGTCTGCTTTTGCCACTTTGCTAATCAACAACTTAAACAGTGTCCACACCGAAGGAAAAAATTGTGAAAATGACTACTGTGATGCTTTATGCTCCTTCGTACTCAACGAAAATAATGAAGCTACGACGACCTGTACAGTTGATCTTGAAAATATTTTAGAAATTAATTTTGTTAATTTAGAAAATAAAGAAAAAGACCCAAGAATACTGGCACCTCTACAGTACGTAAGCGGATATTTTTTGAAAAAGGCAAAAACAAAAATTTTTAAAAGTTGCTCTGTCTGCAAAAATGATTTCACGAGCATAGATGAGATTGAATATATAAGATATAGGGAGTATGCAGGTCGACGATGGCTTTGTACTCCCAGTAAAAACTTAATAAAACTTGTATCCAATTTCCAAGATATAATTAATCATATTCTAAAAGCAAACTTGGATGCTAATTATTTAAAGGATATTATGAAAATGTCTATATTGACCTTAATAAATTTCGATTTTATAAAATGTACTACACATAAAAAAAAAGTTATAGATTATTTAATAAATACTGTGATTCGATTTATGAATTATAATTATTGTAAAGTAATAAATAAAATTCTATATGGAAGAAGACAAGTTGATGATGAAGAAGATAAAGTACAAATGAAAGCAAAAAAATATCACAGTAAATGTTTTAAAAGGAAAATTAAATAAATCGGATCACAGTATTAATAAATAATCTTCCCAAATTCAAAAATATCATTAGACATTTTTATAATGTCATTTAAAAGTTTTCTTTTAGAATATGATTAAATTTCTTAGACATTGAATAGTTTTAATACATTTTTACTGGGGGTACCTATCTATATAAAAATACAAAGTCCTGACTGATAATCAACGCACAGCCTAACCCGCTGGTCCTAGAGACATGAAATTTGGAGGGTGTGTTCTTTTTGAAGAGGAGGTATCCACTAAGAAAGGGTTTTTCGAAATTCCACCTGTAAGAACCCGAATGGAGGAGGGTGAAATTTTACACGAAGTCACGGGCAGAAGCTAGTATCTTATATATGTACATATTCAATTTCATCTTCGCTAGTGAAATCAATTTTGCAGACACAAGCATTTTTAGGGTTCCGTACCAAAATGGTAGAAAAAAAAATTATGGTAAGAAAGAAATAAAAACATATGTATATTTTTTGCAACAGGGACTGAAGGTGGGGTTCTGAAAAATTTGTAGTAGGACTACTAGGACATGTGGGGTATATGAAAGAGCGCAGCACATTATCAAACATATTTTCTTTTTTTTTAGGCCACATAGTTTCCGACTTTTAATGAAATATGTAAAAAAAATACCGCCCCCCCCCCCCTTTTTTTCCGAATTGCGAATTATTCTATGTGATAGAAGTTTATTTATAGATTACAGGAAAAATAAAACGAAGTCTCTAAATAGCACAGTTTTCAGAAATCATCAACAAAAGTTACTTTAGTTCAACTATCGGTCAAGCGATGGCGCTGACATAAAACTGCAATATTCTACACCGCAGTGCACAGTGTTAAAATTCGCTGACGAATATAGGCCTCGCCGATGAAAAATTAAAAACATGATGGTACGGAACCCTCGGTGCAAGAGTCCGACTCGCTCTTCACCAGTTTTTTTTTCTGAAGTTCTGTAGAGGTACTAGGCCATTATTCTTGGGTCTTTGAGTACGAAGGAGCATAAAGTCTCACAGTAGTCATTTTCACAATTTTGACATTGATTTGGGTGTGGACACTGTTTAAATTGTTGATTAGCAAAGTGGCATCCGCATCCAGACTGATGTTACTCCGTATTCACGTAATTTTTTAAGTAAAACTTGTATTCCCTCCAGTGTCCACACCCAATTTTTTTAAGGTTTAAGCCTTTTTGCTTCTACCCATGTTTTTCTTTCTTCCATTGACAGAGTCGAAGACGTTGTCCATAAACATAACAGGATATGTTGTCATAATACGACTGTAAAACTTTATAGTGCATGTAAGATGTAATGATGTGATGTAAGTTGGAGGTTTCGGTAATTCTGTGTTACGTTTGGGATACCTAGTAAACATTTTATGATAATAACAATCTTTCTGGAAACTGGTTTCTACTGTACAATAAACTAAAATTCAAAAGATTAAAATTCTAAAATATAAATTACCTGCTAGGTATCCCATATTGGATGCCACAGTGCGACTAAATATCTGTGATGCAAATTTTACCTTCATTTTATTTAGTTTATCAGGGTTTACGTGGTATTCTGTTAGCTTTGGAATCAGTCTTATGCCTTTATAGCCAGGGTTTTCTTTGAGAAGCTGCAATAAATGAGACCATTTGGCAGTTTTGATCACGCCATCTTTTTTAAAAGTTAAGTTTTTGGAAATTAAATTGTTTCTCATGCCCTTGAGAAGGTGTGGAGGGTCATAAAGGGGAATTATTTCTTTATCATTTATTAATATAGCGTTTCCTTTTGGAGTTTCCCCTCTTCGTAAGTAGACCCCCCTGGTCTCATTTATTAACAAACGTATCGCCTGACGGTTGTTTGTCCCTTGGTCACAGACTGATGCTACCACTATTAACCCTGCTTGTTGCAACTCAGTAATTACATTTTTTATCTGTTTAGCCAACTCTGGCCCTTTAGTGGCACTTGCTGAGAAGGTGTAAAAAATGGCTTGTTTAAAGTTTTTAATTAGACCACGCACCATGAAGACTTGGGCGTGGTCAGCAAATTCTGGTTGCCTTTGTTGGCCATTATCTACTACGCCTGTAATTTTATCCTTTTTTTCATTATATGTTATTTGTGCTTTTAATGATACTTCGTCAAATAGTAATATACACAATCTTTCTGAAATTTTAACTTTTTCAGCCTTCTTTTTTAGTTGAGAAAATATATTTTTATTTAGCCCAGGTCGAAGATTGCATTTTTGTATAAGTTTGGCGAGTGTCTGATTTGCGGGCAATATAAATATTTTTCTTAAAAATCTATATGCCTTTGGACTCTGTTTAAAAACTGATAACGCTGCAATTTTTTCTTGCAGCGTGAATCGTCGTCCTTTATCCTTTTTTTTTGTCTTCTCGCCACTGTATTCGCATTAATAGTTTTGCAGTGCTTGAGCAATTCTGCAGCACATCTAGTACTGCAGGATTGGCAACCATTTTTTTTGCTGCCTTTGTTTCAGCTGTCTGCTTTTTAACTTTATGTTTAAATGAAATGCACAACGTATCTAATGTATTTAATTGGATAAGGAATAATACTGTATTGTTTAAAATAGCTTGGTAAACAATCCATATTTTTTTTTGTATCGTGTAAAAGATAAAAATGGTTACTGTGGATTATCCTTAGGAGATAAACATATACCTGCATCGCTGACTTTTTTATCGATATTTTTAAGATATACAATTCCGTAGAACATTAATTTAATCTATCTCGTAAGGTTTAAGCCAGCGTTTGCAATGTAAGCGCATAAAAATATGTTTGTTACGACATCACATCATTACTTTTAATTTCTCGGCTTTTCTCTACTATACTATGCATGTATTATATGTAGGTACATATCAACCTTCCTCTTGAATCAATATCTATTGCTGACTAAACTAAATTAAAATCCGTTGCGTAGTTTAAAAGATACTATGTTTTTTTTATACTATGTAAATATTTTGTACCCTTACTGTTTTGCTTTATCTTTTGGTTTTAGTTTTAATTTCCTTTCCATGACTTTCGTGTGTTGTATTGTGATTTATTTTAATGTAGGTACCTAGATGTTAAGTAAAATGTGTGTTCGCCTACTATGGCGATCAAATAAATAATACTTAAATAAAAACATGATTAACCAAATAACATTGTATTTTATTTATCAATCCTTGAAATGAATACCTATAAATAAATACCTAGCTATCTATTCATACCGGAAAAAAAAGGACAATGGTGTAGTTCTAACTATGAATATCAGAGGGCGCTAGTTTCAATGACCCGTTCTACGGAACAAGATTGGTCTCTATTTCAGTCTATCAAAAAGTACTCTGTGATGACAACAAAACAAAGTGAAAAACAATAACAATCAAAACAAAAACAAAATGCCAATTGCAGAGTGGAAAAATAACTACTTTTGTAACAACCAACATTAATAAAGACAAATTAAGCCGTGCGTCGCATCTGTGCAAGAACAGGTCGTTGCTCAGCAAAATGCTGTGACTTCGGACGAACCTAACGTAAACAGCGCTGATTTTCAGCAACTACCTCTCGAATGACGTAATGACGTCCCACCGTAAATCGGGTAAGTCTAGTTTTCCGAAATAAGTGTGATTCTAGCTGAACATAGTGTGTACTTATAACTAAAATAAAGTAAAATATATATCTCTAGGTAAGCGTTACTCTTATAATTAAAAATACATAAACTGACACTAAATAACCATAATACAATTCTATTAAAACAAAAATGCTAAGTAATTAATAACTCATTGTACAGTGTGGTGTGTTTTCCTATTTCCTATAGAAATTTATGCTATTTTAGTAATTATAGCTTCGGTACTCCACAATTAAATAAAGAACTAAGCATTGATACAACACATTTTTTAGTTTGAATGCACCATGAAAAATTGGGATCGCGATGGCGGCCATTTGCATAACGGTCATGCATAGATGCATGCGTGTCGCCAGCAAACAACGCCCACCCAAGCTTTTTCCAACATACCTAAACCCAAGGAATTCAAAACCATGTCGCCTTCAAATTCTCCATGACCCTAATGGTACGTATTATCATTGCATTCGACATTCAAACAAAATTTGTAGGTAACCCTTGTGACACTTCACTAAATATTCTACCCTTTGTATCTTAGATAATGCAGCTTCAGAAAGACATAAAGCAAACACGCCCCAGATAACTGAGGACTACCATTCCTCCTGTGACAATGACACATACCTAAACAGGGAGGAATCAGACAGGCCACTCACACTGCTGGAAAGCCATATCCATTGCCTGTAGGCCGTGACCTTCGAGGTGAGTACAAAAAGAGCTGCTATTATTATTAAATATAGATATATATAAATGTACAATCATGTGGATAGCTGTATCTGCATGAAATATTTCTTTAAGATACTCAAAAAATGCTTCTTTGTTCTCAGGACTCTTACCGGTGGAGGAAGGTTATTCCAACAGTGCGTGGCAGCATACCTGAAACTCCCCCTGAATGCTGCGGTCCTATGTGTTGATGTACACAGAGGTTTGGTAGAAAAACGTGGTTCGTATTTGCTCTGTCTCCAACTTAACTTCTCAAACAGATAGTGAGGTTTTTGTGTAGTGACTACTCCAAAAAGTAAACCAGCCATATGTAACCTTCTCCTAGCAGCCATTTTCAAAATATTATTTTCATTTATAAAAGGTGTGACATGACTTCTACGAGGTATCTTTACACAGAACCGTGTACATGCATTTTGTATGCGTTGTATCAGCTTCTCTGTTCTTGCTAACAGGCATGGGCCATACACAGTATCACAATAGTTAAGTCTTGATAAAATTAGGCTATCCACTAATTGTTTACGAAGATCAACACTCAGGTAGTCTCTAATTGAATATAGGAGTTTCAATCTATAAAAACAATTCCTCATACAGTTACTGATGTGCTTTTCAAAACGTAGTTCTGGATCCATGGTTAACCCAAGGTTGCATGCTATCTCTACCCTATCTATCTTTTCCCCCCTGATAACAATTTCTGGCTTGGCTGACAGTATAGCACTGTGACAATAAACAGTATTAAAATTCAAGTGAGTTAGTTAATTAATAGTGAATCAAGAAATTTGAGGACGGTTGTTGTACTATTTAAATATCAGAATACCCAACGTGCCCATAAATCCATAAACTAATTGTTGAGTATCAAGCTCCAGGTGTGCTGCTGGTGGTCTTGACTAGGTATAATAAAAAAACTACTGCGATATTACAAGAACTGTATTCAGTATTGCTGATTAACAAAGAGACGACTGACTATGTGCGCACGCTCAAGGTGTCGGCGAACGAGTGATTGGCGGGGGAGGCCTGCGATCGCGGTGTGGTGTGTGACGATGTGACGTCAGGAACACTAATCAATAAACATCAAGAAAGAGTAACTAATTTTGGCATGAAGATTGTAAGACCAATTGGCACTATGCTTGTGTGATTTGATTGAGAAACCAGTGTCCCGAGTTCGAACCACAGTCGCACAAGAAGTCTTTTTGAGATTGTTTCTACAAAATCTTACTCGAAATCTTATTAATAAGAAATCAGTGTCCCGAGTTCGAACCACAGTCGCACATGATATCTTTTGAGATTGTTTCTACAAAATCTTATTATTATATTTAAACTACATTTACTCAAGGTCTGAGCTAAGTTGAATAGTACATAAAGGATCCGCGAAAGATTAAAAAAAGACGGCTCTAAAAGATGAATTGCGAAGCATGCAAACAGCCAATAGCACGGGGTGAATTACTACGTTGTTTTACATGCAAACATGTTCACCATTATCGATGCGTAAGCATGACTACACCTTTTCATATGGAAAATAAACAAAAATTAACAATACCTAAAAATAAATTAAAAAAAATTAATTAATTATTAAAATTTTCAATTCATGTGAAAACGCAAAAAAAAACGAATTAAAAATGACGATACTCCCGCTCGATGCCAGCCGCTGCCTTCGCTGAACGACACTACAATGTCCATTCACGATCATATTGAAGACGATCATAGTATACTAGGCGATACCAGAAGGAGTATCTCTCCTGCAAACCCAGCAAACGCACAGTTGAGCTCACAAATTAATTCCATTACTTTACTACAAATAAGCCAACTATTAGACGAAAAATTAGAAAATAACAAAACAGCAATATTATGTGAAACAAAAGGCACAGACAGAAATAAATACAGCAATACACAAACTACAGTCAAAGATTACCCGAACTCGTCGTCGTCGTCGTTTCAGCCGATAGACGTCCACTGCTGGACATAGGCCTCCCCCAATTTTGGGGGGGGTTTGCCATAATCGCCACGCTTGGCAGGCGGGTTGGCGATCGCAGTATGGTATGATGGTGGAATAAATAGAGAACGCTGCTGCCCATTCTCCGGTAAGACCCTTAGTCGCCTTTTACGACACCCACGGGAAGTAAGGGGTGGTGCAATTCTTTAAGTCCGGCACCACACAGACAACCCGAACTACAGAGGCCTTACTCTTGGAACAGACTTCAATAAATATGAACATAGTAAATGTAAACGAAAAGATTCGGAAGCTAGAAATTGAAAACGATAAGCTCAAGAACGAAATAGAAAAGTTACAAAACCAAGGTACACAAAAGCGGATAATACAAAAAGATTTGTTATTTACGGCCTTCATGAATACTATCGGGAAACTGAAAGAGATCTTGAGGATAGAATAATATACGCATTCCAAGACACGCTGAACATTGACCTAACAGGTTATATTGAGGAATTACACCGCATAGGTAGAAATGGGCGAAAACGCCCAATACAAATAGAGCTCATCAGCAAAAGAATGACAAAATATATCATAAGCCAGGCAAGATTTTTGAAAGAGCAAGGACTTAATATTTCAGAATATCTTAATTCGGACGCACTAAATGAAAGAAGAAAATATAGAGATGGACGAAATCTGTCGCGAAGAAACAACGAAAATTCATCCGAAAACACACCCATGAGCCACCCCCTGACTGCACCACAAATCACATCCGCTACAACCATATCCGCTACTCCGCAGCGTAGAAACAGCAACCGTGATGGCAGTCTTTAATATAATATAACATAACACTTTTCCTTAATAATGCAGTGTTATGACTACTAACACATAGAATGTTTGTATACTGCCTTCTAATTGGTCGTGTTCTATTGTCAGACGATTTATTAAAAAGATGCATATTTGATTTCACAAAAACAGCTATTTCGAAAATGTAAAGTGATGGGAATGTTAGCAAATTTAGGGACTTGAATACAGGTACGCAACTATCTGTTACTTTCATGTTACACATTGCTCTTATGCATCGTTTTTGAGCCTTGAATACCTGTTCTTTTAGACTACAATTTCCCCAAAATATGGTCCCAAATCTCAGAATTGACGCAACCAAACCATGGTAAGCAATTAATCTGGTGGGCATATTCACTTTCCTGGATAAGTTAAAAAGTATATACGCTGCTGTACTTAGTCTTTTGCATACTTCTTCTGCTTGTGGCTTCCAGGTTAGTTGGCTATCTATCATTAAACCTAAAAATTTTGCAACTTGCACTTGGTCTATTTTTTGTCCATTGTAATTTAAATTTAAAGTTTGCGGTGGTATACGTTGATAAAAATGCATAACATTAGTCTTAGGTATATTAATCATTAAATTATTTTGGTCATAACTCTCAGTGTGTGTATAAAACTCGTAGATAACACTTTCAGGTAGTTATTAGTCGATGTTTTAACTGGTGCACTTAGTGTTAGTTACTTCTACTCATGAATAATATTTTTAAAAGATATTTTATAACACAGCGTTTGATTTTACGTTAGGCTAGACGCAGCGCCATTTATCTCCCAATGGCTTTATTTCAGTAAAATTGACTTAACAACCCAATTAGATAAGTGGCAGTCAAAACTCATAACCATATAAAAAGTACTTTACTAACTAACAAAAAAATTAAATAAAAAATTTAAAAAACCCCCGACACAAAATAATAAAATTAAATGTAATGGACCTCTTAGAATAGAAGGTGTTCCACAGAACGGTCCCCCGACTTCCATATGAATGTATCTGATTTAGTCTCGTTACATAAATTCTTTAAGTCGGGGTTTTTTTAATTATTTTATCCTTTTTCAATTACATTTAGTTTTATTATTTTGTGTCGGGGATTTTTAATTTTTTTTATTAAATTATTTATTTCATGCTTTTTGTAGGGACTCCTCAATTTTTGTATTTCATTTCTTTTATTTTCTTGCATTTTATGATTCAGGTAATTTGGTGT
The DNA here is from genome assembly GCA_916614155.1 of Mesoligia furuncula. Lineage (NCBI taxonomy): Eukaryota > Metazoa > Arthropoda > Insecta > Lepidoptera > Noctuidae > Mesoligia > Mesoligia furuncula. The sequence continues at coordinate 30,188,668 of OU744793.1, forward strand.
TTAATCAGGTTTTTATGCGTCAAAAAATAATTATTAATTTATAGTTGAAGAATAATTTTTAAAACTAAACTGGTTCTTCCTTTAGTTATTCAACTTTCTTACAAGTATTTCATAGCTATTAGATATCTTCTAAGTATTTCAGATCTAGTTTATAAAATGGGACCGCGACACTATTTGATGTAGAAATAGTAGGATAATTCTATTCGCAAAAATGGTCAAACTCAGTGGTCGTAGGTACCAGGCATTGATCAGACAAAAAAATAATTTTCAAGTTTTTAGTTTTCATTTCGTTAGTTAATATTCCTCATTCTCTTTCAATATATTGTACATTATTCTACTTGCATTTGATACCTATAGGAAGCGAGTTGTGAAAAAAAATAATAATTTCGCCACTTTGTGGTGGCGGCCATCTTGGATTTGAAATTTATCATAGTGTATAGTATTCTACTATTCCAACCCTTTCATTTGATACCCATATTGAGGGAGTTGTGAAAAAATATGGTCGCCGTCAGAGAAATCGAACCCCCCCAAGACTTAAAGATTATCGCCCGAGCAAGCTCGGACCCGCCGTCGCTCATCGCTCGACCGGCGGCGGGCGAGTCACGTGAGCCTTGAGCAGCTCCCTTCCCCGCCGTCGCACCCATCTCTCCCCGAGCGCATCCACCGATCCGCCTCAAATATTACTTGCAAGTTTTTAATAATTTTATATGGAATTATTCGGCTTCCTTCTGGCCGAACCGCAATACCAAAAATAACTTACAAAAAGACACTTTGCGCGCGATTAAGATACGAACCAGGCGCCAGCCGATCATCTAGACCGTGCGTTATACCACTAGGCTAGTGGCTCGCTCATCAACTTCAACGAAAATTGGAATAGCATTAGGCTACTCCTTTTATCGAACAAGGTTATTAACGGTTTAATCTTCTAGATATTAAGGTTTAAATTTCAACTTCCGTGTTTTATTTAATACCTTACTGTCTTGTTTTACAAAATGCAATACGATAATCCTCAATTAACTAAAAGATAAGGTTGAAATTAGTATAGATTTCTTGTTTGGTTGATCACACATTCATAATACATTAAGACTTTTGTACATTTTGACACTAGGACTATGTTGCCCATTGATTTTTTGTCTTTGTAACATTTAGTATCCGGCGTCGAATAGAATGTGTTGATTGATCCGATTGTTGCACTACCGTCATTTTACTTCAGAAACTTAACTGCTGTATAAACTGCGAGTTAAGGTTGAATATAGAATACTTCTTCGCCTTATTTACTAAACTGTGATTGAGGGTATAATTACTTTTCAAATGGTTTCGTTTTCGTGCCGATCCGCTTGTGTGTAATTGTCTTCGTCGTAATATTATCCAATTTATTAAGTTTTTAACCAGTTGATACCTACTAGTTCGATTAACAAGTTTTTTGAAGGCTAAAAGTGTTGTTCTCTGGGCACAGGAAGAAAGCATAAAGAAAAAAGCGACGAGATATTGGCAGATTTACGTTATACTTACACATATACCATTTATTGATGCAATCATGTTGCATTATTACTTACAAGTTGGATTTTTTTATGTATTTCTGATATTATTATTTTCATTACAGAGAAAAACAGTTCGTAGGTGGATATAAATATAGTATCTGCCTAATAAGCGTACGCCTACTCCTGGCTAAATTATGGTATCATTCTGTGGGGAGAAAGTTCTGACTTTCTGGTCCTCTTCATACAGCAAAAGAAATGTATTAGAATATTAAAGAACATAGATCAACGAGAGAGTTGTAGGCCACACTTTATAAACAACAAATTCTTACACTACCAGCAATATATATACTACAAAGTTGTATGTTCGTTAGAAAACATAGGCATCTCTTCAAATCAAATATCGAGCTAAATGAAAACTATAACCGAAGGGTTCAAGAATAGATTAATACTACCTATTACAAACTTAAAAGTTATCGGGAAAAGCCCATACTATCGACTAACTAAATTATTTAATAAGCTACCGGAAAGTTTAAAATCTCTACCAAATGACACAATTTTCTCAAAACAGTTGAAATCAGTTGACAAATTGTATATCGATCGACCTTGTATTAATATGCTTGACATAAATGTGAAATAATAAATGATATACTAATTTATCCGTATGACTAAAATGAATGAACGAATTGATAATACTTACCTATGATTAATTTTAAAACAATGTTTTGTAATTATGTTTAATTTTTAATGTTTAGTATAATGCAAAATTTCATAATTAGAATCTAATGTATATAATATTATGTGATTTGATATATAAAAGGAGATGTCTGGTGCAGCAATGGGCGATTGTCTAGGTAGTCAAACAAAATGTTCAGTAACAATTGTTATATTATTATAATCGTCGTATTTTATAGTTTATCAATTAATAAGTTTCAGGAGTCAGGATCTTGCGAAAACTGGTGAAAATAAGGTTTATATGCTGGGGATTTTTCTTAGTTTTTTTTTTAAGTATAACGCCATCTATGAGCGAATACAGGTACTAATTGGTGGTATGCCTTTGTGAGGTTAATGAAACATTTAATATTTTGTTGGTCTGTGATCATAGTCTGCAGTTTTTTTTTGATAATTCTATATTTGTGTAACAAAAATGTAAAGCTCCTATTGTTTATCTATTAAAAACTTAAATTTTTTTTCATTTCATCACAAAGCAATCATAATCTATATTGTACACATTGATGCACATAAGTAATATGATATTGGTATCATCTCTGATTCCTTATTTTAGTTTCTATCTTCATGCAACACCCATAATATTATTTATATTAGCTACTTGTAGGTACTGAATCGGGATTATAATAAATAAAACTATGTATGTATTTATTGCCAAACAAATTCTTATATTGTAGATAACTACATACATAAATAAAATGATAAAAAAAAAGTCTTCTAGAGACACCAAAACATTGTTGTTATTAAATATACAGCGGCTTGAAGTGTTACCTACTGGCTCGCTTGTTATTTGGTATACGAGCACCTTGGTTTGTTGTATGAGCACCTCGTTGTGCTACTGGTGATAATGGGGGTGGTAATAGTAGCGGCGGCGGTGTTGGTGGGACGCCCCGTGGTGGTGGTGGTGTTGGTGGAAGATACTGTGCTGGCGGCGGTGTTGGTGATTTATGTTCTACAGATGGAACAACATCCTCTTATAAGTCCCTTGATGAGTCATGAATCAGGTGTCGATTTGCTCGAACCTAACAAGTTTGACATGCATAAACTGTTGCTATATCCTGAAAATATTATTACATTTTATTACATGGCATGACATAACTGGCGAAATGTGGGGTGTACTAGTTCACTTTCCCCAATTCCTTCGGGGATCGCTGGCGTGATGTTATGTTTTATATGACGAAACACTCATTTTTCTTGACAGTCGTTACCAGTGCTCGTCTTTCCAGTTTTGACGGATCTATCCAATTCATTTACCCATTTTCTTTCTAAGACCTTTCCTACTTATTATAAACATAAATAATTTACCTTGAATTTACCTGATAATTATTATCATTGGAAATAAGGCGTACTAAAGGGTTGTTCACTGCAACAGTATAGAAACGTCAGCTTCTTGGATTTCTGAGTCTGACTGAGGTACACGGCAGACCATTGTATGACCTAGTAATCTCTCATTGTCAGCAGCTTCGGTATTTAATAAATTATAACCATCGTGACAAGCGTATCCATCTAATGGGAGCTGGAACAATAACAAATGCCATTGTATTTTTCAAATTATAACACAACTAACTGCACAATGTACTCAATAACTGCCTTTACTGCAGGGTTTACGCGACTGCCGTAGTAAGAGGCGAACCTAATTTGCTAACCATCGTGCCACTTGCAGGCGTAAAGCGAGCCCCACACGATATGTCTGCGAATCCTCATCATAATATCCAAATGGGAACGAAAAGCAGAATCCTATAAGAATAGCAATAGTAATCGTGTCTAGAATCAATGTCAGTCCGTGTAGAATATATCAATAATACAAAATAATCGTACAGTAAGCATACACGCAACTTGGAACCCGAAATGCAAGGAAAGCAAGCAAAAAATACACAGACGACTTTTAAAACACTGAAAAAATAACTGGTAAGTCTATCAAAAAGTACTCTGTGAATATTGTGTCAATCTCATGTCAAACCATAGACTAATACAAGTAATAAATACATACCTTCATGTTAGGAAGTGGGTATTCAAAAAAAAACATACATGATGTGTAAACAAACATATTTTAGTAATATTGTCGTATTTTATACGCAAATACGTTAATATAATCCTTTGATCTAAAATAAGCGGCATAGTTATTGTTCACACTCTTTAAAGGTAATTACGGGATAAAATGGAACGTCAAAAACATTTTTAGTACCTACTTCCCGTTAAAAATAGCAAAGCGGAAGCTACGATTGAGTATTGTTTTTTTGAGAATTATGTTACGCAAGTAATACTGAAATAATAAATCCATAGTAATTTAGATCTAAATTTTTAAATCTTACTGTAAAAATTTAAATCATGAACATTTATCAATACCAGAATTACCAGAGGGCAGAAACTGACATGTCATTTGCAAACCATTTTTCGACTCTCTTTCATTCCACTCGCCTTACAATACATGGCGACCCTGCTAGCGGGCTGCCTCGGGTGTGCATTCCTTTGCCCATATTAAGTTGCACTAGTCGATATCTTTTCCATACGAATTTCGGGAGAGTATTACTCCTCTGTTTGACATTATGCATCCAAAGTTAAACATAATATCGTTTTGATTTATTGTTAATTTTGTCAGTACGGAAACAGAATAGTAAAATAAAAAGCCATTTAACAAGTTATGAGCCAACAAAGATTCGTTTTTCTTGCTATTTTTAACGTAATTTTGGGTGTAAATAAGTAATAAAAGAACTGTAAAATCTTCAAAACCAAGTCCGTACCGACAAAACTCAGTTATCGAAAAGTTTAATAACCTTTATTTGTAATTGATTTATGCAGCGGTTTTGCAACTCCATTTTCCGAAGCACTTTTCGAATTTTTTTACGCGCTTATCGGTTCAGCACGGTGTTTCTGTGCGTGAGAACTAGACGTTTTTCGTGTAGACTAGCATCTAACTGCTCATCACTGATACTAGCTCTGTCGGACATTAAGCCAGGTGAGACAGCGTGCTTTTGGCCATGACCACCAGTGAGTTCGAGCTCGCGACTAGTTTACTCTTAAGAGTACGACACAGCTAGATGATCTAAAATTACGAACATATCTACAATGATTAATTACGATATCGAACTTTGTGCTGTTATCCTGCGTACATGCAAATACGTGTCCCGAAGGTTCCCCAATTTCCAGTCACTATTATGGGAGGTTCTACATCCAAAACAGAGGAAGTGATCTTGGCGCAAACTGCCTCTGGTGGCGCAGAGAGTATTGCGCACCTGGGGCAGTTTGCGCCGAAAAATTACGTTGGAGCTATTAACTATACCCTGGTCGTAATCTGCGTTGTCCTGACGTCGGGGGCGGTATATGTATGTTATTTGGCGCACATACAAAAAGTCCATGAAAAACTGGTGGTCCATGAAAGACTGAACGAGCTTTGATTATATAAATGTCTAGATGGAGCGTCGCCCTACAATCGTATCAAAGAAAACGAGTCAACATTTTCAAGTATGTGTGCGTGCAGGCGTCATTTTACACTGTGCGTCTACGTCTCTGTGTGCGTAAATAGTGATACCAGCTACTACAATTCTCCCACTTATTAATAACTAGCTTCCGCCCGCGACTCCGTCCGCGCGGATGTCGGTCTTCGCGTGGATGGTTTATTTCTCCATTTTGAGTAACTCTGACAATGACATCTTATAAATATCTATTGGACCCAAATACAGCTAAGCCTATAATAATTAAGGAGATCCCTCTATTGAGCTACTGCTGTTGAGCTCGCGTTCTGTAGTAAGTATTTTTTTCATAGTAATTCCGACCTTGATAAGTAGCATGTAGCAGTAAATTACTGACAGTGACGAAAAGTTTGCAATAATAAAAAAGTGATCGTGACAATGCGACAGAAAGTTAATTGAGAGCTTCAGCATACACAACATTGTTAGTGAGCTCGTCCGGAATATGAACATGAAGATTTCTTGGACTGCTCACACGGGAAAGAGCTACGTAAAGTTGCCCGTGTGAAAAACAACTCGCGGTAAGATCTACGCCAGCAACTCCTAGGGTCTGACCTTGAGCCTTATTTATTGTCATGGCGTAACACAAAGCTACAGGAAACTGTATTCTCTTAAATTGAAATGGAAAATTATCCACTACGGGTAATGCAACGTGTGTTCGCGGTTCTACAGAACAACGTCTATGAATAAAACCGAAAAATAAGATTTTTTTTCTACGTATTTTTCCAGGATAAAAAGTATCCTATTTTATGCCCAGGATAATAAGGTATAGTTATACCAAGTTTCATCGAAATCGAACCGTTAGTTTTCACGTGATGCCTGCATATACAGACAGACAGACAGACAGACAAACAGACAGACAGACAAAAATTTTTTTAATCACATATTTGGGTTTGGTATCGATCGAGCAACACCCCCCGCTATTTATTTTTTCAATATTTTCAATGTACAGGATTGACCCTTCTACAGATTTATTATATGTATAGATTACTAAAATGTGAACAAAAAGTCGGTACCAGGTAAATTATTTACCTAGTTAATAAAACAATACTTACACGACAATTTTTACTTGGCACCGACTTCAAAATCATGTAAGTAAAAAAAAATTAATAAATTAATGTTATTAAGTTAGGTACTCAGACACTTTTGAAATCGGTTTAATATACCCAAAGCAAATATAATCATTAAAATGGGCTCATAAACAAAAAGTTATACGCGAACATTATGTTATTTATTATAAAAACGAATAATTTAAAAAATAAAAAACCCGACTGCTTTAAAAGTAACTTTAAATAAAAATTATATATATAATTAAAGTCAAGACATTAAAAAAATCAGATTGTAGAAAGATTACTAGGCGGTATGTCAAAAATGAAGAAAAGAAATGTCACTTTGTATAGAAAGCATTGTGTCTACTCTTCGTAGAGATAGAAGTGTTCACGCTACGCGTGCTGGCGTGTGAATATTTAACAGTAAACATATTTTTTAATTATTTTGATATATTTATTTATTTGCTAACATGTAAAGCACTGGTTAATAGGCATGCATTCAAATTTCATGACACAGTGTTAAGACATGTAAGGGCACTGCAAATGACATGTCCAATTTCTGCCCTCTGGTAATTCTGGTATTGATAAATGTTCATGATTTAAATTTTTACAGTAAGATTTAAAAATTTAGATCTAAATTACTATGGATTTATTATTTCAGTATTACTTGCGTAACATAATTCTCAAAAAAACAGTACTCAATCGTAGCTTCCGCTTTGCTATTTTTAACGGGAAGTAGGTACTAAAAATGTTTTTGACGTTCCATTTTATCCCGTAATTACCTTTAAAGAGTGTGAACAATAACTATGCCGCTTATTTTAGATCAAAGGATTATATTAACGTATTTGCGTATAAAATACGACAATATTACTAAAATATGTTTGTTTACACATCATGTATGTTTTTTTTTGAATACCCACTTCCTAACATGAAGGTATGTATTTATTACTTGTATTAGTCTATGGTTTGACATGAGATTGACACAATATTCACAGAGTACTTTTTGATAGACTTACCAGTTATTTTTTCAGTGTTTTAAAAGTCGTCTGTGTATTTTTTGCTTGCTTTCCTTGCATTTCGGGTTCCAAGTTGCGTGTATGCTTACTGTACGATTATTTTGTATTATTGATATATTCTACACGGACTGACATTGATTCTAGACACGATTACTATTGCTATTCTTATAGGATTCTCATTTTCGTTCCCATTTGGATATTATGATGAGGATTCGCAGACATATCGTGTGGGGCTCGCTTTACGCCTGCAAGTGGCACGATGGTTAGCAAATCAGGTTCGCCTCTTACTACGGCAGTCGCGTAAACCCTGCAGTAAAGGCAGTTATTGAGTACATTGTGCAGTTAGTTGTGTTATAATTTGAAAAATACAATGGCATTTGTTATTGTTCCAGCTCCCATTAGATGGATACGCTTGTCACGATGGTTATAATTTATTAAATACCGAAGCTGCTGACAATGAGAGATTACTAGGTCATACAATGGTCTGCCGTGTACCTCAGTCAGACTCAGAAATCCAAGAAGCTGACGTTTCTATACTGTTGCAGTGAACAACCCTTTAGTACGCCTTATTTCCAATGATAATAATTATCAGGTAAATTCAAGGTAAATTATTTATGTTTATAATAAGTAGGAAAGGTCTTAGAAAGAAAATGGGTAAATGAATTGGATAGATCCGTCAAAACTGGAAAGACGAGCACTGGTAACGACTGTCAAGAAAAATGAGTGTTTCGTCATATAAAACATAACATCACGCCAGCGATCCCCGAAGGATTTGGGGAAAGTGAACTAGTACACCCCACATTTCGCCAGTTATGTCATGCCATGTAATAAAATGTAATAATATTTTCAGGATATAGCAACAGTTTATGCATGTCAAACCTGTTAGGTTCGAGCAAATCGACACCTGATTCATGACTCATCAAGGGACTTACAAGAGGATGTTGTTCCATCTGTGGAACATAAATCGCCAACACCGCCGCCACCACAGTATCTTCCACCGACACCACCACTACCACGGGGCGTCCCACCAACACCGCCGCCGCTACCATTACCACCCCCATTATCACCAGTAGCACAACGAGGTGCTCGTACAACATTAGCTGTAAGCCTACCAAATAACAAGCGAGCCATTAGGTAACACTTCAAGCCGCTGTATATTTAATAACAACAATGTTTTGGTGTCTCTAGAAGACGTTTTTTTTTATCATTTTATTTATGTATGTAGTTATCTACAATATAAGAATTTGTTTGGCAATAAATACATACATAGTTTTATTTATTATAATCCCGATTCAGTACCTACAAGTAGCTAATATAAATAATATTATGGGTGTTGCATGAAGATAGAAACTAAAATACGGTATCAGAGATGATACCAATATCTTATTACTTATGTGCATCTATGTGTACAATATAGATTATGATTGCTTTGTCATGAAATGAAAAAAAAAATTATGTTTTTAATAGATAAACAATAGCAGCTTTACATTTTTGTTACACAAATATAGAAATATCCAAAAAAAAACTGCAGACTATGATCTCAGACCAACAAAATATTAAATGTTTCATTAACCTCACAAAGTCATACCACCAATTAGTACCTGTATTCGCTCACAGATGGCGTTATACTAAAAAAAACTAAGAAAAATCCCCAGCATATAAACCTTATTATCACCAGTTTTCGCAAGATCCTGACTCCTGAAACGTATTAATTGATAAACTATAAAATACGACGATTATAATAATATAATAATTGTTACTGAACATTTTGTTTGACTACCTACACAATCGCCCATTGCTGCACCAGACATCTCCAACGGGTAATTCCTTTTTGACTTCAGCCAACAAAGTGTCCCTGTTCACAGAGTTAAAGGCGTTCTTAACGTCAACCTTGAGGATGACCTCACCTTTGTTAGATTTTAAAAATGTTGAAATGGCATGTACGGCAGCCTCACAGCCCCCTTTAGAGCCAAAACCAAGCTGTAGGGGCTGAAATTTAGCTGTAAGCGATTCGCTGTATAGCTTATAGCAAATTTTAGCTGCCGTACGCCTGTAGGTGCACCCAACGGCGAAGGGACGAATGCCGCCGTCCTTCTTGCGCAGGGCACATAGATTAGCCCCGTACAAGACGTCGACGACGGCTTCGTTCACACCGCCGGTAAGCATGAGGTTAATCATGGCCGCAAGCTCCTTTAAAAGCGACTCACCAGCTTCCCCGGCACCTGAACTCAATAGATCCTTTAGGTGCTGTGGAGTCAGGCCGTCGAGGCCGCCGGCGGAACCACTTCGGAAGGAGCTCACGGCTGCAAACAACTGGGGGGCCAAAACGTTGAGGAAGGTTGAATTTAGGTCGGGAGGGTCGGGGGGGTCGGGGAAGGTGAGACCATCCGCAGGCGCTGGATGTTTACTCTCTAGAGCTGTTAGTGTTTCTGGAGAGTAACGCGCCACCATATCGCTGCTGAAAAGTATCCTGGCCGCACCCCTGATGTCACCTTCACTTAATTTGGATTCCACATGTGAACATAATCCTTTTTAAGAAATGTTATGGAATGCAGGTAATTTAAAGAAATTACAAAAATATAACACTAATTTAAACATAAAAAGCACTAATATTATTAGGTACTTATAAAGTCAGAACCCATCGAATGTGACATTTTAAGTTTGATGTAAACGAATTTATATTTAACTATAGTAATAAAAAATATTTTCATTCATAACTAGTACAAAACTCAAAGTTATTTCATTTGCATTGTCAAAAAATGATCTGCGTGGGCCAAAACTAACACGTAAACCACGCAAATCACGACCACGGAAATCAAAACAAATCCTATAAGCTAAAAATATAAAAAAACCTTTTCAACCTTTTCTTTTAAGCAAATAAACTGTGTTTTGATTATAAGTTACGTTACCTTATAATTGTTCGCTACAATATTTTATTAAATAAATACATTCACAGACATCTGAGATAATTGTACCACGCAAATCAAAGTTTTGAGAAACCATACCCACGCAATGAAGTTCTTACCATCGTTTTTTTGTAAATTCGACGCCTCATCACACAAGCACTCTGCCCGGCCGTCGGAGCGCCACTAGTTGTAACTTGAATTATTATATCAAGATAATTATAACATAACATTTAATTTTTTTTTAGGAAATGTAGTTCTTTTAGAAGTATGGTCTAATTTTTCATAGCATTGTAAACTTTTTAGGACTTGTGTTTTTTTGGTTAGCATGTAGCGTTTAGTTTAAAATATATAATTTAACATGTACGCCATACTCTCCACAAAACAGTTGCTCCTATTCGTATAGATCTCGTGCCATTCGTCCAGCAGCTGTACCTTATACCAGCATAGGATAGCGTTGCATTCCCCATCTGCGGTCACAGTGACATTAATGACCTCAGATTCCAAGTTACTACAAACAGCTGATTTCAAATTCTTCAGATAATGTTTCGTATTCGATGCGAGCCATGTCTATGTACAAATTTTGGGATACTTCGTACCGATTTACATGTTTCGCCATCCTATAGTCAACATTCTCATCCAAAACACGGTTGTTAATTTCCAACCATTTACTATTAATCAGCTGTCCCATAATGGTCACAGCTACTGGTAAACATAGGCCCCCAGGAATTAGATGGGCGGTCTTCAAACGTTCGATTATCCTTTTTCTTCTTACGTCTAAGTCACAATTAAACTCTATTATAATGTATTAGGTACTGAAAATAACGTGGGATTTCTTCGCTCTGAGCACTTTGAACCTCCAAGAGTCTGATACTAGAATTGTGACTTTTTCACCCGGTATTTCGTGTCCTTGTAGAACTGCTAGTGAAAACAATTTATTGTACCTAGTTTTCTCGTGACATATTAGTGAGTCAGCTACCGGTTTCATCAATAATACAGCGAACATAGGAAATTGACTCAAATCGATCATGTCGACAAGACAAATGTTCACAGTTTGCCCTAAATGGACACACACAGTTGCTATACTTTTTCTTATCATATCCATTCTACGTCACTCAGGAAGGCTAATGTTTCTGGTGAAATCCTTGTTATAGTTGTATTGAGCTCTGGTAATGTAGTCAATCTGCCGCCGTATGTTAGAAAAGAGATGTTTGCAGTTTCATCTTTGCGAAGATTCTTTGGTAGTACGTCAAAGAAGACGGCTTGTTGCCATGCGTTCGCTTTAGATTCGCTTCTGGGGTCACTGGTGAGCATTATATGCTCTGTCAAGTATAAATTGAACCAACCAATCACCATGTTAATTTCACCGTTGTCTGCCGTAGTTAGTTTTCCAACGTAAGGCTCGTGTCTATACAACTTTTCACAAACATCGTGGTGGTTATTAAAGTCTATATTCAACAACAATTGAGGTTCCGACATGTATTTTAAGCTATCGTAAGTATTTACGTCTTCACTGTAGTAAGTTTCACCGTAGTAAGTTGTTGTATGCACGTACATATGTGCCACATTTAAAATGTCTTTCGTATCGTAACAAAGTTTATACTTCTTGCTCAGCTCATCGCATTTGATACCGGCGACGAAGAATTCAGCTCTACCGGGTATTATTCTGCTCTTCTCTTCGAGTAAATTCTCCCAAGCATGGCAAGTAGACTGTAGGATATATTCTCCGAATAAACCAGGGTCAATGGCATCAGTTAGTAATACAGATCGGTTCCCATGGATGTCGTTGTGCCTGAGAACGACAGAGGGTTTGTTGATGATGACCACATCTTGCGCGTTGTTGTCATGCATCACGCACTCGGCTAGTCTTGCCATTGTGTCGGAAGCTTCACAGGCTGTAATAGCTACAGGATTGCACTCATTAGCATATAATGCTAAAAGTCCTGTTCCTGTATCAATATCTTAGACACTATCCACCGCAGGAGTCACTCAGCTCCTAATAGCTTTTTTGTAAGCCTCATTCCGGATCCTATCATTCAATTGCCTGAACTGGCATCTCGGAAATAGGTGACATTTAGCACTGTTCAAATTCTTCTCAATGGTATCTAAGCTATTATCAATATTTAGCGCTTTTTCAAAATGGCACAGCACTTCAGAAATATATCTGTATCTGCATAAATACCTGCCAATATCGTTCAGTAGTTCCACGTTTCCTGGAAACATTTTGATGGCTTTTTCGAAGTTTGCGAATATCTCAGCTTTAATGTCCACAGCGGCAGCGGCTAATTCTTCGTTCATTCGTAATAGTACTGCCCGGAATTCTATCTCGAATCTCTTCTTGAAGCGCGGTTGTTTGTCGAAGGCGCACAAGTATAATATATGTTAACGGCTTTTTTGTAGCTGTTGTGAGAGGCGAGCTGCCGCGCCAGGGTTATGAAGTTGCAGGCTATGTCCGTCATTTTGGTTTTAGGAATTTTGTTTGAACACTGCGGTTTCACTGCAGGAATACGGTTTAGATATGGGCTGGGTTACGTATTAGGTGATCAATTGTATTTAGTTCACACTTGACTGATATCATTTAATTGAAAATCGCGGCAAAGACGAAGGTGAAGACGTCTCACTCACTCAAAGTTCAAACTTAAACTGACCGTAAGTGTTAGTAGTCCAAACTCGTAAACTATGTTGAAAGGTGTAAAATACGACACAGGTAATAGTGGTATTGAGGTGGGGATAGCAAATGACTACATTAACACTTGCTAATCCTAATCCCATTACAATTAGTAAGGGTTGTTAAAATCCCAGTAATTTGTTAACTATTGTGATAAGCTGGTATTGTATTCCCAAAACAATAGAATTGAATCCCTGTTGGCATTAGAAAGGTGTCATTTAGTAAAACCCTAACGATGTTTAATGTGCTTTCTTAGAATTATGTTGTATGAATTCCTTTGAAGTTTTTAAGGAATATTTTTGTCAATGATAGTTTCATAGAAACGACTGGTTTGTAATATAAAAGGCCCTTACTGGTTACTTGCAAGTTTCTTATGAAAGCAAATGTTTCTTTTCTAAATAAACGAAGGAGAGATAACAAGATACTTGGATCACCAATATGTCGTCAAACGTGATGTCTATGGGGAAGCCCAACACCGTGGCGCCCGCGCCGACTCAAAATTACTTAGTTATACTTACATTAGTTTAAGAACTTAGTTATTAAGGTTAAGTAAAAAAGGTTTATTATATTTTGCTTTTCAGTTTCTTCGGCGGTTAATTTTTTTTGTTAAAAAGTTTTTATTTTATAATTATTTGTGGCTATAATTTACTATTTTTTTTCCTAATTTATATGGGACCAACTTCATGGTGTACCGTAGTCAATAGAAAAAAAACTATCAAAATCGGACTACTCTGTAAAAAGTTATGCGTGGTCATACATTACAATCAGTGAGTGAACAACCAATCATCCCCGATTTTCCTACCCTTAGGGTTAGATTTTTTTGTTCTAAATTTATATGGGACCAACTTCGGGGTATACCCTTTCTAATAAAAACATAATTATCAAAATCTGACTACTCTGTAAAAAGTTATGCGTGGTCATCACTGACCTCTATCATACAAGTACGCTGGACTAACGATACTTTACGAAATGACAGTTGTTTTTTGTGCCGATCTAAAGCGCCCCGCTCGAAGCCCCCAGGAACTAAATTGACACGTTCTTTCAAATGGACGTTAAGTTGTTCGGTTCGTCTCTAATGATTTAGGTCTAAATCGTAGAAAACTATTTTTTTTGTGTATTTTGTATTTACTACGTGTTATTTAGAACATTTTTATTATAAAAGCATGCGCATTTTGTAAAACTCGCTGTCAAAAAGGCAGCGGAATAACCTTTCACAAGTAAGTGAATTTCGTGACTACAGAATATGTTTCGATTGCTTGTGTGAGCATTTTTAATATTATTTTATTTAGACAATAAATGTTTTCATAAATATCTCATCATATTTAAGTGTAATTAGGGCTCAGTTATCACATAATTATATTGAATACAATAATTTGAATAGGGTTGTAAATGTTCCATGTCGATAATGTTTCTATAATTTTTTCAAACAGTTAATAATTGTAAATTGACGTCTTTCAAATAGAAATTTACTGTCGCCAGAAATTTCTACAATTTGATTATCTAAAACAAATTAACAAATACTAATTTCTAATTTCAAAAGATAAATCCATACTTACGTACGTACTAGTCTAGACTAATCGGTGAGATGTAGTTTTGTTAAAAGTGTGTGAGTGTTATTTGGTCTGAGAGTACAAAGTGAAAAATAACTTTAAATTCGAAAGTCGGTGGTAAACAATGAAAATGCGAACTCAGCGACATCGACTTCCGAAATTAATATGTATTTTTTTGGAAGTCGGTTGTTTTTTTCTTCAATCACAAGTTCACAACATCCATAATTATGCAAATAAAAGAAATCTATCGGGATAAAATGTATGTCATGTCTTAATCCAGGTCATGGTCTACCCATGTGCCAAATGTCATCCAAATCCATTCAGCCGGTTTCACGTGAAAGCGTAACAAACAAACATAGAAAAACAAATTAGAAGCGCCCCGCGGTTTCACCCGCATAAGTTTCGTTCCCGAGGGAATATCGGGATAAAAAGTCCTGGTTATAAACTATCTGTGTGCCAAATTTTATTAGGAGTAACAAACATTTATCCATCCATCCATCCTACAAACTTTGAGTTTATAATATTAGTAGGATATTGGTTTAGATGTTTATTAAAATAGTGTACCAAGCATACTGAGTTATCAACTTGTAATATTCTTAGGTGGCACAGCAGCAGTTTCGGAAGAGGAGCTGGACAGCGAGTCGGAGGAGTGGGTGGAACAACAGCTGCAGAAGGCACGGCCCGTCCTCGTGGATCTGACGGTCTGATGACATTGTATTCTATTCAAGATCCCACCCGACAAATGTACTACTGTCTCACACTAATCTACCTTCTTAAATGGGGAGTCAGGTCTGCGAGTTGCGTGTGCGGATTGATTACTTCACAGAATGTCCACATTTTGACTGCTGCTACGCTCCTGGCTAAAGAAAATGTGCATTTTCTGAGAAAAAAAGTTCCCTATATCATTCTTCGCGTAATAAGCTATGTATATCCATGCGAAAAATATGTCGATACGTCTTGCCCTGTTGCTGCGTAAAAGAACGACAAATATTAAGGTGCCGAATAATTAATGATCACACGCACTTGCAATGACGTTCTTACGGTACTCAGATTGCGACTCAGCCGTGCGGTAAGTGATTGGGGGAGGGGACTTTCGTATTTATAATCTTAGTTTAGTAGCCAATCACTACGCGCCGTTCGTTCGTCAGACGCCCGAGTGAAGTATGTTTTTGGCTCCCATTTAAGATTCCACTTTAGCCCGGACTTTGAAATATGACCAATCAATGAACTTATGATTTCCTGTTCCTCTTAAGAACTGACTTTACACCTCATCATCTGCCTAGCCTTTTCCCAACTAAGTTGGGGTCGGCTTCAAGTCTAACCGGATTCAGCTGAATACCAGTATTTTACATGGAGCGACTGCCTATCTGACCTCCACAACCCAGTTACTGGGTAATACGATACCCCTTGGTAAAACTGGTTGTCAGACTTTTGGGCTTCTGACTACCCGTAACGACTGTCAAAGATCCACGAATGACAGCCGGGACCAACGGCTTAACGTGCTTTCCGAGGCACGGAGGGGTCACGGTATGTAAAGATGGTCACCCATCCACAGACCAACCGCGGCAAGCGTAGCTTAACCTGATCGTTCGACCTGTGCGGCTGTTATTACTGACTTTACACCTGTGACAAACAATTAATTTTAATACACTCATTTTTGGTTTGATCCTTGGTTCTATAACACTGGTCTACAACTATTTTGGTGCCGGGGATTTTAGACCTGATTTTAAGCATGTGTTACATGGCGATACCAAAAATGTAATCGGTTTTTTTCTATCAGCTCTAGTTCCCGAGATAAATAAAAAAAACAATTTTCACATAATATATATATTTTATTGGCATTAAACATCAAGAAATTGTCTTTTGAGTGATTTTCTCGAATGAAACTGACTTGGGCAATCTCGCAGGATTCCCCAGCAGTAGTCGGCCATCATATGAGTTTCCTATCTTCCTTGGTATCTATTCTCTATTGTTTTTATGTCTTGGTGAAAACGTTTTCCTTATTCTTCGCTTAATTCTCCTAAATTGTGTTGGAATTGATCTAGGTGACTGTTGAGATAGTGTAATTTTATACTCATATACATCCTAAATCTTTAAATCGAACCAGCATATCTTCTACTAATTCTACATAGTTGTCAGCCTTATGCTTTCCGAGGAAATTTTGTACAACTGCTACAAAGGATTTCTACGCAAGCCTTTCCACATCATTCATAGAAGTCTCAAATTTAGTTGTGTCTTTTATTAATTGACGTATTTGAGGTCCATCAAAGATACCTGCTTTTAGTTTTTCAGTACTACCAGGAAATTTCTGTGAAATAAACTGAAAACATTGACCATTTTTGTCGAGAGCCTCAACAAATTGCTTCATTTGCTCTAATTTTATATGTAATGTTGGAAGAATGATTTTTTCTCTTTAAACTAAGGGTTCATTTATAACATTTCTTTCCCCAACAACAAAGAGCATTTTTTGAGTCCAATGACGTGATTTGGCTCGACTGTCTCAGAGACAAATAAAGCATGGGTACTAAGTATAACCACTCTGTTGACCCAATAAAAAAATAACCATCTTCAAATCGACGCAGATCACCCTGCTATATTCAGTATATTACAAACTATGATCAGTATAAAAAAAGCTATGTTCAGTATATTACAAATACAAACGACTAACAGGGTTTTTGTAATCGTTTTACGCTGATTTTCAGTATGTATTCACCACAAACATAACAAAATAAATGAGGATCGTTAACTTAACATCTGGACGTACTAGCCATAATGAAATAGTAACATAAACTTTATCGATGTTATTGTAATAATGACTATTTGCGAACAAGGCGGGAAAAAATTTAAAATCAGGGTAGTAGATAAACTAGAGCTGATGAGTTAAAATGACGTATGTCAATATATTCTACATTACCTATTTTATCAACCATAGACACAAAAAGAGCTCCACCAAAAAAAAATTTTTTTTTTTTGTAGGCCTGTGTAATTGAAAGCCATTTTTAATAAATCTGTTGTTATAATTATATTATCAGCATAAAGGATTATTTTATCCAACCACAAACGTTAATTTGATTAATCAATCTTGCAGAAAACCATAATCCATTACGAAATGAAGAAAGAATCCATCTTATATCGGCTATAAATAAACACATTGTAAATATTTCCTACAGGTGAAGCAGAAATAGAAGTGAATCCATTCTCGGTAGCCTTGACGCCGCCTCAGATGTCTGCGACCGAACACTTGCGACCTCTCACGACGGGCTCACAGCCACTCGCGTCTGCCAACGAACTGCTGGAGGCGCTTAGGAAACGGTCAGCAACTGTATGTAGTCTGTTCCAAACGTGCCAACAAACCCTCTTTAGGTTATATTCTTACATAATCACTCGATATATAAAATTAGTAACACATTTTTCTGTATTTAGGTTTCAACTAGATATCTCAATACTTTTCCAAAAATTAATTTATTTTTAACCGACTTCTAAAAATCGAGGAGGTTCTCAATTCGGATGACGAACCGATTTGGAAAATTCTTTTTTTAAAGTAACTTGAGCATTTGCTCACGGAAATCATCATTTGGTAAAGTGCAGCTGATGATAAAGACCACAGATGGCCGTCGTCGGTACTACTCAATGAAAAATATTTCACAGGTTGCGATTCGATTACTTTAATATGGTTGCTAAGCAATTTATGCTCGTTACAATGCGTATGGTGAAATACAGCTGATGGTGACTTCTCCATTAGCTCCAGTTCTCCTGGTTCTTATTAGGGGAACTCCTCAATAATTAACGTGTCTGCATCGGGTAAAGCAATGTTTGTAAAAAGTGATGAGCAGTTGACATTAGGCTATTGTAACTTAGATAAATTACAAACTGACCCACTAAAAAGTGAAAAATGAAAACTTTTTTACAAAAAAAAAAAAACAACCGATTTCCAAAAAACACTTTCAAGTGAAAAATAACTTTAATTTCGGTAGTCGGTGGCAAAAAACTAAAATACAAATCCAATGACAACGACATCAGCAAATAAAGTTATTTTTCCCTTGTGTTTTTTGGAAGTCGGTTGTTTTTTTTTTGTAAAAAAAGTTTTATATTTATTGAGGTTATAAAATTAACCTCAATTGTGAAATGGAAAACATCTTTAAAATGATTGAAAACTAGAATTTTTGGTTTAAGAAGTATTCGAATAATTAAATCAAAGCACTGAATTTTTGAATGTACCGCCGTACGTTTTCTGATCCATTTGTTAACATTTTCATCAGATGCTTTTTGAACAGACTATACATGTAGTTAGTCTATAATGAAGATTTATAAGAAAATTTGTGAGAAAACCAGACCGAGACGAGACAATGTAGAGTGGAAGTGGAAAGTATCAACTTGCAGATACGATAGCAAAGTTTTTGTTGCTAGATATTCATAACGAGGTTGTGTATAATTATACTAAATCAAATACAACAATATAATCAAATATCTTTATTATAAACACATTTTACATTTATTATATACACTATCCTAATTATATCTAAACTTATCCTTACTGTTACCTAAACTACAATTATATTTAATAAGGTTCCGTATCTAGCACCAACTTCAACAATCCATCGGGGTCTACATACTTCAGCACATTGGCCTGATCGCCACAAAACATTTTCACATTAGGACTGAACATGTACGCCATACTCTCCACAAAACTGTTGCTCCTA
Organism: Mesoligia furuncula; assembly: GCA_916614155.1. NCBI lineage: Eukaryota > Metazoa > Arthropoda > Insecta > Lepidoptera > Noctuidae > Mesoligia > Mesoligia furuncula. The sequence continues at coordinate 30,208,228 of OU744793.1, forward strand.
TTCGTATAGATGTCGTACCATTCGTCCAGCAGCTGTACCTTATACCAGCATAGGATAGCGTTGCATTCCCCATCTTTGGTCACAGTGACATTAATGACCTCAGATTCCAAGTTACTACAACAGCTGATTTCAAATTCTTCAGATAATGTTTCGTATTCCATGCGAGCCATGTCTATGTACAAAGTTTGGGATACTTGGTACCTGTTTACATGTTTCGCTATCCTATAGTCAACATTCTCATCCAAAACGCGGTTGTTAATCTCCAACCATTTACTATTAATCAGCTGTCCCATAATGGTCACAGCTGCTGGTAAACATAGGCCCCCAGGAATTAGATGGGCGGTCTTCAAGCGTTCGATTATCCTTTTTCTTCTTACGTCTAAGTCACCATTAAACTCTATTATATTACTGAAAATAACGTGGAATTTCTTCGCTTTGAGCTCTTTGAACGTCCAAGAGTCTGATACTAGAATTGTGACTTTTTCAGCCGGTATTTCGTTTGCTTGTAGAACTGCCAGTAGGAACGATTTATCGTACCTAGTTTTTACTTGACATATTAGTGAGTTAGCTCCCCGTTTCATCAATAATACACCGAACATAGGAAATGGACTCAAATCGATCATGTCGACAAGAGAAATGTCGACAGTTTGCCCTAAATGGACACACACAGTTGCTATACTTTTTCTTATCATATCCATATATTCTACGTCATTCAGGAAGGCTAATGTTTCTGGTGAAATCCTTGTTATAGTTGTATTGAGCTCTGGTAGTGTAGTCAATCTGCCGCCGTATGTTAGAAAAGAGATGTTTGCAGTTTCATCTTTGCGAAGATTCTTTGGTAGTACGTCAAAAAAGACGGCTTGTTGCCATGCGTTCGCTTTAGATTCGCTTCTGGGGTCACTGGTGATCATTATATCCTCTGTCAAGTATAAATTGAACCAACCAATCACCATGTTAATTTCACCGTTGTCTGTCGCAGTTAGTTTTCCAACGTAAGGCTCGTGTCTATACAACTTTTCATAAACATCGTGGTGGTTATTAAAGTCTATATTCAACAACAATTGAGGTTCCGACATGTATTTTAAGCTATCGTAAGTATTTACATCTTCGCTGTAGTAAGTTTCACCGTAGTAAGTTGTTGTATGCACGTTCATATGTGCCACATTTAAAATGTCTTTCGTATCGTGACAAAGTTTATACTTCTTGCTCAGCTCATCGCACTTGATACCGGCGACGAAGAATTCAGCTCTACCGGGTATTATTCTGCTCTTCTCTTCGAGTAAATTCTCCCAAGCATGGCAAATAGACTGTAGGATATATTCTCCGAATAAACCAGGGTCAATGGCATCAGTTAGTAATACAGATCGGGTCCCATGGATGTCGTTGTGCCTGAGAACGACAGACGGTTTGTTGATGATGACCACATCTTGTGCGTTGTTGTCATGCATCACGCACTCGGCTAGTCTAGCCATTGTGTCGGAAGCTTCACAGGCTGTAATAGCTACAGGATTGCACTCATTAGCATATAATGCTAAAAGTCCTGTTCCTGTATCAATGTCTAAGACACTATCCACCGCAGGAGTCACACAGCTCCTAATAGCTTTTTTGTAAGCCTCATTCCGGATCCTATCATTCAATTGCCTGAACTGGCATCTCGGGAATAGGTGACATTTAGCACTGTTCAAATTCTTCTCAATGGTAACTAAGCTATTATCAATATTTAGCGCTTTTTCAAAATGGCACAGCGCTTCAGAAATATATCTGTATCTGCATAAATACCTGCCAATATCGTTCAGTAATTCCACGTTTCCTGGAAACATTTTGATGGCTTTTTCGAAGTTTTCGAATATCTCAGCTTTATTGTCCACAGCGGCAGCGGCTAATTCTTCGTTCATTCGTAATAGTACTGCCCGGAATTCTATCTCGAATCTCTTCTTGAAGCGCGGTTGTTTGTTGAAGGCGCACAAGTACATGTTAACGGCTTTTTTGTACCTGTTGTGAGAGGCGAGCTGCCGCGCCAGGGTTATGAAGTTGCAGGCTATGTCCGTCATTTTGATTTTAGGAATTTTGTTTGAACACTGCGGTTTCACTGTAGGAATGCGGTTTAGATACGGGCTGGGTTACGTATTAGGTGCTCAATTGTATTTAGTTCACACTTGACTGATATTATTTAATTGAAAATCGCGGCAAAGACGAAGGTGAAGACGTCTCACTCACTCGAAGTTCAAACTTAAACTGACCATAAGTGTTAGTAGTCCAAACTCGTAAACTATGTTGAAAGGTGTAAAATACGACACAGGTAATAGTGGTATCGAGGTGGGGATAACAAATTACTACATTGTCACTTGCTAATCCTAATCCCATTACAATTAGTAAGGGTTGTTAAAATCCCAGTAATTAGTTAACTATTGTGATAAGCTGCTATTGTATTCCCAAAACAATAGAATTGAATCCCTGTTGGCATTAGAAAGGTGTCATTTAGTAAAACCCTAACGATGTTTAATGTGCTTTCTTAGAATTATGTTGTATGAATTCCTTTGAAGTTTTTTGTCAATAATAATTTCTTAGAAACGACTGGTTTGTAATATAAAAGGCCCTTACTGGTTACTTGCAAGTGTCTTATGAAAGCACACGTTTCTTTTCTAAATAAACGAAGGAGAGATAACAAGATACTTGGATCACCAATCTGTCGTCAAACGTGATGCCTCTGGGGAAGCCCAACACCGTGGCGCCCGCGCCGACTCAAAATTACTTAGGTATACTTACATTAGTTTAAGAACTTAGTTATTAAGGTTAAATAAAAAAGGTTTATTATATTTTGCTCTTTTTGTTTATTATATTTCTTTGGCGGTTATTTTTTTTTTGTTAAAATGTTTTTATTTTATAATTATTTGTGGCTATAATTTACTATTTTTTTATGGGACCAACATCAAGGCGTACCGTAGCCAATAGAAAAAAAAATATCAAAATCGGACTACTCTGTAAAAAGTTATACGTGGTCATACATTACAATCAGTGAGTGAACAACCAATCATCCCCTATTTTCCTACCCTTAGGGTTGGATTTTTTTGTTCTAAATTTATATGGGACCAATTTCGGGGTATATCTTTTCCAATAAAAAATAATTATCAAAATCGGACTACTCTGTAAAAAGTTATGCGTGGTCATCGCTCAGTGTTGCCAGGTGTCCCGATTTGCCGATTTTCAGGGGTCTGGGGACGCGTCCCGATTTGTACCTGATCGGGATGCTAAATGTCCCGATTAATCAAAAAATGAAAAAAAAAATCATTAAAAAAATGTATATTTGCTCTACGTAATTCTTTCGATATCCTGAAAGATTATTTTATATCATTAGGAGAAGACGATTGTCCCAGTGCGCTGTGGCAATTTTTTAATTCTGACGAAACAGAACCTTGTTTGACATTTTTATCAAAATCCACTGAAAGTCTTACAGGATGCAGTGATATGTCTTGAAAACGAAACATTGCTGTGTTTTGAAGGTCACAAAATAATGCTAGAAGTTAATGAAAAATTGAGAATTGAAGATGAATTTATGGGATTTACGTGTAGTAACTTGATTAAAAAGTTGCCTGCTGATAAAGTAACTAAAATGAAAAAAACCGAGCAAGAGCGAGTCGGACTCGCGCACCGAGGGTTCCGGAACATCCGGGTTTATGCATAAGGTTTATGTTTATGAAATTAAATGTTTTTTTTTTAGTTTTGAGTTGATTGAATTAATAATAAATTGCGGTTTACAATTTATGACGTATTAAAAAAAACTACTTACTAGATCTCGTTCAAACCAATTTTCCGTGGAAGTTTACATGGCAATGTACATCATATATTTTTTTTAGTTTTATCATTCTCTTATTTTAGAAGTTACAGGGACACACACACGCGTTTTACCACTTTGAAAGTGTCTCTCGCGCAAACTATTCAGTTTAGAAAAAAATTATATTAGAAACCTCAATATCATTTTTGAAGACCTACCCATAGGTACTCCACACGTATGGGTTTGATGAAAAAAAAAATGTTGAGTTTCGGCTCTAAGTATGGGGAACCCTAAAATATATTGTTTTTTTTTCTATTTTGGTGTAAAAATCTTAATGCGGTTCACAGAATACATCTACTTACCAAGTTTCAACAGTATAAATAGGTCTTATAGTTTCGGAGAAAAGTAGCTGTGTCATGCGGACGGACAGACAGACATGACGAATCTATAAGGGTTCCGTTTTTTGCCATTTGGCTACGGTACCCTAAAAAGACTGTTGTGCGTGGTACAAATATGTTCTTTATTACATAGAAACTAAATATGATCTCAAGAATAGCAGATTGGACTTATTTAAACCATTTTCTCTCCAGGATGATTCATTTACTTACACGTCAATGGTTAACATTATTGAAAATCTAAAAATTGATACGTTTTTCAACATGGATCAACTTTATGAGGAAGTTTGTAAAATCAAAGAATTTGTGAAGGCAGCAGCGCAACACGCCGCTACAAAAATGGTACAACATTTTTAAAGACAATCAAGATTTAGTAAATGTTCAAAAATTATTTTCTTTTATGGCTTCAATTCCAGTATCAAACGCAACAACAGAAAGGGTATTTTCCCAGGCTAACTTAATTTGGTCTGAGAGGCGAAACCGTTTGACACTCGAGCATGTGAAAGCAGAAATTCAAATTAAAACCAACTTTAATATGACATGCAATGAATTTTATAACTATGTTATAAAAAACAAGGCCATTCTAAAGGCGGCAAAGTCCAATAATAATATAATTTTAATAAAAACATATAATTTACATTAATACTTAGGTACTTTATTCTTCTGAAGTGCGTCAATTACATTTAAAGTACGATTTTATTTTATAATTTCTACTAGTCTAGCAAGACTGATTACTTGTTATGTAAGATTAAATAGACTTAAAACCCCTTGTTTTTAGGGTTCCGTAGTTCCTACAAGGAACCATTATAGTTTCGTCATGTCCGTCTGTCCGTCTGTCTGTCCGAGGTTTTGCTAAGAGACCGTTAGTACTAGAAAGCTGTAATTTTGTAGGAGTGCGTATATCAGTTACGCCGAAAAAGTGGTAAAATAAAATTTTGGAAAATATTTTTTTAGTATAGCTGCCCTACATGTGAAGTGGGGATGAATATTTTTTTCGTCGTCTACCCCATCGTGTGGGGTATCGTTGAATAGGTCTTCTAAAATCACTGAGTGGGGGTTGCTAAAATAATTTTTCGATTTAATGCTCCATTTACGAAATATTAAACTTTAAAATGAAAAAAACGACGGTACCCGTCACCCGAGAAGGTCGTTTTTGTTTTGCTGTTACATTTTTTTTTTCGAAAACAAGTCAAAAGTGTTTGTTTATATACATATTTGATATCGTTGCATTGCTGGTGAAGTGAAGTTTCGAATGGTGAAATCAGGACATCAATACGTCCACGGAGTGCAAAGTTATAGGTAAAAATATTTTAAAAATTTTATTCAACGGCTCCGAACCCGGACCTACCTCAACCCGCGGAGCGCTCGATACTCCCCGCGCGCTCCGCACCTCAACACCTCTGGCGCCTACGCTACTTGAAGATAACATTGTGACTCAAGTTTTGCTATTGCGCTTGGACTCGCGTTGGTCGGCTATCACGCTAGCATCGTTGGGCGCTCGGCAGAATACAAATCTAATATTAGAATGCCGCGCATAGTGCGTTCCCCTCCAGCAACTGCTGCTAATCATAATGTTTTGCAATCGTCTGAGCCTGTCTTAACACCGACCAACCCTGGCAGTAGTAGCAGTATCACTGACGCAACGAGTAATGTCGCTGTAAGGTCTAAGCGACCACGTCCGAACGACTCGCTAAACAGCGACGGTGCAGACGATGAAACCGTAGAGGAAAGCTCAACCGGCCTGGCTCCGGCTACTCAACCTCAGAAGCTAGATGGAGCGACAATTTCTGAACTCCGCAAAGAAATTGAGTCTGTTATGACTGTGCATTTGCAGGCCTCATTGAAATCGTACTTTTCGGGTGAATTCCTCGAGTTAAAAAAAACTTTGCAAGGGTTGGAGGCGTCGGTCGAGTTTATGAGTACAAAATATGATGATATGAAGACTGAATTGGACCAGAACAGAAACGTCATAGATCATCTAAAAAAAGAGAATGAAGAATTGAAAACCTGTGTTTCTGACTTATCAGTTAGAATTAACATTATAGAACAACATTCTCGTCAGGACAATATAGAGATAAATGGAATTCCTGAAAACCAAGCTGAAAACTTATTGAGCACCGTGGTCCAACTGGGGAAAGCTATCTCATGCAATATCGAAGCTGATGATGTTTCGTCAATAACTCGCGTCAAAAAACTCGATTTGCAGAATAGCCGCCCGCGCTCAATTATCGTCAAACTTAAAAACACGAAAAAGCGCGATGAAGTTTTGGCATCAGTAACGAAATTTAACCGGGCTCATGTTTCAGACAAACTTAACTCTAGTCATTTAGGCTATGGTGGCACCAAACAGCCTGTCTTCGTCTCCGAGCATTTGTCACCCCTGAATAAAGCCATACATGCACAAACTAGGAAAATGGCGCGCGAGAAAGGTTATAGATACGTCTGGGTCCGCGATGGCCGCATATTGGTCCGTAAGGAAGATGGAGCACGGCCCATACACATAAAGAGCCTACACGCTGTCTCTTTAATGTAAAAGAAAAGGAGCTGAAACCCGTAAGGAAAACATTAAAATTCACTGTTTACTACCAGAATCTCCGTGGAATGCGAACAAAATTAAATGACATCAATATTGCGGTCAATGTCAATAAATACGACGTGATTGTGGTGACTGAAACATGGCTAAATGATAACATCATCGACGGAGAGATATTTGACGCCCGTTATAATATATACAGGAGAGACAGGGAATCCAGCTCACTTGCAGGGAAGGAAGGGGGTGGCGTACTCATTGCTGTGTCTAAGGCATATGATTCTGCGCGGGCTTGTCAGTGGGAAACCACTGCAGAAGACCTCTGGGTGCGCGTTAAGATAAATGAGGGGAAGAAAATAAACATTTGCGCTGTCTACTTACCACCCCCTGTCACTCAACAGCATTTAGATATGTTTCTCAGTTCAGTCACAAGTGTTAACGAAACTGCTGGCGAAGAAATAATAGTAGTAGGAGATTTTAATCTTGGCTTCATCGAGTGGAAACAGGACCCGAGTAACTTGTATGTAACCTCTACTATTCCGTCAAACTATACTAACAACCTAGGATACTCTCTTATTGATTTTATGTCCTTAAACAGTCTGTTGCAATATAATGTTATTAAAAATACTAACAATAGAACATTGGATTTGGTGTTATCAAATATGCAAGGTGCAGTTGTCAGGAGGTCTGTTTTACCTATTTGTAAAGAAGACTGTCACCATCCCCCTTTAGAAATTAATTTCATTGTAAAGGCACATGCGCCATTAAAACGTGTAAAATTACCGTCATTTAATTTCAAAGCAGCTAACTATGAATTAATCAATTTAAAATTAAGAGAAGTATGTTGGAAAGAGCTACTGGAACCTTGTGTGGATGTTAACGTTATGTTGAGGGTATTTTATGAATCCGTTCAAGCTATAATTGAAGACAACATCCCTAAAATTAAGCATGTAAGCCAAAACTTTCCCCCATGGTACTCTAAAACCTTAGTGAGAGTTCTCAACGAAAAAGAAAAGCATAGAAAGCGTTTTAAAAAATACGGAAACCCACGTGACGAGATTGAGTACAGACTGCTCGATGAGAGAGCACGGTTGATTATGAAAAACTGCTATAGGAAATATGTTCACTCTGTGGAGAATAGCATCCATACAAACCCTAAAGCTTTCTGGTCCTTCGTTAAAACCAAAAACTCCAAATCCAGCTCTATTCCGTCCGAAATGACACTAAACGATTCAATAGCTACGACAGGTGACGATATTTGCCAACTCTTTGCTACTCAATTCTCGTCTACGTTTTCTGTCACTAGCAGAATGTCCCGAGCTCCAAAAAATTCCCAAATATTCCCTCAGTTTATTCTCAGTAAAATTGCTTTTACTGAGAGGGAAGTGCTTAAAGCAATAAACAGAATCGATGTTACCAAAGGAGCTGGGCCGGATGGGTTGCCTCCACTTTTCATAAAAAAATGTTCGCGTAATTTAGCATATCCACTCACCCTAATTATTAATAAATCGCTCGAATCATCTACATTTCCTATGGAATGGAAAAAGGCAAACGTAGTGCCAATATTCAAAAAAGGTGACTGTGCAGATGCTAAAAACTACAGACCAATTTCTATCTTGTCTATCTTCTCAAAAATCTTTGAATCAATGATTTGCCCAATATTAACATCCCATGTAAAACCACAACTATCCTCGAAACAGCATGGCTTCTGCACCAACAAATCTACTGTCACCAATTTGGTTTCATATGTTGACGAGATCTGTATGAGCATTGACTCTGGCCAACAGATCGACGCCCTTTACACTGATTTCAGTAGCGCTTTCGATAAGGTCGACCATGAAATTCTTCTGCTGAAACTACGTGATCATGGTGTACACGGACCTTTACTGGAGTGGTTCAGATCATATTTGTGTAAGCGAACACAAAGAGTGGTGGTAAATGGTTATCAATCCCGCGAATACGTTGCAACCTCTGGTGTGCCCCAGGGATCTCATACTGGGCCTATCCTCTTCATTGTGTTCATCAATGACATAGTGAATTGCATCAAACATAGCCAATGCTCGTTGTTCGCCGATGACCTTAAAATATACCGCAAAATAAAAACCCAAGAAGACATAGCCCTGCTCCAGTCCGATCTGAACTCAATACAGAATTGGTGTGTGGTAAATAGGATGGCTCTAAATGCCAGCAAATGTTATCACATAACATTTACGCGGAAAAAGCACCCCCTGCTATCAACTTACTCCCTCAACGGAACATCCCTGCAACAAGTTAAAAACATACGGGATCTAGGTGTAGTGCTTAGCAGCGATCTTTCATTTGCCACACATATCAATAACGTTATAAAAAAAGCAATGAAAATGGTTGGGTTCATCAATAGAGTTAGCAAGGAGTTTCAGGGAATCTTGGCCTTGAAAGTGCTCTATAACTCCTTTGTGCGCAGTCTCATAGAGTATGCATCTCCAGTCTGGAATCCGACTTACAATGTCCATAAGGATCGTCTTGAGCGCGTTCAAAGGAAGTTTACCAGGTGCTTGCGGTTTAAAGACCACAAATGCCCTTACAGAGCCGATTACGCAGAACGGCTAAATTATTTTGAGTTAGACTCATTGAAGCGACGAAGGGTCCTAAATGATGTGACAACATTATATAAAATTGTTAACGGGATGACTTCAACCCCAGATTTGCTTAACAAAATCAGTCTAGACGTACCTCGTCACTCTCACCTCCGGTCGAAGCGTACTATTAGAACGTTTGCAACTAAACCGTGTCGCACAAACCTGGGCCGCCATGCTCCCCTAAACAGAATGTTGACCTCCTACAACAAAGCTTATTCCATTGACAGTAGCATTGACATATTCGCTGACAGTCTGCCAAAATTTAAAACTAAAATCATTAAAATCGACCTGTGATTCGGCTCACTTCTACTGTTTTAATTCAATAATAATTTTTTTTTTTTTTAATTTAATAATTTTTTTTATATAATTATTTATATCAATATAATTCAGAATAATCATATCCCATTGTATTGTAACTAATGTTCAATTGTTCACTTTATTAGTAATGTTTTATTGTTTTTTTTTTTTTTTATGTAATTTCTTTCTTCGTTATTAATACTTAATTTAATTTAAATTTAATGTACAATGTCAATGTAGTTAAGTTATGTTTATATTTTTAATTCAACTTTTCCTTATGTTCTTTATTCTCGATAATTATTTCAATTGTAATTCAGATTCGTCCTTTTTTTTGTGAATGATGTGCATGCCTTTAAGTAACTTATTTACACAGAATCCCATCGTAAATGTCTGTATATATTTTATTTGTAAATAAGTTGTTGGTGTGCCTATATCAAATAAATAAATAAATAAATAAAATGCAAATTTTTGTTCCAGTAGGGCGTCCTCCCCCCCTCTAAAACCTAAACTGCTGCCTCTAAACTGCGGGCTTGGAATATCTGGAAAAATTCACGATGATAATGCATTTCATGAACTTTAAAGGAAAAGTATAGCGGTTAAGATAACTTTATTAGTTTAGTCGTTCTATCGAACTTGGGTGTTGGATAATTTTGTACCAAATACAAAATCCTTAGCATTAATCCTTTAAAGTGACTAAGATGAAGTAGTTGCTTGTTTATAACGGGTTTATTAACTACATTGCATTGAAAAACAAAATATGAAAAGAAATATTTTTATATTTTTTTTCATATAAGAACAAAGAACAAAACAACAACAACAGAATAAAGAACAACAGAATCGTACTACATTGTGATAACAGGCTACTACGGAACCCTACACTGTGCGTGGCCCGACACGCACTTGGCCGGTTTTTTTTTGTTTACTGTCCCGATCTGCAACCCAAATCCCGATTTTTTTGACCTCATGTACCGATTTACAACAAGTCGGACCTGGCAACACTATCGCTCAATCAATCAATGCCCTTATTTATGACCTACCTGATTGTGACGTGTTGACCGACAGATTCAACCAAATCATGTTATTGTGCTCGAGATTTTGTGAAAGACATTGTGTATAAATAATTGCATGTCCTAATAATTTGTAACCTAACGAAATGTATTTTTTTTCTTTTTTAATATTAACGCTGTACTTACCTAGATAGGTAAGTACAGCGTAAATATTAAAAAGAAACTAAATAAATAAATAAATTACAATTTCGTCTAGATAGACGAAATTGTAATTTATATAACTCATAAGAATTTAATTACTGTCACTGATGTTTAACCGTTGTAACTGTATAACCGTTGTAATTAATTACTGTCACTGGTGTATAACCGTTGTAATTAATAATAATAAATAAAATAAATAAATAAATCGCTGACGTCTATTATACAAGTACGCTGTACTAACGATACTTTACGAAATGACAGTTGTTTTTTGTGCCGATTCAAAGCGCCCCGCTCGAAGCCCCCAGGAACTAAAATTGACACGTTCTTTCAAATGGACGTTTACTTTTTTTGTATATTTTGTGTTTACTACGTGTTATTTAGAACATTTTTATTATGAAAGCATGCGCATTTTGTAAAACTTTCTATCAAAAAGGCAGCGGAATAACCTTTCACAAGTAAGTGAATTTCATGACTACAGATGTTTCGATTGCTTGTGTGAGCATTTTTAATATTATTTTATTTAGATAATAAATGTTTTCATAAATATCTTATCATGTTTAAGTGTAATTAGGGCTCAGTTATCACATAATTATATTGAATACAATAATTTGAATAGGGTTGTAAATGTTCCCTGTCGATAATGTTTCTATAATTTTCTTCGGACAGATAATAATTGTAAATTGACGTCTTTCAAATAGAAATTTACTGTCGCCAGAAATTTCTGCAATTTGATTATCTAAAACAAATTAACAAATACTAATTTATAATTTCAAAAGATAAATTCATACTTAATATTATAAATTCGAAAGTAACTCTGTCTGTCTGTCTGTGTGTTACTTGATTGCATCCCTTGGAAGGACATAGAATAGTTTTTTTTTGTTCCAAGCTGTCGTAAATGGATATGATAAAATTATGGGTTTTTATCTAGTTTTTATGTTTACTTACGTATCATCCATCCGTATGAATAATGTACTTCCATGTTGCTTTTTACTTTTTGAAGAATGGTTTTTGCACCCTTTCAGCACACAATTCGGCATTTTCGCGATTAAACAATGTTTATTATGTAAATGTTATGCTCCTTTGACGTACGTACTAGTCTAGACTAATCGGTGAGGTGTAGTTTTGTTAAAAGTGTGTGAGTGTTATTTGGTCTGAGAGTACAAAGTGAAAAATAACTTTAAATTCGAAAGTCGGTGGCAAACAACGAAAATGGAAACCCAACGACATCGACTTCCGAAATTAAAGTTATTTTTCACTTTGTAGTGTCTTTTTTTGGAAGTCGGTTGTTTTTTTCTTCAATCACAAGTTCACAACATCCATAATTATGCGAATAAAAGAAATCTATCGGGATAAAATGTATCTCATGTCCTAATCCAGGTCATGGTCTACCCATGTGCCAAATTTCATCCAAATCCATTCAGCCGTTTTTGCGTGAAAGCGTAACAAACAAACATAGAAAAAAGAATTAGAAGCGCCCCGCGGTTTCACCCGCATAAGTTTCGTTCCCGAGGGAATATCGGGATAAAAAGTCCTGGTTATAAACTATCTGTGTGCCAAATTTTATCAGGAGTAAAAAACATCCATCCATCCATCCATCCTTACAAACTTTGAGTTTATAATATTTTTTTTTTTTTAATGAGTCTACTACCGCGGTCATGGTCATCCGCGCCTTTTTTACATAGTTTTATTGCTTATGACATTTTGAATTGTTTACAATTAACGTGCTCCTACGTCGGACACATTTTAAGCTTATACTACAGCTAAACTTATCATCTACGTGGGTCCATCCACGTACTAAAAATAATCTTTTTTTTTTTTTTTTTTTTGTAATTGAAAGGCATGCTTGTGCGTTATTTTATTATAAGTATTTGGTTATTATTTTATTGTTACTAGTTTTTTTTATTTTTTTATTACAAGAATATACTATACACAATTACACAGACGTTACAATTTTATTTTAATTTTTTAATTTATTACAATTATACTAATAGATGTTTCTATTGTTTCAATATTTTACTTGAACAGAGATAGACTTTGTGGGAACTACGCGGCAGAAAGAGCCGACCAGCCCTCACCGACGGCGTCCGTTCACGGACATGATGTGCCCATCCGCGCCGTTTAGCTCAACCATATCTTAGGGAACTTAACGACCAGATGGGCAGCACCGCCGCCGGCAGGGCATTTACGTGAGAGCGACGGACTCGCGCTGCCGCGCAGTTTTACATATTTTTACTTATTATCGTAGTAACTCGGGATTGGTTTTCATTTAAATTGATGCTGGATTAGGTTTGGTTTTGGAGTTGAGTGGACTTGTTTGTTGGGTAGGTTAAATGTTTTAGTTGGGTTTACTGGCCAGGGATTTCGCCAGCCTTAGGAGAGCTTCAGTGACCACGACGTCTCGATGCTGCATGGCCGTCTTAAGATTGTATTCGACGACCGTTTTTGTCGGCGCATCCATCGCCCTCTTTGCAAAGCGGCCTGTGGCATCGTCGGCGTCATCGGTATAATAGACGCAACTGGCCGTGTGCCTCGACACCGCCACTACCGCGTGGGAGACGCTGTCATGGATTTGGAGCCTCCTGGACTTGGTGTTGATGATAATTACGCTGTCGTAGGTCAATCCCTAAGCCTCGTGTATGGTCAACGTGCGCGACCCTTCGCCGGACCCATATCCCTCGCTCATAAGAGAGGCTTTCTCCTCTTGCGTATGAACCAGGAATAGGGTGTTTGGGGCGGTTTTCGGTATTTGCGCTCCCGTGTAACCTTTCACCATCAGGGAGTGGACCCGCGACAGCGACGATTTGGAGGAGTATATACCGGAGTATATCTCGCTCAGCGCGAAAGCCACATCCATTGGGTTTCGGTGCGTGCAAAGCAGTTCCTGGGATCACCCAGGAACTCCGATCCAAATCTGGTGGCTGGTATCAACACTATCAACCAGCCACCAGATTTGGACGGGTATACCTTAACTCGAATAGGTTCTCTCGGTCCAAAAATGGAAGCTGGTTAACGTCTCCGACGAGGACAATCTCGCTTGCTCCAGACAACTTTACTGCCATAACTATGGCCCAAAAGTGGTTCATTAGAGCCTCGTCTACCGTGAGGCGGTAGCATTTGTCTTGGCTCCTGAACCCGTTGGCTAAGATTGAGGCCATAGTGCGCACCTTTGACTTGACTCGGTCTCCTAAGCGGTGCGCAAGCTTTTCTCTGAGGTCTTTGGCAGCTTCAGTTGTCGTGGTGGCTACAACGTCCTTCTCCTCATCGAAGTTTTTTACCACCCAGGTTGTCTTACCGCAACCCGGAACTCCGTTTACCCACCTGATCCTGGGCACCGCCCAACTTTCCTGAGATGCTGGGATTTCTGAAGTCCCCAAAATGGATTGCGCCATTTCGAGTTTATAATATTAGTAGGATATTAGTTTAGATGTATGTTAAAATAGTGTACAAAGCATACTAACTTATCAACTTGTAATATTCTTAGGTGGCACAGCAGCAGTTTCGGAAGAGGAGCTGGACAGCGAGTCGGAGGAGTGGGTGGAACAACAGCTGCAGAAGGCACGGCCCGTCCTCGTGGATCTGACGGTCTGATGACATTGTATTCTATTCAAGATCCCACCCGACAAATGTACTGTCTCACACTAAACTACCTTCTTAAATGGGGAGTCAGGTCTGCGAGTTGCGTGTGCGGATTGATTACTTCACAGAATGTGCACATTTTGACTGCTGCTACGCTCCTGGCTAAAGAAAATGTGCATTTTCTGAGAAAAAAGTTCCGTATATCATTCTTCGCGTAATAAGCTATGTATATCCATGCGAAAAATATGTCGATACGTCTTGCCCTGTTGCTGCGTAAAAGAACGACAAATATTAAGGTGCCGAATAATTAATGATCACACGCACTTGCAATGACGTTCTTACGGTACTCAGATTGCGACTCAGCCGTGCGGTAAGTGATTGGGGGAGGGGACTTTCGTATTTATAATCTTAGTTTAGTAGCAAATCACTACGCGCCGTTCGTTCGTCAGACGCCCGAGTGAAGTATGTTTTTGGCTCCAATTTAAGATTCCACTTTAGCCCGGACTTTGAAATATGACAAATCAATGAAGTTATGATTTCCTGTTCCTCTTAAGAACTGACTTTACACCTGTGACAAACAATTAATTTTAATACACTCATTTTTGGTTTGATCCTTGGTTCTTGAATTGAAAGCCATTTTTAATAAATCTGTTGTTATAATTATATTATCAGCATAAAGGATTATTTTATCCAACCACAAACGTTAATTTGATTAATCAATCTTGCAGAAAACCATAGTCCATTACGGAATGAAGAAAGAATCCATCTTATATCGGCTATAAATAAACACATTGTAAATATTTCCTACAGGTGAAGCAGCAATAGAAGTGAATCCATTCTCGGTAGCCTTGCCGCCGCCTCAGATGTCTGCGACCGAACACTTGCGACCTCTCACGACGGGCTCACAGCCACTCGCGTCTGCCAACAAACTGCTGGAGGCGCTTAGGTAACGGTCAGCAACTGTATGTAGTCTGTTCCAAACGTGCCAACAAACCCTCTTTAGGTTATATTCTTACATAATCACTCGATATATAAAATTAGTAACACATTTTTCTGTATTTAGGTTTCAACTAGATATCTCAATACTTTTCCAAAAAATAATTTATTTTTAACCGACTTCTAAAAAACGAGGAGGTTCTCAATTCGGATTACGAACCGATTTGGAAAATTCTTTTTCACACCACCTGCTCGAAAATGTCAAATTATATGTCAAGCAACCTTAACCTAAAGTGAGTCATTAGTGGCCGGGGGCACAGCCGGTCAATAATGTTGTACTGGATTTCATTATGACCCGCTGGTCAATAATGTGATTTGAATTTGGAATCTCACATGCTCAGCTAAATTGGCAATATAGTACTAACAAACACCCTTTGATGCCAGAAAGAGGAAAGCTATTCTCGAAACCCTTACTACGCGTGGATGATATTCTCGATTTCCTACAAAATCATAACGACTGCTTCTTCATATCGTAATAATTAGATAACTACGAACCATTTTTTAAAAGGAATGGAATAACATTAAAACTGGCATTAATAATAACAAATACCGTACCGCGCCGTAATACCGTAATAGTAATTGGCTGTAACATTAGTTAATTTATTTTAAGTAAACTGCGCTAAGATTGCTGTGGATTTTGTGAATAAATAAATAAATAATAAAACCTATCTAGGTTTACATTTTATCAAAAATACCTCACCGGACACGGAAGTTTCGGGAGGTTCCTGCACATCATCAGGCGGGAGGAAACGCCCGGGTGTCACCATTGTCAGGATCGCCAAGAGGACACGGTGGAGCACACGGTGGAGGTCTGCCCCGCTTGGGCGGAGCACCGCCGTGTCCTCGTAAAGGCGATTGGCAGCGACGGCGACCTCTCGCGTCCGGCCCTGGTGCAAGCCATGGTCCGGGGCGAGAGGGAGTGGGAGGCAGTCACCTCCTTCTGCGAAGCAGTCATGCTAGCGAAGGAGGTGGCGGGACGGCTCAGGGAGAGAGCCTCCCGTCCCAGCCGCCGCGGGAGACGCTCCGGGCGTCGGGAGCCGCGTGACGACTCCCGGCCACCGTAGGCGCGGGCCTGCGGGCGGAGAGTAATGGGTAGCTCACCGCCCGATCAGGACCAGGCCCGTGCCGGACGGCGCGTACGTGTTCCACGCGCGCCTCAAAGAGATGTCAGCATCGAGGAGGGGCCCCTTAGGGCCGAAGCCTGCCGGGTCAGCGGGATTGTCCGAAAGGGTTACCGCTGGCCCGGAACATAAAGGGCTAAGGAAGGAACACGGGTGGGTTTTAGTCAGTAAGAGTCTGACACTCCCTTCCGCTCCACCCAGAGCGGGAGGAGTCATTTGATTATTTCCCATCCGCAAAAAAAAAAAAAAAAAAAAAAAAACACACACACGACAAAACCGTAGAAGACTTTTTCTTTCTGAAAATCGAATTGATCGTGTCTTGGCTACTTATTGGTAGACGCAATAAAGGCGCGAATTTTCGTAATAGGGCTATTATTTTCTCACAGTAGGTGTAAAAAGTAGAGTATCCTCCTCTGGGCTAAAGGTGTCCCTCGCTGCATGCAGGATTCTTGTATTAACTCCCTCGCTTCGCTCGTGAGTTAAACTCTTAACTCCCTCGGTGCGCTCGGGAGTTACATCCCGAATCCTTCATTGCGCTCGAGATTCAATATGACGCCCGTGACATAAGACACAACTTTAGCCCCTCGGTGCATAATCTACTATTTTTGAAGTAACTTGAGCATTTGCTCACGGAAATCATCATTTGGTAAAGTGCAGCTGATGATAAAGACCACAGATGGCCGTCGGGACCTACTCAATGAAAAATATTTCACGGGTTGCGATTCGATTACTTTAATATGGTTGCTAAGCAATTTATGCTCGTTACAATGCGTATGGTGAAATACAGCTGAGGGTGACTTCTCCATTAGCTCCAGTTCTCCTGGTTCTTATTAGGGGAACTCCTCAATAATTAACGTGTCTGCATCGGGTAAAGCAATGTTTGTAAAAAGTGATGAGCAGTTGACATTAGGCTATTGTAACTTAGATAAATTACAAACTGACCCACTAAAAAGTGAAAAATGAAAACTTTTTTACAAAAAAAAAACAACCGATTTCCAAAAACACTTTCAAGTGAAAAATAACTTTAATTTCGGTAGTCGGTGGCAAAAAACTAAAATACAAATCCAATGACAACGACATCAGCGTGACGACTCCCGGCCACCGTAGGCGCGGGCCTGCGGGCGGAGAGTAATGGGTAGCTCACCGCCCGATCAGGACCAGGCCCGTGCCGGACGGCGCGTACGTGTTCCACGCGCGCCTCAAAGAGATGTCAGCATCGAGGAGGAGCCCCTTAGGGCCGAAGCCTGCCGGGTCAGCGGGATTGTCCGAAAGGGTTACCGCTGGCCCGGAACATAAAGGGCTAAGGAAGGAACACGGGTGGGTTTTAGTCAGTAAGAGTCTGACACTCCCTTCCGCTCCACCCAGAGCGGGAGGAGTCATTTGATTATTTCCCATCCGCAAAAAAAAAACAAAAAAACACACACACGACAAAACCGTAGAAGACTTTTTTTTTCTGAAAATCGAATTGATCTTGTCTTGGCTACTTATTGGTAGACGCAATAAAGGCGCGAATTTTCGTAATAGGGCTATTATTTTCTCACAGTAGGTGTAAAAAGTAGAGTATCCTCCTCTGGGCTAAAGGTGTCCCTCGCTGCATTCAGGATTCTTGTATTAACTCCCTCGCTTCGCTCGTGAGTTAAACTCTTAACTCCCTCGGTGCGCTCGGGAGTTACATCCCGAATCCTTCATTGCGCTCGAGATTCAATATGACGCCCGTGACATAAGACACAACTTTAGCCCCTCGGTGCATAATCTACTATTTTTGAAGTAACTCGAGCATTTGCTCACGGAAATCATCATTTGGTAAAGTGCAGCTGATGATAAAGACCACAGATGGCCGTCGGGACCTACTCAATGAAAAATATTTCACGGGTTGCGATTCGATTACTTTAATATGGTTCCTAAGCAATTTATGCTCGTTACAATGCGTATGGTGAAATACAGCTGAGGGTGACTTCTCCATTAGCTCCAGTTCTCCTGGTTCTTATTAGGGGAACTCCTCAATAATTAACGTGTCTGCATCGGGTAAAGCAATGTTTGTAAAAAGTGATGAGCAGTTGACATTAGGCTATTGTAACTTAGATAAATTACAAACTGACCCACTAAAAAGTGAAAAATGAAAACTTTTTTACAAAAAAAAACAACCGATTTCCAAAAACACTTTCAAGTGAAAAATAACTTTAATTTCGGTAGTCGGTGGCAAAAAACTAAAATACAAATCCAATGACAACGACATCAGCAAATAAAGTTATTTTTCCCTTGTGTTTTTTGGAAGTCGGTTGTTTTTTTTTTTGTAAAAAAAGTTTTATATTTATTGAGGTTATAAAATTAACCTCAATTGTGACATGGAAAACATGACATTTAAAATGATTGAAAATTAGAATTTTTGGTTTAAGAAGTATTCGAATAATTAAATCGAAGCACTGAAT
Source organism: Mesoligia furuncula (assembly GCA_916614155.1). Classification (NCBI taxonomy): domain Eukaryota; kingdom Metazoa; phylum Arthropoda; class Insecta; order Lepidoptera; family Noctuidae; genus Mesoligia; species Mesoligia furuncula. The sequence goes on from OU744793.1 coordinate 30,227,170, forward strand.
TTTTTAATGTACCGCCGTACGTTTTCTGATCCATTTGTTAACATTTTCATCAGATGCTTTTTGAACAGACTATACATGTAGTTAGTCTATAATGTAGATTTATAAGAAAATTTGTGAGAAAACCAGACCGAGACGAGACAATGTAGAGTGGAAGTGGAAAGTATCAACTTGCAGATACGATAACAAAGTTTTTGTTGCTAGATATTCATAACGAGGTTGTGTATAATTATACTAAATCAAATACAACATTATAATCAAATATCTTTATTATAAACACATTTTACATTTATTATATACACTATTCTAATTATATCTAAACTTATCCTTAAATATAATTGTAGTTAAGGTAGCAGACCTTAACTACAATTATATTTAATAAGTTTCCGTATCTAGCACCAACTTCAACAATCCATCGGGGTCTACATACTTCAGCACATTGGCCTGATCGCCACAAAACATTTTCACATTAGGACTGAACATGTACGCCATACTCTCCACAAAACTGTTGCTCCTATTCGTATAGATGTCGTACCATTCGTCCAGCAGCTGTACCTTATACCAGCATAGGATAGCGTTGCATTCCCCATCTTTGGTGACAGTGACATTAATGACCTCAGATTCCAAGTTACTACAACAGCTGATTTCAAATTCTTCAGATAATGTTTCGTATTCCATGCGAGCCATGTCTATGTACAAAGTTTGGGATACTTGGTACCTGTTTACATGTTTCGCTATCCTATAGTCAACATTCTCATCCAAAACGCGGTTGTTAATCTCCAACCATTTACTATTAATCAGCTGTCCCATAATGGTCACAGCTGCTGGTAAACATAGGCCCCCAGGAATTAGATGGGCGGTCTTCAAGCGTTCGATTATCCTTTTTTTTCTTACGTCTAAGTCACCATTAAACTCTATTATATTACTGAAAATAACGTGGAATTTCTTCGCTTTGAGCTCTTTGAACGTCCAAGAGTCTGATACTAGAATTGTGACATTTTCAGCCGGTATTTCGTTTGCTTGTAGAACTGCCAGTAGGAACGATTTATCGTACCTAGTTTTTACTTGACATATTAGTGAGTTAGCTCCCCGTTTCATCAATAATACACCGAACATAGGAAATGGACTCAAATCGATCATGTCGACAAGAGAAATGTCGACAGTTTGCCCTAAATGGACACACACAGTTGCTATACTTTTTCTTATCATATCCATATATTCTACGTCATTCAGGAAGGCTAATGTTTCTGGTGAAATCCTTGTTATAGTTGTATTGAGCTCTGGTAGTGTAGTCAATCTGCCGCCGTATGTTAGAAAAGAGATGTTTGCAGTTTCATCTTTGCGAAGATTCTTTGGTAGTACGTCAAAGAAGACGGCTTGTTGCCATGCGTTCGCTTTAGATTCGCTTCTGGGGTCACTGGTGATCATTATATCCTCTGTCAAGTATAAATTGAACCAACCAATCACCATGTTAATTTCACCGTTGTCTGTCGCAGTTAGTTTTCCAACGTAAGGCTCGTGTCTATACAACTTTTCACAAACATCGTGGTGGTTATTAAAGTCTATATTCAACAACAATTGAGGTTCCGACATGTATTTTAAGCTATCGTAAGTATTTACATCTTCGCTGTAGTAAGTTTCACCGTAGTAAGTTGTTGTATGCACGTTCATATGTGCCACATTTAAAATGTCTTTCGTATCGTGACAAAGTTTATACTTCTTGCTCAGCTCATCGCACTTGATACCGGCGACGAAGAATTCAGCTCTACCGGGTATTATTCTGCTCTTCTCTTCGAGTAAATTCTCCCAAGCATGGCAAATAGACTGTAGGATATTATATTCTCCGAATAAACCAGGGTCAATGGCATCAGTTAGTAATACAGATCGGGTCCCAAGGATGTCGTTGTGCCTGAGAAAGACAGACGGTTTGTTGATGATGACCACATCTTGTGCGTTGTTATCATGCATCACGCACTCGGCTAGTCTAGCCATTGTGTCGGAAGCTTCACAGGCTGTAATAGCTACAGGATTGCACTCATTAGCATATAATGCTAAAAGTCCTGTTCCTGTATCAATGTCTAAGACACTATCCACCGCAGGAGTCACACAGCTCCTAATAGCTTTTTTGTAAGCCTCATTCCGGATCCTATCATTCAATTGCCTGAACTGGCATCTCGGGAATAGGTGACATTTAGCACTGTTCAAATTCTTCTCAATGGTAACTAAGCTATTATCAATATTTAGCGCTTTTTCAAAATGGCACAGCGCTTCAGAAATATATCTGTATCTGCATAAATACCTGCCAATATCGTTCAGTAGTTCCACGTTTCCTGGAAACATTTTGATGGCTTTTTCGAAGTTTTCGAATATCTCAGCTTTATTGTCCACAGCGGCAGCGGCTAATTCTTCGTTCATTCGTAATAGTACTGCCCGGAATTCTATCTCGAATCTCTTCTTGAAGCGCGGTTGTTTGTCGAAGGCGCACAAGTACATGTTAACGGCTTTTTTGTACCTGTTGTGAGAGGCGAGCTGCCGCGCCAGGGTTATGAAGTTGCAGGCTATGTCCGTCATTTTGGTTTTAGGAATTTTGTTTGAACACTGCGGTTTCACTGTAGGAATGCGGTTTAGATACGGGCTAAGTTACGTATTAGGTGCTCAATTGTATTTAGTTCACACTTGACTGATATTATTTAATTGAAAATCGCGGCAAAGACGAAGGTGAAGACGTCTCACTCACTCGAAGTTCAAACTTAAACTGACCATAAGTGTTAGTAGTCCAAACTCGTAAACTATGTTGAAAGGTGTAAAATACGACACAGGTAATAGTGGTATCGAGGTGGGGATAACAAATTACTACATTGTCACTTGCTAATCCTAATCCCATTACAATTAGTAAGGGTTGTTAAAATCCCAGTAATTAGTTAACTATTGTGATAAGCTGCTATTGTATTCCCAAAACAATAGAATTGAATCCCTGTTGGCATTAGAAAGGTGTCATTTAGTAAAACCCTAACGATGTTTAATGTGCTTTCTTAGAATTATGTTGTATGAATTCCTTTGAAGTTTTTTGTCAATAATAATTTCTTAGAAACGACTGGTTTGTAATATAAAAACATTTTTACAAAAAAAAAACAACCGACTTCCAAAAAAAACACTACAAATTGAAAAATAACTTTAATTTCGGAAGTCGGTGTCTTCGGTTCCGCGTTTTCGTTTATTGACACCGACTTCCGAAATTAAAGTTATTTTTCAATTTGTAGTGTTTTTTTTGGAAGTCGGTTGTTTTTTTTTTGTAAAAATGTTTTTATTTTTCACTTTTTAGTGGGTCAGTTTGTAATTTATCTAAGTTACAATAGCCTAATGCCAACTGTTCATCATCTTTTACAAAATTTTGCTTTTCCCGATGCTGGGACGTTAATTGTTGAGGAGTTCTCCCGATAAGAACCAGGAGATCCTCAACAATCACTCGCAATACGCATTGTGATGAGCATAAATTGCTTAGCAACCATATTAAAGTAATTGAATCGCAACCCGTGAAATATTTGTCAGTGAGTAGTTCCGATGGCCATCTGTGATCTTCATCATCAGCTCCACTTTACCAAGTGATGATTTCCGAGAGCAAATGCTCCAGTTACTTTAAAAAATATCCAAATCGCTGTAGCTTTGCCTATAAAATTTGAGGGTTTCCCTCGATTTCCATGGAATCCTCTCATCAGATTCCAACTTGATGATAATGGGACCACCTCCAGAGTATTCCCTTTCAAATAAAAAAAGAACTTTTGGAATCGGTCCAGCCGTCTTCGAGTAATCGGTGAACATACACAAGGTAGCTACTGTAAACTGTTGAGGAATTCCCTTAACTGTCCTTCGTCTTCATCATCAGACCCCTAATGACAGTCGCAACCCATCTAGGTGTAAAGTTCACATCAATACAAATTAATCAAGCCCAAACACAAGGTAACTGCTGTAAATCGTTGAGGAGTCCCCTCGACTGTCTTTCGGCTCCATCATCAGATCGACTCCAGGCCTTCATCAAATTGTAGTGCTTTAAAATACTTAATGAAAAAATTAACAAACGCACTAGTCGCTCCTACGATTTTCGAAAGTTCCCCTCGATTTCACTGGAATGCCATCATCAGATCCTGGTTTCCTTATCATGGGACCACCCTTGGCATATCCCCTTTCCAACAAAAAAAGAATAATCAAAATCGGTTCATAAACGACGAAGTTATCCGCGAACACACATAAAAAAAAAAAAAAAAATATATATATATATATACGGTCGAATTGAGAAACCTCCTCCTTTTTTTGAAGTCGGTTAATAAAAGGCCCTTACTGGTTACTTGCAAGTGTCTTATGAAAGCACACGTTTCTTTTCTAAATAAACGAAGGAGAGATAACAAGATACTTGGATCACCAATCTGTCGTCAAACGTGATGCCTTTGGGGAAGCCCAACACCGTGGCGCCCGCGCCGACTCAAAATTACTTAGGTATACTTACATTAGTTTAAGGGCCCGTGGCTAAATAATAACAGCCGCACAGGTCGATCGATCAGGTTAAGCTACGCTTGCCGCGGTTGGTCTGTGGATGGGTGACCATCTTTACATACCGAGACCTCGGAAAGCACGTTAAGCCGTTGGTCCCGGCTGTCATTCGTGGATCTTTGACAGTCGTTACGGGTAGTCTGAAGCCCGAAAGTCTGACAACCAGTCTTACCAAAGGGTATCGTATTACCCAGTAACTGGGTTGTGGAGGTCAGATAGGCAGTCGCTCCATGTAAAATACTGGTGTTCAGCTGCATCCGGTTAGACTGGAAGCCGACCCCAACATAGCTGGGAAAAGGCTAGGCAGATTATGACTTACATTAGTTTAAGAACTTAGTTATTAAGGTTAAATAAGAAAGGTTTATTATATTTTGCTCTTTTTGTTTATTATATTTCTTCGGCGGTTAATTTTTTTTGTTAAAATGTTTTTATTCTATAATTATTTGTGGCTATAATTTACTATTTTTTTATGGGACCAACATCAAGGCGTACCGTTGTAATAATAAAAAAAAATATATTTTAAGAGTGTGGATGTTATTAAAAATGTATATTATGAAATGTGATTATTAAATGTGTGTGTAGTACTCCAAATAAATAAACAATAAGTAGAAGTGAAAATTCGGGCGCCAGGAGCACACACCAAACTATGCCAAGGATAGACTAACCTGCGGGAACTGGAAACTTTTAATCTTCAAGCGGGGAGTATCAATAAAAATCGACACAAAAGTTATTGAACGATTTTATTACCCGAAGGCTGCTGGTCTCAATATACAAGAAAATTCCTTTCTAATATTAAGTTCTAAGGTGTAAAACTAAGATGGAATAGAAATTAATTTTTGTCCTGTCATTATTGCACTTTTGTCAATTTAAGTTAAGTATTACAAACCATACCACATTCCGGCGAATAAACTAACAAACCGAATGGGCAAACCCTGGTGATTTTGATCTTTGCGGGGACGTCAGGCGGTCCATGATATATGTCGGTAGGGGCTAGCGTTAAAAATTTAAGTCTTGAAGTAAAAAAGAAACGCCTCGTGGCTGAAATGAAACATGAATAACTGTTAGCTGACGTTCAGCGTCGACAAAAATGTCGATCGAGATGTTTACGACCAAATACAAATTAACTCACCGTTTCTTTTCCAAAGAAAGTTTTTACATCAGTAGATGAATTAATCCAAAATATATAAGGTTCAAAAGATCCTGAAACAAATATCGGAAACTATTAACGTCTGCCATCCAAATAACCACGCGACACGTGAATAGGTTTGAAACCACGAAGAATTTTACCAACCTTTTACAAAATATGGGCAATCCCATTATGATGCCGACAAGGGCAAATCAGCTACCACATAATTAGGACTTGATGTAGTCCATTGGAAGCCAGCTTTTGAAGAATAAATTAGGAGCTCTCAAATTACTCCATTTTATACAAAGGGTTGGTCGGAAAGTGACCTGTCAAAATCAACTGACAGCATCAAAAGAAAAAATCAGTGTGACCACTACACGATTCCGATTCAAAAAAATAAATTCTTACATGGCAACACCACCATGTTGCCTTCAAATTAAAGCAAAGAACGCGCTATCATGTAACAGGCTTAAAAGACTCGTTACACCGTAGCCAATAGAAAAAAAAAAATATCAAAATCGGGCTACTCTGTAAAAAGTTATACGTGGTCATACATTACAATCAGTGAGTGAACAACCAATCATCCCCTATTTTCCTACCCTTAGGGTTGGATTTTTTTGTTCTAAATTTATATGGGACCAATTTCGGGGTATATCTTTTCCAATAAAAAAATAATTATCAAAATCGGACTACTCTGTAAAAAGTTATGCGTGGTCATCGCTGAGTGTTGCCAGGTGTCCCGATTTGCCGATTTTCAGGGATCTGGGGACGCGTCCCGATTTGTACCTGATCGGGATGCTAAATGTCCCGATTAATCAAAAAATGAAAAAAAAAAAATCATTAAAAAAATGTATATTTGCTCTACGTAATTCTTTCGATATCCTGAAAGATTATTTTATATCATTAGGAGAAGACGATTGTCCCAGTGCACTGTGGCAATTTTTTAATTCTGACGAAACAGAACCTTGTTTGACATTTTTATCAAAATCCACTGAAAGTCTTACAGGATGCAGTGATATGTCTTGAAAACGAAACATTGCTGTGTTTTGAAGGTCACAAAATAATGCTTGAAGTTAATGAAAAATTGAGGCAGAGAATTGAAGATGAATTTATGGGATTTACGTGTAGTAACTTGATTAAAAAGTTGCCTGCTGATAAAGTAACTAAAATGAAAAAAACCGGGCAAGAGCGAGTCGGACTCGCGCACCGAGGGTTCCGGAACATCCGTGTTTATGCATAAGGTTTATGTTTATGAAATTAAATGTTTTTTTTTAGTTTTGAGTTGATTGAATTAATGATAAATTGCGGTTTACAATTTATGACGTATTAAAAAAAACTACTTACTAGATCTCGTTCAAACCAATTTTCGGTGGAAGTTTACATGGCAATGTACATCATATATTTTTTTTAGTTTTATCATTCTCTTATTTTAGAAGTTACAGGGACACACACACGCATTTTACCACTTTGAAAGTGTCTCTCGCGCAAACTATTCAGTTTAGAAAAAAATTATATTAGAAACCTCAATATCATTTTTGAAGACCTACCCATAGGTACTCCACAAGTATGGGTTTGATGAAAAAAAAAATGTTGAGTTTCGGCTCTAAGTATGGGGAACCCTAAAATATATTATATATTGTTTTTTTTTTCTATTTTGGTGTAAAAATCTTAATGCGGTTCACAGTATACATCTACTTACCAAGTTTCAACAGTATAAATAGGTCTTATAGTTTCGGGGAAAAGTAGCTGTGTCAGACGGACGGACAGACAGACATGACGAATCTATAAGGGTTCCGTTTTTTGCCATTTGGCTACGGAACATTAAAAAGACTGTTGTGCGTGGTACAAATATGTTCTTTATTACATAGAAACTAAATATGATCTCAAGAATAGCAGATTGGACTTATTTAAACCATTTTCTCTCCAGGATGATTCATTTACTTACACGTCATTGGTTAACATTATTGAAAATCTAAAAATTGATACGTTTTTTAACATGGATCAACTTTATGAGGAAGTTTGTAAAATCAAAGAATTTGTGAAGGCAGCAGCGCAACACGCCGCTACAAAAATGGTACAACATTTTTAAAGACAATCAAGATTTAGTAAATGTTCAAAAATTATTTTCTTTTATGGCTTCAATTCCAGCATCAAACGCAACAACAGAAAGGGTATTTTCCCAGGCTAACTTAATTTGGTCTGAGAGGCGAAACCGTTTGACACTCGAGCATGTGAAAGCAGAAATTCAAATTAAAACCAACTTTAATATGACATGCAATGAATTTTATAACTATGTTATAAAAAACAAGGCCATTCTAAAGGCGGCAAAGTCCAATAATAATATAATTTTAATAAAAACATATAATTTACATTAATACTTAGGTACTTTATTCTTCTGAAGTGCGTCAATTACATTTAAAGTACGATTTTATTTTATAATTTCTACTAGTCTAGCAAGACTGATTACTTGTTATGTAAGATTAAATAGACTTAAAACCCCTTGTTTTCAGGGTTCCGTAGTTCCCACTAGGAACCCTTATAGTTTCGTCATGTCCGTCTGTCCGTCTGTCTGTCCGAGGTTTTGCTAAGAGACCGTTAGTACTAGAAAGCTGTAATTTTGTAGGAGTGCATATATCAATTACGCCGAAAAAGTGGTGAAATAAAATTTTGGAAAATATTTTTTTTAGGGTAGCTCCCCTACTTGTGAACAACGGGGATGAATATTTTTTTCGTCGTCTACCCCATCGTGTGGGGTATCGTTGAATAGGTCTTCTAAAATGACTGAGTGTGGGTTGCTAAAATAATTTTTCGATTTAATGCTCCATTTACGAAATATTAAACTTTAAAATGCAAATTTTTGTTCCAGTAGGGCGTCCTCCCCCCTCTAAAACCTAAACTGCTGCCTCTAAACTGCGGGCTTGAAAAATCTGGAAAAATTTACGATGATAGTGCATTTCATGAACTTTAAAGGAAAGGTATAGCGGTTAAGATAACTTTATTAGTTTAGCAGTAATAGTCGTTCTATCGAACTTGGGTGTTGGATAATTTTGTACCAAAGTCAAAGTCAAAGCATTTATTTCAAAAAGGCTCTTAACAGGCACTTTTGAACATCAAAAATTACTAAAATAGAATTGATTCTAGTCGCCCATTCCAAAAGGTAGTTTTCGTATGGAGAAGAATGGGCAAGAAACTCCACCGTTACTCTTTTAAAATGTTTTACAATATTTTGCTTGTACATTAATTATATAATATATATGTGAAGACGATGCACCTAAAATAAAATTACTGTACCACACTAGGTAAAAGAATTAAAAATGAAACCATAACATATAAATTAATTATCTGATAGATACATGGTGCTCACATGTTATGTCGCTACTTGTGGAACCCTAAATTCCTAAGACAATGACTAAGACCACCCTGCTCTCGTACCGTGAGAATCGCCTTCTCAGCAATCCGAAGGCGTGGGATCGAAGTTAGTGCTATACCAGTGAATATTGATTTCGTGTATTGGTGATTCACTCTTGTTTCTGACATCGGACAATTGTCGCGCACCTTAGTTTTACCGATTTAATTGTAATTTTATCTTGATTAAATTGTTTAAGTAAATTATAAATCGGTTTCCTTTGCATCCCCGATTGCAGCCGAACGTAATTGGCGCAGTCGGTAGGATACTCGCGGTCGGTTTCGCGTAAGAAGGAAGATTTCCGCTATCGAAAAGCCGCCCGTACGGCTATCCAGTCGTTCCAGAGTATCCAGAATCTACACGTCGTGCTGTATCGAGGAATCCAGACATTGATTACGCAAAGGGGCTGATATAATGTTCATGTAAGTACATTAGATTATTTCTAGTGACCGCTTTCCCCTAGCCTGTACTAATATAACTTTCCAAAATTTTCTTTCCACGAAAATCCAGGAATACTAGGATAGTTAGAAGTAGTAGAGAATTAGAGATAGATTCTAGAAGAGATATTAATTTAGATACATTATACGAGGACAGAGAATCGTTTTCTAGGAAAATGTCTTTGGATTTAGATACCGTTTTTAAAGCATTACGGCTGGTACCCGACTTTGACGGGAACCCGAATGTGCTGACTAGGTTTATTCAATTGTGTGATCATTTAGTTAAAGAATTTTATAATGTTCAAGGTGGTTCCGAATTAATTAACTCTGCACTTATTAATGGTATGAGGGGCCGGTGGCTAAATAATAACAGCCGCACAGGTCGATCGATCAGGTTAAGCTACGCTTGCCGCGGTTGGTCTGTGGATGGGTGACCATCTTTACATACCGTGACCCCTCCGTGCCTCGGAAAGCACGTTAAGCCGTTGGTCCCGGCTGTCATTCGTGGATCTTTGACAGTCGTTACGGGTAGTCAGAAGCCCCAAAGCCTGACAACCAGTCTTACCAAGGGGTATCGTTTTACCCAGTAACTGGGTTGTGGAGGTCAGATAGGCAGTCGCTCCATGTAAAATACTGGTATTCAGCTGCATCCGGTTAGACTGGAAGCCGACCCCAACATAGTTGGGAAAAGGCTAGGCAGATGATGATGATGACTTTATTTAATATACCATTAATAATGGTATATTAAATAAAATCGTAGGATCTGCTGCTCGCTTAATCAATTAATAATTTTGCTGACCAAAGGGATGAGACCGCTCTTTACAGCGATTTATCTCTTTTGACACAGGGCTCTAACACTCCGCAAGAGTTCTATGAGCGTTGTCAGAATCTTTTTAGTACAATTATGACTTATGTTTCTTTACACGACACCTTAAAAACCACAATAGACGCTAAAAGGGATTTATATAAGAAATTAACGCTCCAGGCGTTTGTGCGCGGATTAAAAGATCCTGTAGGATCACGCGTACGCTGTATGCGCCCTCAAAGCATAGAACAAGCACTAGAATTTGTTCACGAGGAAACTAATACTATGTATCTACAAAATCGTAACGACCGTTTGCCTGATAAAAGAATTAGTAGCAATAACCAACCCGGTAATAATTTTAGAATGCCGTTTCATATGCCTGAACCAAGGCCTAATAATTATGGCATGCCAGGACCTGCACGATTCCAATTTCCAGCTCAACAACCACCGCAATGGAAACCGATTTGTTTCCAACCTCGCCAGTTTGGTCCGACCCGAACTCAGCAAGTATTCAGGGCACCCATACCCATCTACAACCGTCAGAATAACCCATTTCCAGTAGTCCACCAAAATTCTCCTAACCAGCCTAGTGGCTCAGCGCAACCACGACCAATGAGTGGTGTTAGCCATTTCGTGAACAGACAATTACCACCTACTAACGCTTTTACGAGGCATGATTGGAGCAAATCTGGCAATCCTCCACCCAGTAATTATTTCAAAACTCGGGAGATGCATTTAAATGATTGTTTTAACGATCCTTCGTTCAATGATTACTTTATCGATTATGACGGAACTCATTACGATTACTATGAGTACCCAGAAAATTGGTACTATGAATATCAACCATCCCCTCAGGAATGTTTAGAACTTCCCCAGCAGTCCGGAAGCCTAAAAGAGGACACCAAAGAATCTAAAGAACCGGATTTTCAGAAAACTCCGAAATCCGACAAATTAAAATAGAAATAAATCTCCAAACTCAACGGTACCTTCCATACGTTCAAATCGCGTCACCTCCTCTTAAGCTATTAATAGACACAGGTGCGAACCAGTCCTTTCTATGTCCTAATGCTGTCGAAAAATACTTTAGTGATTTTCCATTAAATTATTCTCCATTCGAAGTGCATAGTGTTCATGCTAAAACTAGAAACGACTATTCATATACTTTACCTATTTTTAATAAATTTAATGATTCTAGTACAGTTTCATTTGATATCTATAAGTTCCACGATTACTTTGATGGACTTATTGAAACCGATCTGCTAGAAAAATGGAAAGCTACGATAGATTATAAAAATAAATTATTTACAACTAAGTTCGCCTCAAACCCTATTAGAATCTATGATTCACGTAATATTAATTTATATGAGAATATTATTCCAGCTGGTTCGTCTAAGTTACTAAAGATTCCGATTAACGTTAGCGATGGAGATGCTTATATTCCTGAGCAATGTATTTCAAACTGTATCATACGTGAATGCCTTACTACGGTTAAACAGAATAGGTGCGTATTAGAAGTACAGAATCCAAGTAGGAATGATATAATCTTCTCAATGGATTGTGCAATACCTGCAGAAGTTTATAATGTCGAGTGCACGAGCACTAAACAGCAAAAGCAACGCGTAAAAGACGTGCTATCACGCCTTCGTACTGACCATTTAAATGAAGAGGAACGCCTTAATCTAGAATCATTGTGCTCGCAATATGCAGATGTTTTTTATATTGAAGGTGAACAATTAACATTCACTAATAAAATCAAACATTCAATTAAAACCACAGACGAGGCTCCAGTCTATACAAAGAGTTATAGATATCCATATATTCATAGACAGGAAGTACAAGAACAGATAGGTAAAATGTTGGAACAAGGTATAATTAGACCTTCTAATTCTGCTTGGAGTTCTCCTATTTGGGTGGTAGCTAAGAAAGCTGACGCATCAGAAAAGGCTAAGTGGCGTATTGTAGTGGATTTTAGGAAACTTAATGAGAAAACCATAGATGACAAATACCCTATCCCTAACATAGCTGATGTCTTAGACAAATTAGGTAACTGTCAGTATTTTACTACGCTAGACCTAGCTAGTGGATTCTACCAAGTTGAAATGGACCCCCAAGATATTACAAAAACAGCATTCAATGTAGAACATGGGCATTTTGAATTTCTAAGAATGCCCATGGGACTTAAGAATAGTCCATCAACCTTTCAAAGAGTTATGGACAACGTGTTGCGAGAACTCCAGAATACTATTTGCCTAGTGTACCTAGATGATATAATAGTTTTTAGTACATCATTGCAAGAGCACATAGTCAACCTAGAAAAAGTTTTTAAAGGATTACGCGAATCTAACTTTAAGATACAAATGGATAAATCTGAGTTCCTTAAATTAGAAACAGCTTACCTAGGGCATATTATAGGTACAGACGGAATAAAGCCTAACCCTGATAAGATCTCAGCAATACAAAATTACCCGTTACCTAAAACGACTACCGAAATTAAAAGGTTTTTTGGACTTCTAGGTTATTATAGAAAATTTATCCCTGATTTTGCTAAAATAACTAAACCTTTGACTCAAAGCTTAAAGAAGGGCTCTAAAATTACACTTAATCAAAATTATATCGAATGCTTTGAAAAATGTAAGACCCTTCTGGTCAATGATCTAATTCTTCAATACCCTGACTTTAAGAAAGAATTTATACTCACTACAGACGCTTCTAATTTGGCAATTGGAGCAGTACTTTCACAGGGTCCTATTGGATCTGATAAGCCAATAGCTTATGCCTCGCGACGCTTAACTCTAGTGAGATAAACTATAGCACTATTGAAAAGGAGCTTTTGGCTATAGTCTGGGCAACCAAGTATTTTAGGCCGTATTTATTCGGACGAAAATTTAAAATAGTTACCAACCATCGTCCTTTGCAATGGGTGATGAATATTAAGGAACCGAATTCCCGCTTAACCCGTTGGAGATTACGGCTAAGCGAGTTTGAATTCACAGTGGTCTATAAGCAAGGAAAACATAACACTAATGCAGATGCTTTGTCACGAATAGAAATCCATCATGAAGAAGTTAGTTCAATAGTAGTTAACACTTCACAAGGTGCACCTTCAGACTCAGATTCTAGAACTGAAAGCGCGGATTCTAGAACTTTAAGTGCCCATAGTGATTTAGAAAGTCCCATATTAGAAATTCCTATTTCCGATGACCCCCTTAATAAGTTTAATCAGCAAATATATCTTAATGTTGTAGGAGATATGAAAAGCAGGCCTAGTGTTTCTAAACCTTTTGAAACACATACTAAAACTGTCATACAAATTTCAAAATCTAGTTTAGAACAAGACGTTATTAACGCAATTAAAGAATACGTTAATCCAAAAGTAAAGACAGGTATTTTAATTAATCCTACATTAGAAATGTATTCTATAATACCCATAATTCAAAAATATTTCAAAAATTCTGCAATGAAATTAGTACTTACCAAAACTGAGGTAGAAAATGTTAAAGACTATTTCAAGCAACAGGAAATTATAAAGAAATATCATGAAGGCAAAAACAATCATAGAGGCATCAACGAATGTTATCTAGCATTATCGCGTAGATGCTATTGGCCAAATATGAAAGACCATGTAACGAAGTATATCAATGAATGTCGAATATGCGGACAAGCTAAATATGATCGCAACCCAGTTAGACCAAGGTTACAAATAGTACCTCCACCTACAAAACCTTTTGAGGTTGTACATTTAGATCTGCTTAGTATTGAAATGAATAAGTATCTTATAATAGTAGATGCATTCTCTAAGTATGATCAAGCATACTTCTTGAGAGATGCTACAGCTATTAGTGTCGTACAAGCTTTACTAAAGTTTTCTACTCATCACGGAATGCCTTTAACTATTGTAACAGACAATGGTCCAGAATTCAACAATCAAATATTTTCTGAATTTACTAGATTGCACAAAATTCAACATCATAAAACCTGTCCTAACACACCCAATGAAAATGGAATGGTAGAACGACTAAATTCTACACTTTTGGAACATTTGCGTATATTAAAATTATAACAACGAGGAGAACCTATTACTAATCTTATAACTTATGCTATATTGGCTTATAATAACTCAATACATAGCTTTACAAAATGTAGGCCTATCGATATAATTACCGGTCATTTTGATCCCCGGGATCCTTTAGATATGAATCTATCAGAACATCTCTTACAACAATATATCCAGGAACACCGTAGACAAATGTCAAAAGTATACGATATTCTCAACGACACTTCACTTCATCGCCGCACTGAAATCACTGAAAATATTAATAAGGATCGTGAATCTGAAAAAGATTACGAACCAGAACAACAAGTTTTTATTAGAAATCCTTTATGCCATAGGCAAAAGTTAGCAGCTCGATATACTCATGATACGGTATTAGCGGATTTGCCTATTCATATCTATACCAAAAAGAAAAGAGGCACCGTGCCTAAATCACGCCTAAAACGGGTGCCTAATAGTGCTCGTTTGTTACAGGACACTGAAAATACTACTAGTCCTGACCCTGGCCCTGGCCCGAGCAGACGAAATAACGCTAGACAGTCTTAATGATGGACCAGGTATTTTGCCCTTCAACGTGGGACCCACAAGAATCATAGCACATTTCCATCCCTTTCTCCAAATTATAAACCTTGATGATATGCGTAATAGTTTAGAAACGGTCAACGAGTAATTGCAAAATCTTACGCCGCAATTAGGTAATGTGTCACGATCTCTATATGAACCCCACGTTAAATATCTAGGTACTAAATTAGAAGAAATATCGGAACAGTTAGAAACACTTGAGGTAAAGCGTGTTAAAAGAGGTCTCATAGATGGTCTTGGTACAGTAATAAAGAGCATTTCGGGTAATTTAGATTATACTGATGCACTAAAATATGATAATGCCATCGCAATCTTAAAACAGAATGAAAATAATTTAGCTACTGAAATGAATCACCAAATAAGTTTAAGTAAGCAGTGGGTTTCACGTAGCTCAAACGTTACCGATAGAATAGTAGAAAACCAAGATAAAATCGAGAAAATTATCAATTCTATTTTAGCTAGCAATGTTAGACATGAAACAGATACCATTAAATATGCTCATTTGGCACAGTTACTAATTATACTAGGAGACAATATAGATAATTTGTCTAAAGAACTTGACAAATTGCAAGATTTATTAGCATTTATTAGGGCTAGAAGTATTCATAACTCTATATTGAATTATGCTATGTTTAAGGAAATGATGAATAGATTAGGTATGTTATATAATAAAGATCAATTTCTAGATATTAGTTTCAGAGAATATTTTGATATGTATAATTAGACTAGGATATTATTACAATGGGAATAAGATAGTAATAGTTATAAAATTTCCGATACTTTATCCTACTAACTTTATCCTTTATAAATTATCCCTAGCTCCTAATCATGACAATAAGGTCCTGATTCCAACTTATCCTTTCATAGCGGTTCGCGAAAAAGATCTATTGTACATGGAGACAGAATGTCCGAAGTATAGCCACGGTCACCTTTGCGAGGATAATTTAAGTCACCATCAAGGCAAACAATCGGACTGTATCCAGCAGCTTATATTACACCAGAAAATTAACGAGTCCTGTCAATTTACATCAGTCATCCTGTCTTCTGAAGCTATGGAGCAGCTAGATGACCAACACTTCATTATAAGCTTTCCTAAACCTACGAAAGTTCGTTTAACCTGTTCTGAAGACAACTATAGAATGCTAAAAGGGAGCTACTTATCTATCATACCTAAAGGCTGCGCGCTAAGAACTATAGCATTTACTGCAAGTAATCGTCATGATCAAACTAAGGGTCTTTCCCTTAGTTGTAGTATTGAAAATTATGGACTTACCAATTATAAAGGAAAATTCGTATAATGTACCAATGAAAACTATAAAACTAGATACCATTGACCTTGGCAGTTTGCATTCAAGTAACTCTGAAATCGCTCTACAAGAACCTGTAACGCTACAGTCGTCGAACACTGAAGCCATATACCACACTACTATACCGGTATACATTCTACTATCCGGTGCATGTGTACTCATTATCATCATTATACTTCGTCGTCGTAGATTGTACCAACTACAGAAAGCCACTGATGGAATCGATATTAAGGCTAAGGATAAGGAGCCCGGAAACGCCGAGATTGAGATAGCTTCGCCATCGACACTATTTTCGACTAGAGTTTTCAAATAGTTGTCGATCTCGTGGAGGGAGATGTTATGTCGCTACTTGTGGAACCCTAAATTCCTAAGACAATGACTAAGACCACCCTGCTCTCGTACCGTGACAATCGCCTTCTCAGCAATCCGAAGGCGTGGGATCGAAGTTAGTGCTAT
Organism: Mesoligia furuncula; assembly: GCA_916614155.1. NCBI lineage: Eukaryota > Metazoa > Arthropoda > Insecta > Lepidoptera > Noctuidae > Mesoligia > Mesoligia furuncula. Next base: position 30,243,882 of record OU744793.1, read on the forward strand.
ACCAGTGAATATTGATTTCGTGTATTGGTGATTCACTCTTGTTTCTGACATCGGACAATTGTCGCGCACCTTAGTTTTACCGATTTAATTGTAATTTTATCTTGATTAAATTGTTTAAGTAAATTATAAATCGGTTTCCTTTGCATCCCCGATTGCAGCCGAACGTAATTCACATATTTACAAAAATGGTAAAAATAAACGATTGTCATTAAAAAAAAAATAATAATAATTAATAGTAATAAGTCAGGGTGTGAGTTAAAATAATTACAGAATGTAAATCAATGTAAAAAAAAAGAAGAATAAAGAATAAATTTTACAATTAAATTAGCAACCAGTTTGATTTTGTCTTGACTCTAGATTGTCCTATGGAGCAGGACCAGCATGTTCCCAAGCGTTCTTATCTTGGATATAATCTTCTAATTTATAGTACGCTTGTTTACAAAGTGTACATTTAATGTGAGTTTTAAATTTTCTTTCATTTATTTGCAATATATCATTAGGTATTTTATTGTAACATTTAACACAGTACCCCATAAAAGATGTATGTACTTTGGCTAATCTGATAAATGGTTGATGTATTTTATCTTTATTTCTAGTGTTAAAATTATGTCTATCACTTATTTTATCAAAAAGATGTAGATTTTTTCTTACATACATAATATTTTTATAAATGAATTGGCAAGGTACCGTCATAATATTAATCCTTTTAAAAAGTTCCCTGAGAGATTCGCGGCGACGTAGATTATAAATGGCTCTGACAGCTCTCTTTTGCAAAATAAAGATGGATTCAATGTCAGCAGCTAGACGCCATAGTAAAATGCCGTACGACATAATGCTGTAAAAGTAGCTAAAGTAGACTAAACGCGCGGTTTCTACATCAGTTAACTGTCTTATCTTTCTAACAGCATAGGCGGCCGAGCTAAGCCGCCCCGCAAGAGATGTTATGTGAGGTCCCCATTGTAATTTCTCGTCTAGCAAGATTCCCAGAAAAACCGTTTGATCAACAAATTCCAGTTTTTTTCCATTCAGTATGATGTCACATTCGCTACTTCTAACATTAGGTAATTTAAATTTAATGCATTTGGTTTTCTTTTCATTTAGTACCAAATTATTTACCATAAACCAATCTTGGACCTGAAGAATAGAGTTATTCACGTCGTCAAGATTTTGTGCCCGTCTGTCTAGAAGATCAGTGATGTGTCATCTGCAAATAACACCATCTTTGGTTGATTTTAAAGTAAACCAAATACAAAATCCTTAGCATTAATCCTTTAAAGTGACTAAGATGAAGTAGTTGCTTGTTTATAACGGGCAAAGACTTGCATTGAAAAACAAAATATGAAAATTTTTATTTTTTTACGCGCCGTTCGTTCGTCAGACGCCCGAGTGAAGTATGTTTTTGGCTCCCATTTAAGATTCCACTTTAGCCCGGACTTTGAAATATTACAAATCAATGAACTTATGATTTCCTGTTCCTCTTAGGAACTGACTTTACACCTCATCATCTGCCTAGCCTTTTCCCAACTAAGTTGGGGTCGGCTTCCAGTCTAACCGGATTCAGCTGAATACCAGTATTTTACATAGAGCGACTGCCTATCTGACCTCCACAACCCAGTTACTGGGTAATACGATACCCCTTGGTAAAACAGGTTGTCAGACTTTCGGGCTTCTGACTACCCGTAACGACTGTCAAAGATCCACGAATGACAGCCGGGACCAACGGCTTAACGTGCTTTCCGAGGCACGGAGGGGTCACGGTATGTAAAGATGGTCACCCATCCACAGACCAACCGCGGCAAGCGTAGCTTAACCTGATCGTTCGACCTGTGCGGCTGTTATTACTGACTTTACACCTGTGACGAACAATTAATTTTAATACACTCATTTTTGGTTTGATCCTTGGTTCTTGAATTGAAAGCCATTTTTAATAAATCTGTTGTTATAATTATATTATCAGCATAAAGGATTATTTTATCCAACCACAAACGTTAATTTGATTAATCAATCTTGCAGAAAACCATAGTCCATTACGAAATGAAGAAAGAATCCATCTTATATCGGCTATAAATAAATACATTGTAAATATTTCCTACACGTGAAGCAGCAATAGAAGTGAATCCATTCTCGGTAGCCTTGCCGCCGCCTCAGATGTCTGCGACCGAACACTTGCGACCTCTCACGACGGGCTCACAGCCACTCGCGTCTGCCAACGAACTGCTGGAGGCGCTTAGGAAACGGTCAGCAACTGTATGTAGTCTGTTCCAAACGTGCCAACAAACCCTCTTTAGGTTATATTCTTACATAATCACTCGATATATAAAATTAGTAACACATTTTTCTGTATTTAGGTTTCAACTAGATATCTCAATACTTTTCCAAAAATTAATTTATTTTTAACCAACTTCTAAAAAACGAGGAGGTTCTCAATTCGGATTACGAACCGATTTGGAAAATTCTTTTTTTAAAGTAACTTGAGCATTTGCTCACGGAAATCATCATTTGGTAAAGTGCAGCTGATGATAAAGACCACAGATGGCCGTCGGAACTACTCAATGAAAAATATTTCACGGGTTGCGATTCGATTACTTTAATATGGTTGCTAAGCAATTTATGCTCGTTACAATGCGTATGGTGAAATACAGCTGATGGTGACTTCTCCATTAGCTCCAGTTTTCCTGGTTCTTATTAGGGGAACTCCTCAATAATTAACGTGTCTGCATCGGGTAAAGCAATGTTTGTAAAAAGTGATGAGCAGTTGACATTAGGCTATTGTAACTTAGATAAATTACAAACTGACCCACTAAAAAGTGAAAAATAAAAACTTTTTTACAAAAAAAAAAAAAACAACCGATTTCCAAAAAACACTTTCAAGTGAAAAATAACTTTAATTTCGGTAGTCGGTGGCAAAAAACTAAAATACAAATCCAATGACAACGACATCAGCAAATAAAGTTATTTTTCCCTTGTGTTTTTTGGAAGTCGGTTGTTTTTTTTTTTTTTTGTAAAAAAAGTTTTATATTTATTGAGGTTATAAAATTAACCTCAATAATTGTGACATGGAAAACATCTTTAAAATGATCGAAAATTAGAATTTTTGGTTTAAGAAGTATTCGAATAATTAAATCAAAGCACTGAATTTTTGAATGTACCGCCGTACGTTTTCTGATCCATTTGTTAACATTTTCATCAGATGCTTTTTGAACAGACTATACATGTAGTTAGTCTATAATGAATATTTATAAGAAAATTTGTGAGAAAACCAGACCGAGACGAGACATTGTAGAGTGGAAGTGGAAAGTATCAACTTGCAGATACGATAGCAAAGTTTTTGTTGCTAGATATTCATAACGAGGTTGTGTATAATTATACTAAATCAAATACAACATTATAATCAAATATCTTTATTATAAACACATTTTACATTTATTATATACACTATCCTAATTATATCTAAACTTATCCTTACTGTTACCTAAACTACAATTATATTTAATAAGGTTCCGTATCTAGCACCAACTTCAACAATCCATCGGGGTCTACATACTTCAGCACATTGGCCTGATCGCCACAAAACATTTTCACATTAGGACTGAACATGTACGCCATACTCTCCACAAAACTGTTGCTCCTATTCGTATAGATGTCGTACCATTCGTCCAGCAGCTGTACCTTATACCAGCATAGGATAGCGTTGCATTCCCCATCTTTGGTCACAGTGATATTAATGACCTCAGATTCCAAGTTACTACAACAGCTGATTTCAAATTCTTCAGATAATGTTTCGTATTCCATGCGAGCCATGTCTATGTACAAAGTTTGGGATACTTGGTACCTGTTTACATGTTTCGCTATCCTATAGTCAACATTCTCATCCAAAACGCGGTTGTTAATCTCCAACCATTTACTATTAATCAGCTGTCCCATAATGGTCACAGCTGCTGGTAAACATAAGCCCCCAGGAATTAGATGGGCGGTCTTCAAGCGTTCGATTATCCTTTTTCTTCTTACGTCTAAGTCACCATTAAACTCTATTATATTACTGAAAATAACGTGGAATTTCTTCGCTTTGAGCTCTTTGAACGTCCAAGAGTCTGATACTAAAATTGTGACTTTTTCAGCCGGTATTTCGTTTGCTTGTAGAACTGCCAGTAGGAACGATTTATCGTACCTAGTTTTTACTTGACATATTAGTGAGTTAGCTCCCCGTTTCATCAATAATACACCGAACATAGGAAATGGACTCAAATCGATCATGTCGACAGTTTGCCCTAAATGGACACACACAGTTGCTATACTTTTTCTTATCATATCCATATATTCTACGTCATTCAGGAAGGCTAATGTTTCTGGTGAAATCCTTGTTATAGTTGTATTGAGCTCTGGTAGTGTAGTCAATCTGCCGCCGTATGTTAGAAAAGAGATGTTTGCAGTTTCATATTTGCGAAGATTCTTTGGTAGTACGTCAAAGAAGACGGCTTGTTGCCATGCGTTCGCTTTAGATTCGCTTCTGGGGTCACTGGTGATCATTATATCCTCTGTCAAGTATAAATTGAACCAACCAATCACCATGTTAATTTCACCGTTGTCTGTCGCAGTTAGTTTTCCAACGTAAGGCTCGTGTCTATACAACTTTTCATAAACATCGTGGTGGTTATTAAAGTCTATATTCAACAACAATTGAGGTTCCGACATGTATTTTAAGCTATCGTAAGTATTTACATCTTCGCTGTAGTAAGTTTCACCGTAGTAAGTTGTTGTATGCACGTTCATATGTGCCACATTTAAAATGTCTTTCGTATCGTGACAAAGTTTATACTTCTTGCTCAGCTCATCGCACTTGATACCAGCGACGAAGAATTCAGCTCTACCGGGTATTATTCTGCTCTTCTCTTCGAGTAAATTCTCCCAAGCATGGCAAATAGACTGTAGGATATATTCTCCGAATAAACCAGGGTCAATGGCATCAGTTAGTAATACAGATCGGGTCCCATGGATGTCGTTGTGCCTGAGAATGACAGACGGTTTGTTGATGATGATCACATCTTGTGCGTTGTTGTCATGCATCACGCACTCGGCTAGTCTAGCCATTGTGTCGGAAGCTTCACAGGCTGTAATAGCTACAGGATTGCACTCATTAGCATATAATGCTAAAAGTCCTGTTCCTGTATCAATGTCTAAGACACTATCCACCGCAGGAGTCACACAGCTCCTAATAGCTTTTTTGTAAGCCTCATTCCGGATCCTATCATTCAATTGCCTGAACTGGCATCTCGGGAATAGGTGACATTTAGCACTGTTCAAATTCTTCTCAATGGTAACTAAGCTATTATCAATATTTAGCGCTTTTTCAAAATGGCACAGCGCTTCAGAAATATATCTGTATCTGCATAAATACCTGCCAATATCGTTCAGTAGTTCCACGTTTCCTGGAAACATTTTGATGGCTTTTTCGAAGTTTTCGAATATCTCAGCTTTATTGTCCACAGCGGCAGCGGCTAATTCTTCGTTCATTCGTAATAGTACTGCCCGGAATTCTATCTCGAATCTCTTCTTGAAGCGCGGTTGTTTGTCGAAGGCGCACAAGTACATGTTAACGGCTTTTTTGTACCTGTTGTGAGAGGCGAGCTGCCGCGCCAGGGTTATGAAGTTGCAGGCTATGTCCGTCATTTTGGTTTTAGGAATTTTGTATGAACACTGCGGTTTCACTGTAGGAATGCGGTTTAGATACGGGCTGGGTTACGTATTAGGTGCTCAATTGTATTTAGTTCACACTTGACTGATATTATTTAATTGAAAATCGCGGCAAAGACGAAGGTGAAGACGTCTCACTCACTCGAAGTTCAAACTTAAACTGACCATAAGTGTTAGTAGTCCAAACTCGTAAACTATGTTGAAAGGTGTAAAATACGACACAGGTAATAGTGGTATCGAGGTGGGGATAACAAATTACTACATTGTCACTTGCTAATCCTAATCCCATTACAATTAGTAAGGGTTGTTAAAATCCCAGTAATTAGTTAACTATTGTGATAAGTTGCTATTGTATTCCCAAAACAATAGAATTGAATCCCTGTTGGCATTAGAAAGGTGTCATTTAGTAAAACCCTAACGATGTTTAATGTGCTTTCTTAGAATTATGTTGTATGAATTCCTTTGAAGTTTTTTGTCAATAATAATTTCTTAGAAACGACTGGTTTGTAATATAAAAGGCCCTTACTGATTACTTGCAAGTGTCTTATGAAAGCACACGTTTCTTTTCTAAATAAACGAAGGAGAGATAACAAGATACACACATCAAAAGTGTCTAGGGATCAACATATATTTTTGCAATAACTTTTCTCCTGATTGATATTAATTAAAATTTTCTTTAAGGATTCATCAAATAAAGTGTTTTCGTTTGTCACAGTAACGATAAACCAAGTCACCTTTGCATTAATAAAGAAATTTGCCATTTTCCTAATAAAGGGATTTTTGACATTTGAACCACTAACACAAAAGTTCGAAAAAAAGACTGAAATAACAGTTTTCTTTAAAATTTTATTGGGTAACTTAAACAATTAATAATCCGTGTTTCTACCGCGAACACTAACAACACAAGAACATCGGTTTGGCATACTCAAAATGAGTTCATCCAAATCACGCTGTGGAATGGCCGCCCATGTTCGTTGCAACAACAAAAAAAGGTCTTCTTGCGACTGGATACCCTCCATATTCGGCAGAGCTCTTCTCTGTAGCATATCCCATGCATGCTCAATCGGGTTCAAGTCTGGCGACTGAGCAGGCCAGGGCAGGACATTGATGTTAGCTGCGGCGAGAGTCTGTCTTACAACTCTTGCGGTGTGCGGTCGTGCATTATCATGCATTAACTGAAATAAGGGACCGATTTGCACTTGTAGAGGAACGATGACGTCTGATACAATCGTCTCAGCATAAATTTGAGCGTTGAGGTTGCCTCTGATCCAAATCAACTCAGTTCTTCCGCCGATCCAAATACCCGCCCATACCATGATGGTTCCACCACTATAAGGATGGACTTCCTGGCAGGATTTTAATCGCTGTTGGCGTCCAGGGGTTCTCCAGTGTCGTATACGTCTTGTATCCGGTCTCATACCAAAACGAGACTCATCAGAAAAGCACACGAAACGCCATTGTTCTTCTGCCCAATTTCTGTGTTCAAGAGCCCATTGATATCGAATCCTACGATTGTGCATTGCTATAGGTGGTACCCGTAGCGGTCTTCGGGAATGAAGGTTCACTTCATGCAAGCGGTTTCTGACTGTTTGGTCGCTAATTAAGTTCCCTGAAGAGTGATGAAGCCTCACGGCTAACATCATGGCGGTTATTGTTGGAGCTCTTCGAGTTAAGATTTGAATGTATCGGTCTTGTCTCCGTGTGGTGCAGCGATACCGTCCTCCATGGCGCTCAGCCACGGTACCAGTGCTTCGGTAACGTGTCCAAAGTCGACTGATAACACTCTGACTTGTATTCAGAGCTAAAGCCACAGTACGTTGCCGGGAACCAGCTTCTATCATTCCCACGGCTCTGAGCATTTCTTCCCTGCTTAAATGACGTCGCCGCTCCATAATAACATTGGTTTTAATCAGTAGTAGGGAAACAGTAGCAATAATAATGTCTTCAATGCGTTGTATGTTTTTATAGGGAAAATATTGACAGCTGATTTTCATCTTTTACTCGAATTTGATTCACAGTTCCTGATTCAAATTATGAAATGCACCAAAAAGGATCCATATAAATTTATAAAATCATAAATTTATTACAAAGCCACATCTCAATCTCAAGAAATCCGCATAAAAATGCTTGATCCCTAGACACTTTTGATGTGTGTACTTGGATCACCAATCTGTCGTCAAACGTGATGCCTATGGGGAAGCCCAACACCGTGGCGCCCGCGCCGACTCAAAATTACTTAGGTATACTTAGTATACTTAACATTAGTTTAAGAACTTAGTTATTAAGGTTAAATAAAAAAGGTTTATTATATTTTGCTCTTTTTGTTTATTATATTTCTTTGGCGGTTATTTTTTTTTTGTTAAAATGTTTTTATTTTATAATTATTTGTGGCTATAATTTACTATTTTTTTATGGGACCAACATCAAGGTGTACCGTAGCCAATAAAAAAAAATATCAAAATCGGACTACTCTGTAAAAAGTTATACGTGGTCATACATTACAATCAGTGAGTGAACAACCAATCATCCCCTATTTTCCTACCCTTAGGGTTGGATTTTTTTGTTCTAAATTTATATGGGACCAATTTCGGGGTATATCTTTTCCAATAAAAAATAATTATCAAAATCGGACTACTCTGTAAAAAGTTATGCGTGGTCATCGCTGAGTGTTGCCAGGTGTCCCGATTTGCCGATTTTCAGGGGTCTGGGGACGCGTCCCGATTTGTACCTGATCGGGATGCTAAATGTCCCGATTAATCAAAAAATGAAAAAAAATCATTAAAAAAATGTATATTTGCTCTACGTAATTCTTTCGATATCCTGAAAGATTATTTTATATCATTAGGAGAAGACGATTGTCCCAGTGCGCTGTGGCAATTTTTTAATTCTGACGAAACAGAACCTTGTTTGACATTTTTATCAAAATCCACTGAAAGTCTTACAGGATGCAGTGATATGTCTTGAAAACGAAACATTGCTGTGTTTTGAAGGTCACAAAATAATGCTAGAAGTTAATGAAAAATTGAGGCAGAGAATTGAAGATGAATTTATGGGATTTACGTGTAGTAACTTGATTAAAAAGTTGCCTGCTGATAAAGTAACTAAAATGAAAAAAACCGGGCAAGAGCGAGTCGGACTCGCGCACCGAGGGTTCCAGAACATCCGGGTTTATGCATAAGGTTTATGTTTATGAAATTAAATGTTTTTTAGTTTTGAGTTGTTGAATTAATGATAAATTGCGGTTTACAATTTATGACGTATTAAAAAAAACTACTTACTAGATCTCGTTCAAACCAATTTTCGGTGGAAGTTTACATGGCAATGTACATCATATATTTTTTTTAGTTTTATCATTCTCTTATTTTAGAAGTTACAGGGACACACACACGCATTTTACCACTTTGTACGTGTCTCTCGCGCAAACTATTCAGTTTAGAAAAAAATTATATTTGAAACCTCAATATCATTTTTGAAGACCTACCCATAGGTACTCCACACGTATGGGTTTGATGAAAAAAAAAATGTTGAGTTTCGGCTCTAAGTATGGGGAACCCTAAAATATATTGTTTTTTTTTTCTATTTTGGTGTAAAAATCTTAATGCGGTTCACAGAATACATCTACTTACCAAGTTTCAACAGTATAAATAGTTCTTATAGTTTCAGAGAAAAGTAGCTGTGTCATACGGACGGACAGACAGACATGACGAATCTATAAGGGTTCCGTTTTTTGCCATTTGGCTACGGAACCCTAAAAAGACTGTTGTGCGTGGTACAAATATGTTCTTTATTACATAGAAACTAAATATGATCTCAAGAATAGCAGATTGGACTTATTTAAACCATTTTCTCTCCAGGATGATTCATTTACTTACACGTCAATGGTTAGCATTATTGAAAATCTAAAAATTGATACGTTTTTCAACATGGATCAACTTTATGAGGAAGTTTGTAAAATCAAAGAATTTGTGAAGGCAGCAGCGCAACACGCCGCTACAAAAATGGTACCTACAACATTTTTAAAGACAATCAAGATTTAGTAAATGTTCAAAAATTATTTTCTTTTATGGCTTCAATTCCAGCATCAAACGCAACAACAGAAAGGGTATTTTCCCAGGCTAACTTAATTTGGTCTGAGAGGCGAAACCGTTTGACACTCGAGCATGTGAAAGCAGAAATTCAAATTAAAACCAACTTTAATATGACATGCAATGAATTTTATAACTATGTTATAAAAAACAAGGCCATTCTAAAGGCGGCAAAGTCCAATAATAATATAATTTTAATAAAAACAAATAATTTACATTAATACTTAGGTACTTTATTCTTCTGAAGTGCGTCAATTACATTTAAAGTACGATTTTATTTTATAATTTCTACTAGTCTAGCAAGACTGATTACTTGTTATGTAAGATTAAATAGACTTAAAACCCCTTGTTTTTAGGGTTCCGTAGTTCCTACAAGGAACCCTTATAGTTTCGTCATGTCCGTCTGTCCGTCTGTCTGTCCGAGGTTTTGCTAAGAGACCGTTAGTACTAGAAAGCTGTAATTTTGTAGGAGTGCGTATATCAATTACGCCGAAAAAGTGGTAAAATAAAATTATGGAAAATATTTTTTTAGGGTAGCTCCCCTACATGTGAAGTGGGGATGAATATTTTTTTCGTCGTCTACCCCATCGTGTGGGGTATCGTTGAATAGGTCTTCTAAAAATACTTTTTACAAAAAAAAAAAAACAACCGACTTCCAAAAAAAACACTACAAATTGAAAAATAACTTTAATTTCGGAAGTCGGTGTCTGTGGTTCCGCATTTTCGTTTATTGACACCGACTTCCGAAAAGAAAGTTATTTTTCAATTTGTAGTGTTTTTTTTTTGGAAGTCGGTTGTTTTTTTTTGTAAAAAGTTTTTATTTTTCACTTTTTAGTGGGCCATCTGTGGTCTTCTTCATCAGCTCCACTTTACCTAATGATGATTTGACCGAGAGCAAATGCTGAAGTTATTTTAAAAAATACCCAAATCGTTATAGGATTGCCTATAAAATTTGAGGGTTTCCCTCGATTTCCATGGGATCCTCTCATCAGATTTCAATTTGATCATAATGGGACCACCTCGAGAGTATACCCTTTCAAACAAAAAAAGAATTTTGAAAATCGGTCCACAATTGGCGGAGTAATCGCGTAACAAACACAAAAAAAAAAAAAAAAAACATACCGTCGAATTGAGAACCTCCTCCTTTTTGAAGTCGGTTAAAAATGACTTCGGGGTTGCTACAATAATTTTTCGATTTAATGCTCCATTTACGAAATATTAAACTTTAAAATGCAAATTTTTGTTCCAGTAGGGCGTCCTCCCCCCCTCTAAAACCTAAACTGCTGCCTCTAAACTGCGGGCTTGAAAAATCTGGAAACATTCACGATGATAGTGCATTTCATGAACTTTAAAGGAAAAGTATAGCGGTTAAGATAACTTTATTAGTTTAGCGGTAATAGTCGTTCTATCGAACTTGGGTGTTGGATAATTTTGTACCAAATACAAAATCCTTAGCATTAATCCTTTAAAGTGACTAAGATGAAGTAGTTGCTTGTGTATAACGGGTTTACTAACTACATTGCATTGAAAAACAAAATATGAAAAATTTTATTTTTATATTTTTTTATATTCAGCAGAATAAAGAACAACAGAATCGTACTACATTGTGATAACAGGCTACTACGGAACCCTACACTGTGCGTGGCCCGACACGCACTTGGCCGGTTTTTTTTTTGTTTACTGTCCCGATCTGCAACCCTAAATCCCGATTTTTTTGACCTCATGTACCGATTTACAACAAATCGGACCTGGCAACACTATCGCTCAATCAATCAATGCCCTTATTTTTGACCTACCTGATTGTGACGTGTTGACCGACAGATTCAACCAAATCATGTTATTGTGCTCGAGATTTTGTGAAAGACATTGTGTATAAATAATTGCATGTCCTAATAATTTGTAACCTAACGAAATGTATTTTTTTTTCTTTTTTAATATTAACGCTGTACTTATCTAGATAGGTAAGTACAGCGTTAATATTAAAAAAGAAAATAAATTTCGTCTAGATAGACGAAATTGTAATTTATATAACTCATAAGAATTTAATTACTGTCACTGATGTTTAACCGTTGTAACTGTAAAACCGTTGTAATTAATTACTGTCACTGGTGTATAACCGTTGTAATTAATAATAATAAATAAATAAATCGCTGCCCTCTATCATACAAGTACGCTGTACTAACGATACTTTACGAAATGACACTTGTTTTTTGTGCCGATTCAAAGCGCCCCGCTCGAAGCCCCCAGGAACTAAAATTGACACGTTCTTTCAAATGGACGTTTACTTTGTTTGTATATTTTGTGTTTACTACGTGATAGTTAGAACATTTTTATTATGAAAGCATGCGCATTTTGTAAAACTTGCTATCAAAAAGGCAGCGGAATAACCTTTCACAAGTAAGTGAATTTCATGACTACAGATGTTTCGATTGCTTGTGTGAGCATTTTTAATGTTATTTTATTTAGATAATAAATGTTTTCATAAATATCTCATCATGTTTAAGTGTAATTAGGGCTCAGTTATCACATAATTATATACAATAATTTGAATAGGGTTGTAAATGTTCCATGTCGATAATGTTTCTATAATTTTCTTCGGACAGTTAATAATTGTAAATTGACGTCTTTCGAATAGAAATTTACTGTCGCTAGAAATTTCTGCAATTTGATTATCTAAAACAAATTAACAAATACTAATTTCTAATTTCAAAAGATAAATTCATACTTATTATTATAAATTCGAAAGTAACTCTGTCTGTCTGTCTGTGTGTTACTTGATTGCATCCCGTGGAAGGACATAGAATAGTTTAATAGGTCTTGGTCTAGGCGTTGAATAGGTCTTCTAAAATGACTTGGGGGTTGCTAAAATAATTTTTCGATTTAATGCTCCATTTACAAAATATTAAACTTTAAAATGCAAATTTTTGTTCCAGTAGGGCGTCCTGCCCCCCTCTAAAACCTAAACTGCTGCCTCTAAACTGCGGGCTTGAAAAATCTGTAAAAGTTCACGGTGATAGTGCATTTCATGAACTTTAAAGGAAAAGTATAGCGGTTAAGATAACTTTATTAGTTTAGCGGTAATAGTCGTTCTATCGAACTTGGGTGTTGGATAATTTTGTACCAAATACAAAATCCTCAGCATAAATCCTTTAAAAGGACTAAGATAAAGTAGTTGCTTGTTTATAACGGGTAAAGACTTGCATTGAAAAACAAAATATGAAAAATTTTATTTTTTTATTTTTTATATTCAGAATAAAGAACAACAGAATCGTACTACATTGTGATAACAGGCTACTACGGAACCCTACACTGTGCGTGGCCCGACACGCACTTGGCCGGTTTTTTTTTTGTTTACTGTCCCGATCTGCAACCCTAAATCCCGAATTTTTTGACCTCATGTATCTATTTACAACAAATCGGACCTGGCAACACTATCGCTGACCTCTATCATACAAGTACGCTGGACTAACGATACTTTACGAAATGACAGTTGTTTTTTGTGCCGATTCAAAGCGCCCCGCTCGAAGCCCCCAGGAACTAAAATTGACACGTTCTTTCAAATGGACGTTTACCTTTTGTGTGTATTTTGTGTTTACTACGTGTTATTTAGAACAACTTGCTATCAAAAAGGCAGCGGAATAACCTTTCACAAGTAAGTGAATTTCATGACTACAGATGTTTCGATTGCTTGTGTGAGCATTTTTAATATTATTTTATTTAGATAATAAATGTTTTCATAAATATCTCATCATATTTAAGTGTAATTAGGGCTCAGTTATCACATAATTATATTGAATACAATAATTTGAATAGGGTTGTAAATGTTCCATGTCGATAATGTTTCTATAATTTTCTTCGGACAGTTAATAATTGTAAATTGACGTCTTTCAAATAGAAAACTGTCGCCAAAAATTTCTGCAATTTGATTATCTAAAACAAATTAACAAATACTAAACCAGTGAACGGATTTCGATAAAATTTGGCAGAGAGATAGATTGCATCCCGGGGAAGGACATAGAATAGTTATTTTTTAAGTTCCAAGCTGTCGTAATTGGATATGATAAAATTATGGGTTTTTATCTAGTTTTTATGTTTACTTACGTATCATCCATCCGTATGAATAATGTACTTCCATCTTGCTTTTTAGTTTTTGAAGAATGGTTTTTGCACCCTTTCAGCACACAATTCGGTATTTTCGCGATTAAACAATGTTTATTATGTCAACGTTATGCTCCTTTGACGTACGTACTAGTCTAGACTAATCGGTGAGGTGTAGTTTGGTTAAAAGTGTGTGAGTGTTATTTGATCTGAGACTACAAAGTGAAAAATAACTTTAATATCAGAAGTTGGTGGCAAACAACGAAAATGCGAACCCAGCGACATCGACTTCCGAAATTAAAGTTATTTTTCACTTTGTAGTGTCTTTTTTTGGAAGTCGGTTGTTTTTTTTCTTCAATCACAAGTTCACAACATCCATAATTATGCGAATAAAAGAAATCTATCGGAATAAAATGTATCTCATGTCCTAATCCAGGTCATGGTCTACCCATGTGCCAAATTTCATCCAAATACATTCAGCCGTTTTTGCGTGAAAGCGTAACAAACAAACATAGAAAAAAAATTAGAAGCGCCCCGCGGTTTCACCCGCATAAGTTTCGTTCCCGAGGGAATATCGGGATAAAAAGTCCTGGTTATAAACTATCTGTGTGCCAAATTTTATCAGGAGTAAAAAACATCCATCCATCCATCCATCCTTACAAACTTTGAGTTTATAATATTAGTAGGATATTAGTTTAGATGTATGTTAAAATAGTGTACCAAGCATACTAACTTATCAACTTGTAATATTCTTAGGTGGCACAGCAGCAGTTTCGGAAGAGGAGCTGGACAGCGAGTCGGAGGAGTGGGTGGAACAACAGCTGCAGAAGGCACGGCCCGTCCTCATGGATCTGACGGTCTGATGACATTGTATTCTATTCAAGATCCCACCCGACAAATGTACTGTCTCACACTAAACTACCTTCTTAAATGGGGAGTCAGGTCTGCGAGTTGCGTGTGCTGATTGATTACTTCACAGAATGTGCACATTTTGACTGCCGCTACGCTCCTGGCTAAAGAAAATATGCATTTTCTGAGAAAAAAGTTCACTATATCATTCTTCGTGTAATAAGCTATGTATATCCATGCGAAAAATATGTCGATACGTCTTGCCCTGTTGCTGCGTAAAAGAACGACAAATATTAAGGTACCGAATAGTTAATGATCACACGCGCTTGCAATGACGTTCTTACGGTACTCAGAGGGCGACTCAGCCGTGCGGTAAGCGATTGGGAGAGGAGACTTACGTATTTATAATCGGAATTCGTATTTTTCATGTTTCGAATTATCATTAATTCGGACTTTTTGTTATTCGATCTATTGAAACTCGGTATTTAGAGAATAGTAATTATAAACGTTAGGAATATTGAAAGTTCAGAATTATAAACATAGGATAAATGATAAATCGAAGTTGAATTAGGAATTTTGAACTATTCGAAATTATGTAAATCAGTATTTTGACATTCGTATTTGTGACTATCGGAATAAAGTTTTTCATATTTATGTAGTGTACCCGTAAATAACGCTATGATTATGGTCCATAATAGTTATTCGACTCTTCACGTGACCAGAGGGCTGGCCTATTTCTTGGCCAAAGAATTAGCATTGCCATTCAACGCGGCAATGCTGCTAGCTTTTTGGGCACTGTTCCTGTTGACAGCGATGCGGACGAATTTTTTGATGCCCTATGATTATTTTGCTTAATTTTTCATATAAATGTATATATTATTATTTTAAATATTAGCATAGATTATGTAAATAAATAAATTTGGTCCATAATTGGTTTACTGTAAATAATTTGATATTAAATGAGAAAAAAACTAAATGCATTAGATTCGCTTTGCCGAATAAAGAGGTACTTAAATTCATCGGAAATACGGTTTTCCCGGGGATCACGCTTGACTCAAAGCTACAGTGGGGTCCGCACTTAACATCACTTGCAGGGCGGCTAAGTTCAGCCGCTTACGCAGTTTGGAAAATTCGCCAATTGACAGACGTGGATACCGCGAGACTAGTCTATTTTAATTACTTTCATAGCATCATGTCTTACTGTATTTTATTGTGGGGACGGGCTGCAGATATTGATTCTATCTTCATTCTGCAAAAGAGGGCTGTCAGAGCCATCTACAAGCTCAGCAGACGCGAATCTCTACGGGAACAGTTTAAAAAAATTAACATCATGACGGTTCCTTGGCAATATCAATTTGAAAACACGTTCGAAAAAATCTACATCTTTTTAGTAAGATAAGTGACAGGCACAATTATTTTAAAACTAGAAATAGGGACAAATTAGATCAACCGCGTTTCAGATTGTCTAAAGTAAAAACTTATTTTATGGAATACAGTGTAAAATGTTACAAGAAAATACCACTCTATATTCTTCAACTAAATGAGAAGCAATTTAAAACATGCATAAAACGCACACTATGAAGACAAGCATATTACAAGTTGGATGATTATATTGTAGATAAAATTGCTTGGCTTAATGCTGGTCCTGCTCCACAGGCACTTGGGCTCACTTGTTAAAATTTCAATATTTGGAAGAGGTGCTTCCCTATTTCTTTTTTAGTGTTTCTGACATTAAGAACATAATTTTTTTTTTCAATCAAGTTTTAATTATTGAATACTTCAATATTAAATACCTCTTCCTTTTTCGTAGTATTATTTTATTAATCTCTTAAATAAATTGCAAACTATAATTTGTTTTGTATAATTTAGAAGCATTTTTTTAAATTTTGTAAATGTAAGAACCATGTATCCGTTTATTATGATTTTTTTAATGTTGACTTGACAGAGCATGGCAGTTGAGAACGTGTCATGCTCACTTAAATGTCTCACTGATGGTGGCGCGTGTGTAGGATCATTTGGTTCCCTACATAATGGTTGACCTGGATGGTGCTGATCCACGTGTCACGTTCGTGAACGGGCGCCGCCGTCGGTTGAGACTGGTCATCTCTTAACTGCCAACGTTTAATATTATATTTTGAATTGTTTCTTCATTTGTGTCTTTTTTTTACATTGTTCTCACATATAGAAGCAACAAATAGTAGATTGTTATACAAGGGTCGGAAGGAATCAATTCCCATACGAGGCATTTAGACGCCCGAGCGCAGCGAGGGCCGCTATAGTCCGAGTTAGATATGAGCGCCGCGCCGGCGCGCCGCCGTCGCCGTGAGTCCATGTCGACGCGTCGTCGCCGAGTGCAGCACGCGGCGCGCCGTCACGACGAGTTGCAACATGCTTTCTCGCTCGCACGCGCGGCTCCACCGCATTAGTTCGCCTAGTTGCTTCGCAACACTTGTCGCTCACGCAGTCGAGTCGAATATTTTACCGAGTAAACGTGTATTGTTCAGCATTATATAATAATAATAATTCATTTATTTTTCAGACAAAGTCCATTACATTAACAATACATAAAAAATAAAATTGATATAATAATTGAAAAAATTAAATAAAATTAAAATTAAAATATTAAAATACACACACATGTCATTTAAATAAAAATATTAAAATACATACTAGTCATTCACAGCATTAAAAAATAAAAAATCAATATACAAAAATACATACACATGTCATCCAAAACGAACCACTATTAAAATAAAAACACAAAAACACATAATATTATTTAATACGAGGGGATGTGCTACCATGAAGCTGCATCCACCTCTGCAACAAGGGCAGATCCTACCGCTCGGACAATACCTGATTAAAAAAAAATATTTTTCAGTAAACATGATCTCCAATTATTATTTAGAAGACTGTAAAATTGTAATTAACAAATACGTTCCTTTTTAACGTGTTTTTTGGTAAGACCATATTGGTTTTCTTTATTTATTCTTAAGAAATTCCTCCCTGAAAAAAAAAACTAAGGCCGACCATACCGCGCCGCCGTGACGCCGCCGCCGCTGTGGAAATTTTCAGTCCACGCCGCCGCCGTGGAATTGGCCATCAGCGCTCATATCTAGTCCGAGTGGGCATTGATGACTTTCACCCGCGTTAAACACTCTACTTTTCATTTCGAATTTAAGGAAAGTAAAAACTAGTAGTTTTTCTAAAATATTTATTGATAATAATTACATGAATAATAGGTATCCACCTATTTATTAGTCTTTTTTAAATTTGAAGTATGGAACACACCACGTCACCGCCACATGAGTAGATTCTGTGTAACCACCGCGGGCCGTCCCGCTTACTAGGGCCCGTATTATTATCATTCTGTCTGCATTCTTACTTTTACCATTTTTCATAAATTAACTTAGAAAACACGATAATCTTGATAAAAATTACTAAAAATTGTGTTGCGACGTAACACTTTTTAGTGCTGACCGTCCACCCAACTTTCTTATTTCGATTCAAAACTTGCATACAGCCTAATCGATACTCGCAATAAAAAAAATGAAAAAAAATTGTAGAAACTGAATAAAAACTCTCTAAACTAACAAAATGTATTGAAATGTAAAGTGTTTGCAGAACAGGTGAAGGCGGGCACCATACGTCCTGACTTCGCGGGGATGCGAACCGTAACGGTAAGCTGCCCCGTGACGGCGGCCAGAACGATTGTGGAGGGCCGAAGGCTCCTGGTGGGCTGGGTTTCAGCGCAGGTCAAACTGCTGGAACCCAAGCCTCTGAGGTGCTACCGATGCCTTGTGGGGCACCACGTTGGCATCCGGTGCACCTCGGAGGTAGACCGCAGCACACTGTGCTTCAGCTGCGGTCAGCCCGGACATAAGGCCGGCTCGTGTAACGCCGCACCGCACTGCTTCGCATGTGCGGCTGCTGGCAAGCCGGCCGATCACCGGGCGGGGAAGCAAGTCCTGCGCTCCACCCGCCGGAACCAGGAGGAAAGGCAGGCCCTCCATCGCCGTCGCCACCACCACCGTCGCCGCCGCCGCTGCCGCCACCACCGCCGCCGCCGCCGCCGCCGCCACCACCGCCACCGCCGCTGCCGCCGCCGCCATCGTCGAGGGGCCCTCACAAGGGGCCCAGGAGGGGGCTGAAATGGAGGAGTAATGGCTCCCCTTCGCCTCCTCCAGGCGAACATCAACCACTGCGCCTGCGCTCAGGACCTGTTGCTCCAGAGCGTGGCGCAGTGGTCGATTAACATCGCCGTGGTCGCTGAGCCGTACTTTGTCCCGCCCAGGGATGACTGGGTGGAGGACCTGAGCGGCTCAGTGGCCATACTTTCGTCGGCCGCAAGGGGCGCTCGACGGTGGACGCCATCATGCGCGTGAGAGCCCTCACGACGGGGGACGCGGTGTCCCAGGGTGGAGTCGTCGTGGCGGTGTCACTCGACATCGCCAACGCGTTTAACACCCTGCCCTGGAGCACCATTGTGGAGGCACTCCGGTATCACCGGGTGCCACCCTACCTCCGTCGAATAGTCGAGGCGTATCTGACGGAAAGAGCCGTCAGCTACCCCGGTCGCGATGGGGAGTGGAACCGGCGAGAGATTTCGTGCGGTGTCCCACAGGGATCGGTCCTGGGGCCGCCTCTGTGGAACATCGGGTACGACTTCGGGTTTCCCGCCAAAAATCTGTTTTCTAGGGCCCTCCGAATTTAAGAATTTTATCAGCTTATAGAAAGAATTATTATTAATTTCAGTGGATTTGGTTAGAATTGGCGCGCTGGCAACACTGGTGACAGGTCGTGAAAAAACGACCTCTTAGTTAAATTATTTTAGAATATTAATAAATTGTGTTTATTTTGTTTTAAAACTATTGTTTATCGTAGAATCTTAATATAAAGTGTATCACGCAGTGTTTGTGCCTTGTTTTTTGTCGTGATAATTCACAATAATCGATATTACGAAAAATCTTCTACCGGCTGTCAACGTTTGGATTGCGTATTTGAATTCATCGAACCCGGGGAGTATTTTGTTTTATGTTAATCATTATTTGTAGTTGTATTTACACACTGTACATCATCTGTAAACACTGCTCAGTGTTATGAGCAACGTCCAGTACACACCGGCACCGTTTATGTCTCCTTTTGCTTGACAAATTGTGGAAGCAGAATCGACGACGAAAACACTTGCTTCAGACATAAACTTACACTACAAACTTTACTACACATATTTATCCCTAATACACTTACTATTGTTTAATGGAATTAATTTAAATTGCTACACTTAATTAATATACTATAGTTTGAAAAACAAACTTAGAACCTACGATGAAAGTTTGTGTACTTCTAATCTCATGTCCTTATTATTCTTAGTGGAAATTATTTAGCCCAATAATAATTACTATCCTCAATAAGAATAACAGTCTGTAAAAATTAGTAAATTGTGATAAGCCCTAGAATTAATTAAATAGCTTCTTCTTATACCCTCACATTTTTATAATCTTTTCTAAAACTTTATCTTTTGTTTTTCTTATTTCTTGCTAACTGTCTTACCATCCTACCTTCTCTAGTTCTCAACTCATTTAGACTCCTCATACACTCAGTTGTTTCTTGTCACATTTCAGGTGCCATTTGGGGATTTTTTTGAAAATGATGACCCGTGGAGCCACAGTTCGTGATATGAATGACAAACTGAATGTAGCACTGAAGAAGCTGGAGGCATCACAGAAGGAATGCAACCAGCTGCTGCAGGAAAGAGAGGACAGCGAGGTTGAAGTCAAGAGGATTAACGAGAAAAACACTCAACTCAAAAGACAGCTTGTAGAACTTCACACCGAGCACATAGACATACTTGACCAGCATCACCATCTCCGTCAACTAGTGTCAGACTTTCAAACTTGCAGTGACACTCATGACCAGGCACTGAAACGCATATCAGGCCTTGAAGCAGAATTATGCGAAGCACACAACACCATTTCCACCATCAACTCTCTGAAAGCCAGCGAACAGGTTGCCAACACCAATAACCTTTTCAACGAGCTGGTTGGTAGTGTACCGGGACTGGAGTATGAGAAACCCACCATCACCATAGACCTGACTGGGAACGATACCTTAACTAGATGTCCATCTCCAACTAGTCATAATAAAATTAAGAAATATATTAAAATTAGTAAAAACATTAAAAGGTACAAGAAACTCTTGAAGACACAAAATGTTCACAAGTTTAACATTAATCTTAGGAAACAACGTATTGACTTACAAAGCCAACTAAATGTATGTAATAATAAGTTGGAAAATAGCAGACATATGTATTATGTCGACATACAAAACCTTCAAAAGGAATTACTGAGCAGGGAAAATGCACTTAAGGAAATATCCTGTAAGTATGAGTCAAGTCAACTTATGCTGAGCGAGCGCTTGCAAGAGGCCTGTGAGTTGGTGGACCTAGTCAAGTACAATGCAGAGAGGTACGAGTCACTGACCAACAATCTTACCTGTAGTTGTGCTCCCACTCACACTAACAACACACCACCTGATTCACCTCAGATGTTACAGCATGTTGTACCTGCTACTTCACCCACTTCAACTCATACTATAGAACCTATCTATCCCACTCAAAGTAATGTATTGGTATTTTCTGATAGATTAGGATCAGGTTTTGGATCATTATTAAATAACCGCTCTAAACATACTATAGTTAATTGTTGTTATCATAACCTGCATTTTAATGAGCTTGTTCATAAAATAAAACATACACAAATGAATGAGCAGACTACTGTAGTTCTTTTAATTGGAAACAGTCTGAGCGTAACAAAAAGGGACATAGTTAATGGTATTGACACCCTACTTAAATTAAAACTAGGTAAATTAATATTATGTGCATTGCCATATTCTGATAATTTGTATGAGGCAGGAAACGATTACATTTATAGTTTAAATAACTTAATGCATATTTTGACATGTCGTCATAGTGACCGTTTATTGTATTTTGATACAAACTATTTTGTTAGGGATTTTGTATTAGTTCAGGAACATATGTTTCTTCCCAAGAAAAGTCAGCATGTACTGGCTACTTTGTTAGCTTACAATATACACGCAGTTATTGATAATTTAACTGAGACTAGGTTAAGTGACGAAACAGTATTATCTAGTACTTCTAATAATACTGTAATTCATTCTTTAAACTTTTAGACTCGACAAAAGAGAAGCATAATAAGAATATTTTACTATATCACCAAAATATAAATCGCTTTTCTGGCAAAATCCTAGACGTGGAAATGTTAATAGATAAATATCATATGGATATCTTATGTTTTTGTGAAACCTGGTTAAAACCGGATAGAATGTTGTTTAATGTCAATAATTTTTCAGTTGCCAGTGCGCACAACAGGTCCTCAATAGGGGGTGGTACTTTGATATTATGTAATAGTTCTTTTAGGTATAAAGAAAGAAAGGATATCACTGCTTGCTCTGTTGATTGCTTATGTGAGGTAGCATGTGCAGAAGTTGAAGGCCATACTTTCTTATGTGTTTATAGACCACCAGCCTCAAATTTGTCATCATTTTTTATCATAATGGAAGAAATACTTAGTAAACTTTTTAAAGATAGTAAATTTGTTTTTGTTTGTGGTGACCTAAATATTGATCTATTAGTTAATTCACCAGAAAAATGTAAGCTAATATCATTGTTTAAATCATTTAATTTAAAATGTATTTTTAATGAAGCGACTAGAATAACAGCAACTTCAGCTTCATGCATCGACAATGTATTTACTAACTGTAAAATAAAAGACTCGTCCTTAATTACTGGCGTCAGGTCTGACCATACTGGTCAACTTGTATCATTTGACTTAGGTAAAAGATTACACATAGATAAATCCATTCAATTAAGACCTCTAACTAAAAATAAATTGAAAATGTTTAATAATAATGTTCTTAGCAATCTTTCCACAGCTAGTTTTGATTCACAAGACCCCAACATAAACTATGGTACATTATTTTCTACAGTATGCCAAGAATTCAATAAAGCATGTCCTGTAAAAAAAGTTACTATAAATACTAAACCAAAATTTAGTGAATGGGCCACTGCTGGCATTAGAAAAAGCAGAGATATTTTATATAATCTGTATCATGAAAAATCATTAACTTCTGATCAAGCCCTTCATAATTATGTAAGGAATTATTCTAAAATATTCAAAAGAGGCTGCGCTGAGGCTAAATCTAAATTAATTAGTAACAAAATTAGTATGTCTAATAATAAAATAAAAGCTGTGTGGCAGGTAATAAACAAAGAAACTGGAAACACAAAACAGCGAGATCAGAATGAGTTGTCCCTAAAAATTGATAATGAAACCATTTCAGATAAGTTAAAAGTTGCTGAGACACTAGAAAGTTTCTTTACTAATATCCCAATAGAGGTTACAAAGTCTCTCCCCTCATCACCTATATTAGCTGAAGCCCTTCTTAAGGAAAATTTTAATAGGGAAATTCCAAGCTTTGAATTCAAGCCCATTTCTGTTGACACAATTAAAAAAGCATTTAAAAGTCTTAACATAAAAAACACTGAAGACTTATGGGGGATTTCTGTCAAGGTTCTTGGAGATATTATTGACACAATTGCCCCTGCCCTAACAGGCATATTTAATCAATGTTTAGACAGCGGTACGTTTCCTGACTTAATGAAACATAGTAAAGTAGTACCGATATTCAAATCGGGTAGTAAGTCTGATCCCTCCAATTATAGACCTATATCTGTGCTACCAGCATAGAGCAAAATCTATGAAAAAATCATGCTGGACCAGATGTTGTCACATTTCAATTCAAATGGGATTTTACATAGTCACCAGTTTGGTTTCACGAAAGGTAGGTCGACGACAGACGCGGGAGTAAAACTCATCAGTCACATTTTGGAATCCTGGGAGAAGTCCCAGGATGCAATTGGCATTTTCTGTGACCTCTTAAAAGCGTTTGACTGCGTTGACCATAATACACTGATCTGTAAATTATACCACAACGGAATTCGTGGACAAGCTGCTGATCTTGTTCTTTCCTATCTGTCAAAGCGCCAGCAAAAAGTAAACGTTAACGGGGCGACGTCTTCGGGGTCTCTAGTTAAGATGGGCGTGCCTCAAGGCTGAATTCTTGGCCCTTTCCTATTTCTAGTTTATATTAATGACCTTCCTTACATGATGGTTAACTTGTCGGATATCATTTTATTCGCTGATGACACTTCCCTTATTTTTAAAATAGATAGAAAAGATACGGATGTCTTACATGTTAACGATAGTCTGGCTGTTCTCTCGAAATGGTTTGCAGCTAATAATCTTTTACTTAATGCAAACAAAACTAAATGTCTTAAGTTTTCATTACCAAATGTACCTCAAGTGGGTCTGAATTTAGAACTTGATGGCAAAAGACTAGATGCTGTTACGGAAACTGTATTTCTAGGAATTACTTTAGATTCAAAATTACAATGGGGCGCACACATTAGAGCTCTCTCAAGTAGATTAAGTTCAGCTGCATATGAAAAATAAGGCTGTTGACAGATATAGCCACAGCTAGGTTAGTATACTTTGCTTATTTCCACAGTATTATGTCTTATGGTGTTCTGCTGTGGGGATCGGCAACTGACGTAGATTCAATTTTCATTTTACAGAAGAGGGCAATCCGCGCAATCTATAAAATGGGTCCTCGCGAGTCTCTTAGACACAAATTCAAAGAAATTGATATACTAACTCTGCCTTTTCTTTATATTTTAGAAAGTATTTTGTATGTTCGCAAAAACTTAGGACTCTTCAAAATAAGAAGCGATTTCCATAATATAAATACACGTAGTAAAAATGAAATTGTGTTACCTAAATTTAGATTAACTAAAACTAGCAAGTCATTTCTTGTAAACAGCATCCGTTTTTATAACAAGTTGCCAAAGCCGGTTACAGAACTTAGCGATGGAAAGTTCAAAACCCTCATTAAACGTGTCCTTATCAAAAAAGCATATTATAAGATTAAAGACTACGTTGAAGACAAGGTAGTCTGGCAATAATTCCTTCTGCACATGTGGCTTCCCTGGCTTCTCATAAACGGCATAACTATGTAAATGTCTATTAACTGCTCTCAAATTACGATGTTTAATTTTTATAATTTTTTTTTTTTTTACATACTTTTTGACATAATTTCTTAATTATTTGACATTATATACTTTTTGACATAATTTCTTTATTATTTGACATTATATACAGATAATTGAAAATTTTCACCTCTTTATTAGTGGTTTAATGGGAATCATAACACTTGGTTTTAGTAGGTTTTTATTATTGTTTTTATTTTTTTATTTTTTATTATTTATCCTTTTGATAGATTCTTATTTTGTAAATGTGAGGACTTTGTAGGCCTTATAGACTTTAGATCTGTAGACCATTTACTATTTTATCAAGTACTTGGTACTTGTTGACAGGCCTGCACTGTCCTCCCATACCTACTGTAATCTGGAAACATTGTAAAAGCCAATTATTTTTAAAAAGAGTAACCATAGAGTTTCTTGCCGGTTCTTCTCCATAGGAAACGACCAATTGGAACCGTGCACCTAGCTTCTGACGTTTCATAAGTGCCCATGTAGGTTTATGTGAAATAAAACATTTTGATTTTGATTTTTGACTGGGTGCTGCGCGCCGACCTCCCTGATGGCGTCAGCGTGGTTTGCTACGCTGACGACACGCTGGTCCTGGCGCAGGGGAGGTCGCATCAGACGGCGGCCAACGCGATGACACGCGGGGTTGCGATAGTCGTGGAGAGGATCCGGCAGTTGGGTCTCGAGGTGGCATTGCACAAGTCCGAGGCCATGTCGTTTCATGGGCCCCGGAACGCGCCGCCATCGGGATCCCAACTAACGGTAGGAGGGGTTCACATCGGCGTCGGGATGGCGATGAAATACCTGGGTC
Organism: Mesoligia furuncula; assembly: GCA_916614155.1. Classification (NCBI taxonomy): domain Eukaryota; kingdom Metazoa; phylum Arthropoda; class Insecta; order Lepidoptera; family Noctuidae; genus Mesoligia; species Mesoligia furuncula. The sequence continues at coordinate 30,269,539 of OU744793.1, forward strand.
TCGTCCTCGACAGCCGGTGGAACTTCGTGGAGCATTTCCGACGTTTGGCCCCCAAACTGGAACATGCCGGGGCCGCCTTCAAGCGGCTCTTGCCCAACCTGAGGGGGCCAAACGCCTCCTGCCGGAGGCTTTACGCGGGGGTCGTGCGGTCCATGGCCCTATACGGGGCCCCGGTGTGGGCGCGTTCACTGCGGCGGCGAGCCGCCCACTACCTGAACGCGCCCCAGAAGGTGGTAGCCATAAGGGTTATCCGGGGCTACCGCACGATCTCTGGCGAGGCGGCAAGCCTCCTTGCCGGACTGCCGCCATAGGATCTGGAGGCGATAGTCCTCGCGCGCCTGTATAAGTGGCGCGCGGAGGCACTACGCCGGGGAGAGGATCCGCTTCCGCGGCAAATCGCTGCGGAGCGGACGGATCTCCGGCGCGATCTCATGGCGGCATGGAAAGAGCGACTGTCGCAACCCAGCGCAGGGCACGCCGCGATAGCGGCGATAAGACCCCTCTTTGAGGAGTGGCTAGAGAGGCGCCACGGCGCCCTCACCTACCGCCTGACGCAGGTCCTCATCGGACACGGAAGTTTCGGGAGGTTCCTGCACATCATCAGGCGGGAGGAAACGCCCGGGTGTCACCATTGCCAGGATCGCCCAGAGGACACGGTGGAGCACACGGTGGAGGTCTGCCCCGCTTGGGCGGAGCACCGCGGTGTCCTCGTAGAGGCGATCGGCTGCGACGGCGACCTCTCGCGTCCGGCCCTGGTGCAAGCCATGGTCCGGGGCGAGAGGGAGTGGGAGGCAGTCACCTCCTTCTGCGAAGCAGTCATGCTAGCGAAGGAGGTGGCGGGACGGTTCAGGGAGAGAGCCTCCCGTCTCAGCCGCCGCGGGGGACGCCCCAGGCGTCGGGAGCCGCGTGACGACTCCCGGCCACCGTAGGCGCGGGCCTGCGGGCGGAGAGTAATGGGTAGCTCACCGTCCGATCAGGACCAGGCCCGTGCCGGATGGCGCGTACGTGTTCCACGCGCGCCTCAAAGAGATGTCAGCATCGAGGAGGGGCCCCTTAGGGCCGTAGCCTGCCGGGTCAGCGGGATTATCCGAAAGGGTTACCGGAACATAAAGGGCTAAGGAAGGAACACGGGTGGGTTTTAGTCAGTAAGAGTCTGACACTCCCTTCCGCTCCACCCAGAGCGGGAGGAGTCATTTGTTGATTTCCCATCCGCAAAAAAAAAAAAAAAAAGTGTTTGCAGAATATCCAATCTATAGAATTAATTAATTATCATCATTCTCAAAAAAAACTTCTGGAAAGCCTACCTAAAAATGTTTACTGAGAATTCTGTAGTAAACTATTAGAAAGTATCAAAAATAAAATCCACAATAAATAAAAATAATTTTAAACAGCGAGCGCATTCCGAATATAAATTCAATTATAGAAGCATTTAAATGAGGTACTTATGTCCGCCTGTCTGTTATTGACATGATATTAGAACAGATTGAAATGATATTAGAAAAGCATAAATCATTATTATAAACAATGCTTGTAAAATTTATTGCTTAAAATTATTTTATTTTATTTTCAAATATCGATTACATTCGTCATATTAATTACTCGGGTCAATCGAAATTTAAAAAAAAATTGTTTGGAATAATCGTTTTCACACAGCATTGCAATAAAAAAAAACAATAATGGTCGGCGATTCTAAACACAAATTGAGTACCTAGTGGTAATGATTAATACGTATTATTGAACCTGTGTTTGAATATTACGTTAAAACCTGGGCATTTTCGTGTTGTTTATAATATTATCAATAACATTTGTCACATTTTAAATCTTATCTACATCTGTGTGTGTGAAATTAGTAAAAAGTAAAAATGTAAACACACACGATTGGCGCGAAACTTCGACATTAGAACTTCATTACCACTACTTATTTTTCTTAAACTATGGATAAATTCGTCAAATAATTAAATGATGTATATTCACAGCCCCATATGGTAAAGTCAGAATGTTCGAAATCCCCAATTTTTATGTTTTTTAGCCTCGACCACAACTTACATCAAAAGGGTGATTATCGTACTTAAGTATGTTGAATTTATTCAAGGTAAATTATTAACTTGTGCCCTAAATATGAAAGATTTAATGGCGTTAACATAATGAGCTTTTTATCCAACTCTCCTAGTTAACGCACATTCATAAGATTTGATGGGTAGCATAATAAATATTTACATAATCAATTAAGGGTGTCGTATGGTCTGACTGAGCTGACTACCTAACTAAATTTAGTTCTATTTTCAAACTTCATTCCCGCCCTAGGGAGGGAAGCAATTACTATGAGTATTTCCCGCCCAAGGGTGGGAAGCAGCGTTTTCCACCTGCTATTCGGATCAAATAAACACTACTTTCCGAGTATGAGAGATGAAAAATAATGTACCTAGGATTTTGTAATATTTTGATTTAAAAGAGTGTCCATGGAGATCTACGTTTTGGAATGGGCAACTAGCTTCAACTTTCTGACTAACTGACAGACTATTTAATTTTGACAATTCAAAAATGCTGATGGCGATATATGATATATGATGGCGACCATACAAACAGTCGGAACGCGAGCCATACCTACGCGCCTCGAGTTCCGTTTACACTCGGTAAACAAACAGTCTCGAAAGCTCCGTAGTGACGAACAAACGCCGGACGGTGTCATGGTTTTTGTAAGCAGTCAGCGTGCGATTTGTGACAAATGTTCATTGAAATAAGTACAAGTACTTACTAAATAAGGCAAAGAGCAATTATAGACTATATTGTGCTGTTTTTGTTTGCTTGAATTCGTCAATAATATTTTAAAAATTAAATCTACTGATCAAAAAACACGTCGTTTTTATTGAACTCTTCCTATTTCATTCACACGGATTTTTTTTTTTAAATCGTCATCATCATCATTTCAGCCGAAAGACGTCCACTGCTGGACATAGGCCTCCCCCAAGCACCTCCACTTCGACCGGTCCTGTGCTTCCCGCATCCAACGGGTTCCTGCGGCCTTCACAAGGTCGTCGGTCCACCTTGTGGGAGGCCTGACGCTACGTCTTCCGGTACGCGGTCGCCACTCCAGAACCTTTCGGCCCCATCGGCCATCTGTTCTGCGAGCAATGTGCCTTGCCCACTGTCACTTAAGTTTGACAATTCTTCGGGCTATGTCGGTTACCTTGGTTCTCCTGCGGATCTCCTATCATTTTATTTTTTCAAATAAAAAATATAAAATACAAAACTAGAAAGAAACTCATGAAGGTTAATGAAATTAAAATACTGTAGGCGGGAAGCTCTATCGCGTGTTTACGTACTGCGCGGCTGTTAGTAATTATGTCTAGAGCAGGGCCGAGTCACAATACAGTATAGATAATGCGAATAATAAGACTAAATACCTTAAATATGCTAATCTCCTTAAAAATGCAGCTTTAATTCTAGGAAAAATGCAAATGTCAAATACATAGCTAAAAAAAAAGTAATTTAAAAAATAAAAAACCCGACTGCGAAACTGAAAAGCTTAAAACAAGCCCATTTTAAATTAAATAAACGTTGGAAGCAGGCGGGACCCATTGGCTTACCGCCCTAGGGCTTTTCTAGCTACATTATTACCCTAGAGCGCTAATTGGTCACCTACAAGCCCCATTTGGAGGTAATAAGGACCTACTTACCGAATATGAGAGATGTAAAAGCTTATTTAATGAGATAGGCTGTACGGTTCCCACCTTTGCTATTCTTCTCTTTTTTCTATATTTCTATCTCTTTCTAATACGTCACTTCCTCTCGGCAGTGGTATGAAGATTGTGAAGCAAGCCTTGCCTTTTGGTTTCATCGGCGTCTTGTTTCCCGCCGTGGTCGGTCTAACTATCGTTCCGAATATCACTTGGCTGCAAGACCTAAACTACCTGAATACATAAAAAAAAAATATTTAAAAATTGTTGTTCTAGAAGATAAAAAAGTTCAACAAAGTTAATATTTTCGGTTTATTAGGGCAGAATCGAGTAATAATGCCGAGAATGCGATTATTGATGTGCTTCCAGGCCCTTCTTTGCCGTTCTTCGCCGTTCAAGCGACGAGCTAGGTCCAGTAATACCAGCAGCTCGAGTTCTAGTAGCTCGGATTCCAGTAGCAGCTCCTCGTCATCTAGCGGAGGTAAACCGAAAAGAAATCGCCATAAGAAGAGAAAAGGGCGTAATCGCAAGCAACGCTCCAATCGTAAGATTCGAAAATTAAGTAAAGAAGCACGTATTCATCGGCCAAACGAATAGTGTTTGGCATATTTACTTCTATTAATAAAGTTTATAATAATGAATAAGAAACTGGCCAAGTGCGAGTCGGACTCGCACACGAAGGGTTCCGTACCACAAGGCAAAAACGCCGAAAAAAACATGTTTGTTGTATGGGAGCCCCCCTTAAATATTTATTTTATTAGTAAAGTTAAAATACAACTGACTATTTTGTGAATATTTCAAGTGCCTACCTGTTGCCATTTTTGATATCGAGCAAAAAAGGGCAAAAAAATCGCGTTTGTTGTATGGGAGCCCCCCTTAAATATTTATTTTGTTTTGTTTTTAGTATTTGTTGTTATAGCGGCAACAGAAATACATCATGTGTGAAAATTTCAACTGTCTAGCTATCGCGGTTCTTGAGATACAGCCTGGTGACAGACAGACAGACAGACGGACAGACGGACAGACGGACAGACAGCGAAGTCTTAGTAATAGGGTCCCGTTTTTACCCTTTGGGTACGGAACCCTAAAAAGAATTAACGTACCTAATTATGATTATTGTATTGTATTTTTTTTTTAATAATATGCACATAGGTATTATAAAAAAAAAACGGGCAAGAGCGAGTCGGACTCGCGCACCGAGGGTTGCGTAACATCTGGGTTTATGCATAAGGTTTATGTTTATGAAATTAAATGTTTTTTTTTTTATTTTTAAGTTAATTGAATGAATGGTAAATTGCGGTTTACCATTTATGACGTATTAAAAAAACTACCTACTAGATCTCGTTCAAACCAATTTTCGGTGGAAGTTTACATGGTAATGTACATTATATATTTTTTTTAGTTTTATCATTCTCTTATTTTAGAAGTTACAGGGGGGGGGGGGGTGGGGGGACACACATTTTACCACTTTGGAAGTATCTCTCGTGCAAACTATTCAGTTTAGAAAAAAATTATGTTAGAAACCTCAATATAATTTTTGAAGACCTACCCATAGATATCCCACACGTATGGGTTTGATGAAAAAAAAAATTGAGTTTCGGTTCTAAGAATGGGGAACCCTAAAATTTATTGTTTTTTTTTCTATTTTTGTGTGAAAATCTTAATGCGGTTCACAGAATACATATACTTACCAAGTTTCAACAGTATAGGTCTTATAGTTTCGGAGAAAAGTGGCTGTGACATACGTACGGACAGACAGACAGACGGACAGACAGACAAACGGACAGACAGACAGACATGACGAATCTATAAGGGTTCCGTTTTTGCCATTTAGCTACGGAACCCTAATAAGGGTTCCGTTTTTGCCATTTGGCTACGGAACCCTAAAAAACTATTACATCTTATTTGTAGTAATTATTTAAACCTTAACATAAGCCTTCGTAATAAATGAATTTACAAAATAAAATCTTTTATTACATCCCTAATAACTGGTTAAAAGTGATTTTAACTGATGCTCTTGTGGTTAAAAGTAGTTTTGACTAAAAGCTTTAGCCAAAATCACTTTTAACCACATATTGTCAGTTAAAATCACTATTAACTACCGATTTTCAGAAAAAAACTACTTTTGAGCAACGTGTTCATCAAAATTACTTTTGCCTGTTTTTTTCAGTTAAATGTACGTTTGACCGATTAAGACTTTTGACTGTAAAGGCTCCTACACACATGCCGGCGGCACGGCCGGCGGGTTTTGCCGCGCGGATGTACCGCCGGCATCATTTCAATTGTGCAGCTCGTTTGTGCGGCAAGCCCGGCCCGCCGGGTATGCCGCCGGGCTTGTTGGCGGCATGCCCGCCGGCTAAGCCGCCGGCACTGTGTGTAGGAGCCTTAACAGATACATGGAACGTTGATAAATTGATTATTTGCCGTTATAAGTATAACGAGCTCGATAAAAATAATTGTCACACGAATAAAATCAAATTGAATAGTATGACAGATTGATTAATTTTATATGATATATAAATAGGCATACCTGGTCAGTAAAAATCACAGTCAACCAGCAGAAGGACTCAATAATGTTGAAGTCACTCATCTTTCTTGTTATAATAGCAAGCGTGGCTAAAATCAAATGTGACCCTGATACCGATGGAGAATGGTGGAAAAAGGGGTTGAGCAGACGAGAAGCAGATCCAGATGTATTCAAAGCAGGCTGTCCCCCCGGCACGCAAAGAGATAATACTACTGGTGAATGTGTTGTAGTCGTGAGGCGACGAAATGCTCATCCATATGCTGTCGTGATGCGACGAGAGGCAGATCCAGATGTGTTCAAAGCAGGCTGTCCCCCCGGCACGCAAAGGGATAATACTACTGGTGAATGTGTTGTAGTCGTGAGACGACGAAGTTTTGTAGGTAATGGAAACAATATCGTAATTGGTTAGTAGAAGAAGGTGCCAAATTGTTACAAAATTATATTACACCATCATAATAAACCATAGTTATATATCAAGCCTTTTTTTTTTTTCAAGTGGGAAATCATCAAATGACCCCCTCCCGCTCTGGGCGGAACGGAAGAGAGTGACAGACTCTTACTGACTAAAACCCACTAATGTTCCTTCCTTAGCCCTTTATGTTCTGGGCCAGCGGTAACCCTTTCGGACAATCCCGCTGACCCGGCAGGCTTCGGCCCTAAGGGGCCCCTTCCTCGATGCTGACATCTCTTTGAGGCGCGCGTGGAACACGTACGCGCCGTCCGGCACTGGGCTGGTCCTGATCGGACGGTGAGCTACCCATTACTCTCCGTCTGCAGGCCCGCGCCTACGGTGGCCGGGAGTCGTCACGCGGCTCCCGTCGCCCGGAGCGGCTTCTGCAGCGGCTGGGACGAGAGGCTCTCTCCCTCAGCCATCATGCCACCTCTTTCGCTAGCATGACTGCTTGACAAAAGGAGGTGACTGCCTCCCACTCCCTCTCGCTCCGGACCATGGCTTGCATCAAGGCCGGACGTGAGAGGTCGCCGCCACTGCCGATCGCATCTACGAGGACACGGCAGTGTTCCACCCAAGCGAGGCAGACCTCCACCGTAAGCTCCACCGTGTCTTCTGGGCGATCCTAGCAGTGGTGACATCCGGGCGACTTTGTCCTGCGACGGTAGGTAATATCTAATAGTAGGGAAGCCCAAGAGCAGCACACAATTCGGCATTTTCGCGATTATACAATGTTTATTATGTCAACGTTATGCTCCTTTGACGTACGTACTAGTCTAGACTAATCGGTGAGGTGTAGTTTTGTTAAAAGTGTGAGAGTGTTATTTGGTCTGAGACTACAAAGTGAAAAATAACTTTAATTTTGGACGTCGGTGGCAAACAACGAAAATCGAACCCAACGACATCGACTTCCGAAATTAAAGTTGTCTTTCATTTTGTAGTGTCTTCATTATAATATTAGGAGCGCCCCGCGGTTTCACCCGCATAAGTTTCGTTCACGTGGGAATATCGGGATAAAAAGTCCTGATTATAAACTATATGTGTGCCAAATTTTATCAGGAGTAACAAAAATCCATCCATCCATCCATCCATCCTTACAAACTTTGAGTTTATAATATTAGTAGGATATTAGTTTAGATGCATGTTAAAATAGTGTACCAAGCATACTAACTTATCAACTTGTAATAGGTATTCTTAGGTAGCACAACAGCAGTTTCGGAAGAGGAGCTGGACAGCGAGTCGGAGGAGTGGGTGGAACAACAGCTGCAGAAGGCACGGCCCGTCCTCGTGGATCTGACGGTCTGATGACATTGTATTCTATTCAAGATCCCACCCGACAAATGTACTGTCTCACACTAAACTGCCTTCTTAAATGGGGAGCCAGGTCTGCGAGTTGCATGTGCTGATTGACTACTTCACAAAATGTGCACATTTTGACTGCCGCTACGCTCATGGCTAAAGAAAATATGCATTTTCTGAGAAAAAAAGTTCCCTATATCATTCTCCGCGTAATAAGCTATGTATATCCATGCGAAAAATATGTCGATACGTCTTGCCCTGTTGCTGCGTAAAAGAACGACAAATATTAAGGTGCCGAATAGTTAATGATCACACGCGCTTACAATGACGTTCTTACGGTACTCAGAGGGCGACTCAGCCGTGCGGTAAGCGATTGGGAGAGGGGACTTACGTATTTATAATCGGAATTCGTATTTTTCATGTTTCGAATTATCATTAATTCGGACTTTTTGTTATTCGATCTATTGAAACTCGGTATTTAGAGAATAGTAATTTTTTGATGCCCTATGATTATTTTGATTATTTTTTCATATAAATGTACATATTATTATTTTAAATATTAAAGCATAGATTATGTAAATAAATAAATTTGGTCCATAATTGGTTTACTGTAAATAATTTGATATTAAATGAGAAAAAAACTAAATGCATTAGATTCGCTTTGCCGAATAAAGAGGTACTTAAATTCATCGGAAATACGGTTTTCCCGGGGATCACGCTTGACTCAAAGCTACAGTGGGGTCCGCACTTAACATCACTTGCAGGGCGGCTAAGTTCAGCCGCTTACGCAGTTTGGAAAATTCGCCAATTGACAGACGTGGATACCGCGAGACTAGTCTATTTTAATTACTTTCATAGCATCATGTCTTACTGTATTTTATTGTGGGGACGGGCTGCAGATATTGATTCTATCTTCATTCTGCAAAAGAGGGCTGTCAGAGCCATCTACACGCTCAGCAGACGCGAATCTCTACGGGAACAGTTTAAAAAAATTAACATCATGACGGTTCCTTGGCAATATCAATTTGAAAACACATTCGAAAAAATCTACATCTTTTTAGTAAGATAAGTGACAGGCATAATTTTAACACTAGAAATAGGGACAAATTAGATCAACCGCGTTTCAGATTGTCTAAAGTAAAAACTTATTTTATGGAATACTGTGTAAAATGTTGCAATAAAATACCACTCTATATTCTTCAACTAAATGAGAAGCAATTTAAAACATGCATAAAACGCACACTATGTAGACAAGCATATTACAAGTTGGATGATTATTTGTAGATAAAATTGCTTAGCTTAATGCTGGTCCTGCTCCACAGGCACTTGGGCTCACTAGTAAAAATTTCAATATTTGGAAGAGGTGCTTCCCTATTTCTTTTTTAGTGTTTCTGACATTACGAACATAATTTTTTTTATTCTTCTCTTCTCTTCCTTTTTCGTAGTATTATTTTATTAATCTCTTAAATAAATTGCAAACTATAATTTGTTTTGTATAATTTAGAAGCATTTTTTTAAATTTTGTAAATCTAAGAACCATGTATCCGTTTATGATGATTTTTTTTAATGTTTACTTGAAAGAGCATGGCAGTTGAGAACGTGTCATGCTCACTGGAATGTCTCACTGATGGTGGCGCGTGTGTTTGGCATTTGGTTCCCTACAAAATGGTTGAGCTGGATGGTGCTGATCCACGCGTCATGTTCGTGAACGGGCGCCGCCGTCGGTTGAGACTAGTCATCTCTTAACTGCCAAGGTTTAATATTATATTTTGAATTGTCTCTTCATTTGTGTCTTTTTTTTCCATTGTTCTCACATATAGAAGCAACAAAAATAATGTACCTAGGATTTTGTAATATCTTGATTTAAAAGAGTGTCCATGGAGATCTACGTTTTGGAATGGGCAACTAGCTTCAATTTTCTGACTAACTGACAGACTATTTAATTTTGACAATTCAAAAATGCCGATGGCGATATATGATATATGATGGCGACCATACAAACAGTCGGAACGCGAGCCATACTTACGCGCCTCGAGTTCGGTTTACACTCGGTAAACAAGCAGTCTCGAAAGCTCCCACAGTGACGAACGAACGCCGGGCGGTGTCATGGTTTTTGTAAGCAGTCAGCGTGCGATTTGTGACAAATATTCATTGAAATAAGTACAAGTACTTACTTAATAAGGCAAAGAGCAATTATAGACTATATTGTGCTGTTTTTGTTTGCTTGAATTCGTCAATAAGTTTAAAAAAAATTAAATCTACTAATCAAAAGAAAAAACACGTCATTTTTAATGAACTCTTCCTATTTCATTCACAAGGAATTTAATTTTTTTAAATCATCATCATCATCATTTCAGCCGAAAGACGTCCACTGCTGGACATAGGCCTCCCCCAAGCACCTCCACTTCGACCGGTCCTGTGCTTCCCGCATCCAACGGGTTCCTGCGGCCTTCACAAGGTCGTCGGTCCACCTTGTGGGAGGCCTTCCAACGCTACGTCTTCCGGTACGCAGTCGTCACTCCAGAACCTTTCGGCCCCATCGGCCATCTGTTCTGCGAGCAATGTGCCCTGCCCACTGTCACTTAAGTTTCGCAATTCTTCGGGCTATGTCTGTTACCTTGGTTCTCCTGCGGATCTCCTATCATTTTATTTTTTTTAATAAAAAATATAAAATACAAAACTAGAAAGAAACTCATGTAGGTTGATGAAATTAAAATACTGTAGGCGGGAACCCCTATCGCGTGTTTACGTACCGCGCGGCTGTAAGTTATTATGTCTAGAGCAGGGCCGAGTCACAATACAGTATAGATAATGCGATTAATAAGACAATACCTTAAATATGCTAATCTCCTTAAAAATGCAGCTTTAGTTCTAGGAAAAATGCAAATGTCCAATATATAGCTAAAAACAATAACAAATAGAAAGCTACGTGGTAGTCACCGGCCACATAGTTAGAGATTCAACACAGAATAACTACTTACAGTGGTACAATCGCTTATTCATATGCCAGGATTCGGGAATTTCTAAAGTTCACGAAATTATTATAAACTGATCAAGTAATTATTCACACATCAACACACGTGGACAAAACTGTTTTACCCAAAACAGTTTTGTATTGAGTCAATACTGTTTATTAATTTGACTTGACCGTTATTCATAATAGATTAGTAGCCAAGGGCTGTTAGGCGCACGAGCGCAGCGAGGGCGCCTATAGTTCGAGGATGCAATTGATGCTTACACCCGAGCTAACTACTCTGCTTTACATCTCGATTGTGAGGTAAGTAGGTCCTTATTACCCCCAAATGGGGCTTGTAGGAGACCAATTAGCGCTCTAGGGTAATAATGTAGCTAGAAAAGCCCTAGGGCGGTAAGTAATTTAAAAAAAAACTTCACTCTTTCAAACAGTTCGCGTACATCTAATAATTACTTACCGCCCTAGGGCTTTTCTAGCTACATTATTACCCTAGGGCGCTAATTGGTCACCTTCAAGCCCCATTTGGGGGTAATAAGGACCTACTTACGAATATGAGAGATGTAAAAGCTAATTTAATGAGATAGGCTGTACGGTTCCCACCTTTGCTATTCTTCTCTTTTTTCTATATTTCTATCTCTTTCTAATACGTCACTTCCTCTCGGCAGTGCCATTTTGGTTTCATTGGCGTCTTGTTTCCCGCCGTGGTCGGTCTAACTATCGTTCCGAACGTCACTTGGCTGCAAGACCTAAACTACCTGAATACATAAAAAAAAATATATATAAAAATTGTTGTTCTAGAAGATAAAAGTTCAAGAAAGTTAATATTTTCGGTTTATTATGGCAGAATCGAGTAATAATTCCGAGAATGCGGTTATTGATGTGCTTCCAGGCCCTTCTTTGCCGTTCTTCGCCGTTCAAGCGACGAGCTGGGTCCAGTAATTCCAGCAGCTCGAGGTCTAGTAACTCGGATTCCAGTAGCAGCTCTTCGTCATCTAGGAAGAGAAAAGGGTCAATCGCAAGCATTGCTCCGATCGTAAGATTCGAAAATTTATTAAAGAAGTACGTATTCATCGGCCAAACGAATAGTGTTTGGCATATTTACTTCTATTAATAAAGTTTATAATAATGAATAAAAAAGAATTAACGTAATTATGATTATTGTATTGTATTTTTTTATATAATATGCACATAGGTATTATAAAAAAAACTATTACATATTATTTGTAGTAATTATTTAAACCTTAACATAAGCCTTCGTAGTAAATGAATTTACAAAATATAATCTTTTATTACATCCCTAATAACTGTCTGTGTGGTGTGGGTGTCGTAAAAGGCGACTAAGGGGCGTACCGGAGAATGGGCAGCAGCGTTCTCTATGCATTCCACCACCATACCATACTGCGATCGCCAACCCGCCTGCCAAGCGTGGCGATTATGACAAACCCCCCCTCCCCTTTTGGGGGAGGCCTATGTCCAGCAGTGGACGTCTTTCGGCTGAAATGATGAATAACTGGTTAAAAGTGATTTTAACTGATGCTCTAGTGGTTAAAAGTAGTTTTGACTAAAAGCTTTAGCCAAAATCACTTTTAACCACATATTGTCAGTTAACATCACTATTAACTACCGATTTTCAGAAAAAAACTACTTTTGAACAACGAGTTCATCAAAATTACTTTTGCCTGTTTTTTTCAGTTAAAAGTACTTTTGACCGATTAAGACTTTTGACTGTAACAGATACATGGAACGTTGATAAATTGATTATTTGCCGTTATAAGTATAACGAGCTCGATAAAAATAATTCTCACACGAATAAAATCAAATTGAATAGTATGACAGATTGATTAATTTTATATGATATATAAATAGGCATACCTGGTCAGTAAAAATCACAGTCAACCTGCAGAACGACTCAAGAATGTTGAAGTTACTCATCTTTCTTGTTATAATAGCTAGCCTGGGTAAAATCAAATGTCAATGTGACACCGGCGGAGATGGTCTTGACCCCGTGGTGTTGACCAGACGAGATCCAGATCCAGATGTATTCAAAGCAGGCTGTCCTCCCGGCACTCAAAGAGATAATACTACTGGTGAATGTGTCGTAGTCGTGAGACGACGAAGTTCTGTAGGTCATGGAAAGAATATCGTAATTGGTTAGTAGAAGAAGGTGCCAAATTGTTACAAAATTATATTACACCATCATAATAAACCATAATTATATATCAAGCCTTTTTTATTTTCGGCTGGGAAATCATCAAATGACCCCCTCCCGCTCTGGGTGGAGCGGAAGGGAGTGATTGTCAGACTCTTACTGACTAAAACCCACTAATGTTCCTTCCTTAGCCCCAAAGGGCTAGCCGTAACCCTTTCGGACAATCCCGCTGACACGGCAGTTTTCAGCCCTAAGGGGCCCCTTCCTCGATGCCGACATCTCTTTGAGGCGCGCGTGGAACACGTACGCGCCGTCCGGCACTGGCCTGGTCCTGATCGGATGGTGAGCTACCCATTACTCTCCGTCTGCAGGCCCGCGCCTACGTGGCCGGGAGTCGTCACGCGGTTCCCGTCGCCCGGAGCGTCTTCCGCGGCGGCTGGGACGGGAGGCTCTCTCCCTCAGCCATTCCGCCACCTCCTTCGCTAGCATGAACGCTTCACAAAAGGAGGTGACTGCCTCCCACTCCCTCTCGCTCCGGACCATGGCTTGCATCAAGGCCGGACGTGAGAGGTCGCCGCCACTGCCGATCGCATCTACGAGGACACGGCAGTGCTCCGCCCAAGCGGGGCAGACCTCCACCGTAAGCTCCACCGTGTCTTCTGGGCGATCCTAGCAGTGGTGACATCCGGGCGACTTTGTCCTGCGACGGTAGGTAATATCTAATAGTAGGGAAGCCCAAGAGGCTACTTGAGGTCTTAGTCGAGCATCGTTTGGACCTATTGGATCCTGAAGATTAGGTGTTAGGAAGAAAAAAGATTATACACGTATCATGTGTACCTTTTCACCGGTGAGGGGAAAGAAAAATACAGGCTTTCAAAATTGTAAAAATAAATATTGACATGGAAATACTCGAGCGCGTCAGATATTGATAGTGTATATGCCCCACGTGTCTGACGGAGGTATATTAATCATAAGATTATAGATATAAGATTTATGATATACCTCCGTCATCAGAAACACGAGAATTTGCCGGTTTGGCTGGTGGAGGCTGCCGGGTCAAAAATTGGGGAAAAAAAATTACTCGAGCTCGTCAGATATTCAGAGGAGCTGTTAAGTGATCCAGAACGAAGCTCCCATTTAAAAGACTGACGATTCCAGAAAACTATAGACCGATTTCTAAACTCCGCGTGTTCGCTAAAATTATGGAGAAAATCTTAAATGTACTTACAACTTTCTTCTTCACTTAAATTATTTTTCTCCGAACACCAATATGGATTTTTAAGAGGTCGCTACACCACATCCAATGACGTGGTCTGTATTAACTATCTTCCAGCATATGTCCAGGAGGTTTCAGGTCGACGTTATATAAGGTCCCATTGAAATAGATGGACAAACTTTTAGAAATCATTCAGACCACCAAAATAAGAACGATGGTAAAAAAATATATAACGGGGAAAGTATAGTGTGTCTCGTTATTATCAGCCATATTTGAATTAGAGTGGGCTACAGTGGGCTACAGTGGGTTGTGTGTTGGATAATGCGCAATAGAAAAACGGTTTTCAGTTCAAATGAGATTATAATTTCACAAACAATTTAATCACGCTAGCAAATTACACACTAGGTAGGTACACGACACAACCAGATACGGAACGCCGACAGTTTCTGAGCACATGTTGTTCGTACGATGTCCAATGTCCAAGCAAGCTTCACCGTTCTTGTCGCGCTGTCCTCCAGCGTCGACCCCCCACGAACTCAGGCTAGACTCTGTCAAGCGCCACCAGATGGCGCTAGCGTTCCGATTCCGGTCAAACGAACGACTCCGTCGAAGCTTTTCGTCACAGCGCTTCCGCCTCGTTGTCAAGTCAGCTCCCGTACTAATGACGTTTCCGACATATATAAGAAAAACGCATAGATACTTACAAGAAAAATAATCAGCTAACGAAAATACACTAATGTGCCGGCAATTTATAATTTTAGGTCAAAATAAAATCACTTTAATTAGTGTTTTTTTTTGCTTGGATATCTTTGGATAGACAAATTGAGCGCTGTGTTAAAATGTGTCCATCTATTTTAATGGGACCCTGTATACACTGACTACAGCAAAATATAAATCTACTTAAATCAAAAGCATTGTTAATCGTTTTACTCGGAAGATGCCTTACTAAATAAAGTTTTAAATTCATTATGAGGTTTAAATAAAAGAAACCTCCTTAATTTATTTAGATTAGTGAATGATGAGTAATATTTTTTTCCGTAGTCGTCGAAGTGTAATATTTTTTTCCGTAATCGGGTAATTATTAATAGTAAAGTAAACAATTTTAATATTTTGCTTATAAATGTCTAACAGTATTCCGTTATTTGTTCTAAAGAAATACTGTGAAAGTTAGGCTACCTTAGCCTAAACAAATGATTTCATATATTTTTCTGAGTCATTCAACACATCTTTATTAAC
Source organism: Mesoligia furuncula (assembly GCA_916614155.1). Taxonomy (NCBI): domain Eukaryota; kingdom Metazoa; phylum Arthropoda; class Insecta; order Lepidoptera; family Noctuidae; genus Mesoligia; species Mesoligia furuncula. The sequence goes on from OU744793.1 coordinate 30,285,068, forward strand.
CGTTCGCCGTGGACTCCATGCTGAAGGCTTGCATCATCGAAGACGTTGTCGTTCCTACCTAAATAAATAATAAAATAACCGACTAAAATAATGTAAACATTTTCGGTCTATCTACAAGAACCCACCTGTATATTATTCCATAATTTGAGGTTTAGTTTCAATCTTCTTTTCGTAAAGAAAATGAATACTTAAGCTATAACCTCAATCGTGTTATAATAAATAAATGTAGCGTTTTGTTAACTTTATGTAGGTAAGCAAAATAAATGTCTTCATAATTTCAGCCGAAAGACGTCCACTGCTGGACATAGGCCTCCCCCCAAAAAAAGGGGGGGGGGGTTGCCATAATCGCCACGCTTGGCAGGCGGGTTGGCGATCGCAGTATGTTATGGTGGTGGAATGCATAGAGAACGCTGCTACCCATTCTCTGGTACGCCCCTTAGTCACCTTTTACGACACCCACGGGAAGCATGGGGTGGTGCTATTCTTTAAGTCCGGCACCACACAGACGAAAATAAATGTAACGAATAAATATTTTTTATTTTTGTTAAACTTATCACTTAACACGCATTTTTTATTCTAAACCCTTTATTGCAATAAAAACAACATTAATAAAAAAGGCAGCAATTTTGTAAATATTATTATTGCAAACAAAAATAAATATTCCCAAAAACCGCACTGCGCTTCGTGACATTCGAACCTAGTCCAGTTTCATGACAGTCCACTGTTTGACGATTACTGCTATGAACACATACTATAATCATTTGAATTTTAGCAACGCTATGCTATTAACAGTGTCTAACAAAAGGGACGGAATATAATTATATTTCTTTGTTTCTTGTGGCGCGACGAGTACATGACGATTTATGGCAGTGTGTGAAGTAGATAGTTGGTGTGTGTACCGTGCTGTTTACACATACAGATGTGTGTTGTACCGCGTGATCAGAGCAATATGACTCGTAAGGTACTCAAATACTATTGAACGCTACTGTACCTCCCAACTAAACCAACGCAACGTGTCTATTTCTAAACGTTTTTTTCAGTTTGTGTAAATTTTTGACTTTGTCAGTTAGGAGGTATTGGCACTTCGCCGTCGCTTTCCTTTTTAGGGTTCCGTTGCCAAATGGCAAAAAACGGAACTGATTCGTCATGTCTGTCTGTCTGTCTGTCCGTCCGTATGTCACAGCCACTTTTCTCCGAAACTATAAGAACTATACTGTTAAAACTTGGTAAGTAGATGTATTCTGTGAACCGCATTAAGATTTTCTCACAAAAATAGAAAAAAAAACAATAAATTTTGGGGTTCCCCATACTTAGAACTGAAACTAAAAAAAAATTTTTCATCAAACCCACACATGTGGGATATCTATGGATAGGTCTTCAAAAATGATATTGAGGTTTCTAATATCATTTTTTTCTAAACTGAATAGTTTGCGCGAGAGACACTTCCAAAGTGAAAAATGTGTGCCCCCCCCCCTGTAACTTCTAAAATAAGAGAATGATAAAACTAAAAAAAATATATGATGTACAATACCATGTAAACTTCCACCGAAAATTGGTTTGAACGAGATCTAGTAAGTATTTTTTTTTTAATACGTCGTAAATCGTAAACCACAATTTACATTTTATTCAATCTACTCAAATATAAAAATAATAAAAAAAACATTTAATTTCATAAACATAAACCTTATTCATAAACCCGGATGTTACGGAACCCTCGGTGCGCGAGTACGACTCGCTCTTGCCCGGTTTTTTTGAAAATGGCAGTTGCACACAACAACATTATGAAACTTTTGGGGCCTTCGCTCTGCTTAGAAACATTGTTCAATTATAAAGAGACAACATCGTAAAATGGACATAACAAAATAATTTATAATACCTTTGTGAAAGAGATTAACAAAGTGTAGAACTATTAACAAACTTAAAACTTTTAATAACAACACTTTTTATATCAGAAAGTAATTACTAAACTGTAAAGCCAAAGTCAGAGGTACTTAAAGCAAAAGTCGCAAACCATAGAAACGTTAATGAAGTATAAATTATTCAGTTAGTTAGTCCTGTGTCCGCAACTAATCTGTGGGAAGCTTTATGGATTAAAGCTTGTTGTAACTACCCACAGCTGGCTTAAATGGCTGATGTACCAGTTTTTGTGTTCAACATTACAGCAAAGGAGATTGGCGAGTTGGGTACCTCATCAAAATCCAAACGTTTCATAATCTAGTTATATGCAAATTATAGGTCTTATATCCGTAATTATTTTCCAAGCTAAAATGTTTTAATAGTTGTTGGGAGTAATTAAAAAAAACATGATTTTAGGGTGCAGCCCCGTGACGGAAATAAAACGCAATAATGCAAAACAAAGCGCATTAAAAAGGTCCAATTATATTATTATACGTATTACGCGCCAGTGTTTGTCACTTATGACAAATACAAAAAAATATTTATCTAATAGCGTCATTGTCATGATATTTTTCTACTTCACTTTTGACATTGGCAGAATGGTCGACATCGGCTTTGCTTGCCACATTATGAAATAGAATCGTCATGATATTTTTGTAAATGTTGTTCATGCTATAACAATGTCGGCAGTTGATCTTCGGTGTATATACTGTAATTGGCGCTTATCACGCCTTCGACTTCGCCGGAATTGTCTTGTCTGCCGAGGATGATAACCGGCTTGAGGTTATGTTTATATCAATTTAATATCCCCAAGTCTAATGTATGGCTTACCATTACATATTTTGATAGACTCTATTGTAGCATTCAAATCCATATATTCATTCTCTGAAACGGTAAGCCTGTATGTGGTACTGAAAATACATGGGTTTCTGCCAATCTCCTTTTAGTTGATTTTCTACTTATCTCGGCACGGTAGCGTATCAAACCTTTTATTATACCATAAATTATATGAACACTAGATTTTGCCCGCGACTTCGTTCACGTGAAATTTCTTGTTGCCCGACCCACCCCGTCGCATCGCATCGCCTGCCCACGCCAGTGCAGTGCAGTCAAAACTCATAACCAGTCAAAAGTCCTTTTAACTAGCAAAGGCAGTCAAAAGCAATTTTGACTAGAAGCTCTCGACAATTAGTACTTATGACTGCAATTATGGTCAAAATTAGTTTTGCCCAAATGGAGCTGGTTAAAAGTAGTTTTGACTGGTTCTATCAGTCAAAACTCTTAAAAAGTTAAGGTGGTCGACATAAATTACGAATTAACGCATTTAGAACGATTTTTAAAACTAAATATAATTAGAGAACCAACAGATATTGGTAGAACTGACTACTAAAAAGGATGTAACAAGAAAGTACCTTCCCGTGGTCGCAGCTTACATGTTGTATGTTAGTACAGCGGCATATTAAAATATTATTTAATTATTTTTGGGCTTATTTCAGTAATATTTATATTTTATAAATGTGCCTATTTAGCCCTTTCATTTGATACCCAACGTGGCACCATCTCAAAATATTTATTTTTTAAATTCATCACTTTTTGTCTTCTAGAGGGCGCCGATTTAGCGTGACGTCACTCAGCCTATAACTAGCGGACGGTCAAGACTCTTCTAAGGATACCTCATTTGTCGAATTATTATAAGTACTTTTGAAGTTATGAGGGTCCGGGTCAGCGGGATTGTCCGAAAGGGTTACCGCTAGCCCGGAACATAAAGGGCTAAGGAAGGAACACGGGTGGGTTTTAGTCAGTAAGAGTTTGACACTCCCTTCCGCTCCACCCAGAGCGGGAGGAGTCATTTGATGACAAACCATAACCGCAAAAAAAAAAAAAAAAATGAGGATACAGATGAACATACATATCAGTCTAAATCATAACCCTCCTTTTTGCTTTGCCGTAGTAGCGATAGAATATTTATGAAAGATATTGATGGCTGTTTGTAAAGAAAAGTTTATACGCGAAACGCCAAACGTAACAATTATATTACGAACTGCTGCAAAGAAAGTTGCTTTTGGAACAGGACAAGTTATGCACGATGTGTGTTGTAAGGGTTGTAAAAACAACAACAACACTTATGCAAGAAAAAAGGGTTGCTGTATTATTCAAAGTGCCACAATAGTTTTGAGTTGTTCGAATAATTCGTCATAGTTGAATGAAAACCTTGTAAATTTATAAAATAACACGTAATTAAGTTGAAATGTAAATAAAGCAAAACATAATACATTTCTAATTTACCAGGTTCTCCTTGTACAATAACGTATAATGTTTGGCATTTTTACATCAATTAATAAAGTTTATAACAATTATTAAAAACGTAATTGTGATTGATGTATTGTATTTTTATATGTACTTATTACATCTTATTTGTATTAATTATCTAAACTTTAACCTGAACCTTTGTCATAAACGAATTTACAACATAAAATCTTTTATTTCATCCTACTAACTGGTTAAAAGTGATTTTGACTGATGTTCTAGTGGTTAAAAGTAGTTTTGACTAAGAGCTTTAGCCAAAACCACTTTTTACCACATGTTGTCTATTAAAATCACTAGTAACCCTTAGTCTGCCGGAACGTAGATCTACGCGAGACACAATGGCTTTTTAATTGTGTCTGTAATTACGGCACACAAGCGGTTAACTACCGATTTTCAGACAAAACTACTTTTGACCAACGTGTTCAGTCAAAATTACTTTTGCCTGAATTTTCAGTTTATTTATTTATTTAACAATTCAAGCACATAAATGTACAGAGGCTGACTTAATGCCATAGGCATTTTCTACCAGTCAACCTTTGGGTGATGCAGAAACAAACAGTGGTAGGTGCAATAATGAACATTGAGGAATAAATATTTTAAATATAAAAATACGCGTAAACCTATTAAAACTGAATATAATTATATACCTAATTACATATAAATTTAAGCACAAAAGCAGCAGTTAAAAGTACTTTTGATCGATTAAGACTTTTGGCTGTAACAGATATATAGAACGTCGATAAATTGATTAGTGATTATTTACCGTTATAACAAGATCGATAAAAATTATTTATGTACCTACCGATAAAAAAATAATTGTCACACAAATCAAATCAAATTGAATAGTGTGACAGATTGATTAATTTTATATGATTTATAAATATGCATACAGGGTCAGTAAAAATCACAGTCAACCTGTAGAAGGACTCAAGAATGTTGAAGTTACTCATCTTTCTTGGTGGCAAAAAACTAAAATACAAATCCAAAGACACCGACTTCCTAAATTAAAGTTATTTTTCACTTTATAGTGTTTTTTGGAAGTCTGTTGTTTTTTTTGTAAAAAAGTTTTTATTTTTCACTTTTTAGCGGGTCAGTTTGTAATTTATCTAAGTTATTAACTTAGAAATTCCGTAATTTTTTAATTTTCCGTAATTTTTTACTTAGAAATCTAACTTTAGAAATTCCCGAATTCTGTCAAATGCATAAACGATTGTACCACTGTACGAGTAAGCCGTTATTCTGTGGTGATTCTCTAACTATGTGGCCGGTGACTCGAACGCGGTCACGTTCGACGCTGAGACTCGACAGGACTTCTATAATCTGCTGACATGACGTTTAACGTGAAATCGTGCTTCGATGACTTTACATTATATTGGCAGGAGCCACACGATCACTTTAAGTAGAGTTTGTCGATAGTTTGGAAAGGGAATTGCTCACTTTGTTAGGGTGATCTGGCTAAGCGTGGTCAAGATCTTTATTAATAAATAACTTGCATTTCAAAAATTACTTATCTATAGGAAAGTAAATATTATAATAAAGTTGTAGCAAGATGCAAGAATATGCTTCAACTGGCATGTGAAAAATTGGAACCTTGCCGGGTAAAATCTTTATAATAAGCTTATTCTTTTCTATAATATATTATTTGCCAGTAGTATTTTGATATAATCTGATAAGAAAAACAAACGTTCGAAGCAGCGAGAAAACAAAACAACATCCACAGTGCACGAAAACAACGCGAATGTTTTTTTCATTGTTACAGTTGTCAGATGTCATTTCACTTGACGTTAGAGATGTTCGATATGAATCGATACTTTTCACATCGATTCAACTACAATACGATCCACTACAGTAAATTGATAAAGGTTATTGTGTAGGAAAGTTAAATGAGAAAAAATGAAAATCTCAGGAAAAATCCTATTAAGGCGGGCCGTTATTTTCCAAAAACACTCTTCTCAATCACAACTGACATTGGCAAAATAGTTCGGGCAAAATCGGGACTCTGCTTTGTTTGTCTGTCTGTCTGTTTGTAAGAAATTGAATGGAATTAAAGGCGAATATATTAAAAAATATTAATTAAAAGCGATTTTATATCGATACTCGGATCAAAATGAGCCATTGCGAAGCAGAATATCGATACAAAGCAACAGGAAAATCAAAAAATCAAAAATCAAAATGTTTTATTTCACATAAACCTACATGGGCACTTATGAAACGTCAGAAGCTAGGTGCACGGTTCCAATTGGTCGTTTCCTATGGAGAAGAACCGGCAAGAAACTCCATGGTTACTCTTTTTAAAAATAATTGGCTTTTACAATGTTTCCAGATTACAGTAAGTAGGTATGGAAGGACAGCGCAGGCCTGTCATGCCTGACGCAGGTCCTCACCGGACACGGAAGTTTCGGGAGGTTCCTGCACATCATCAGGCGGGAGGAAACGCCCGGGTGTCACCATTGCCAGGATCGCCCAGAGGACACGGTGGAGCACACGGTGGAGGTCTGCCCCGCTTGGGCGGAGCACCGCCGTGTCCTCGTAGAGGCGATTGGCAGCGACGGCGACCTCTCGCGTCCGGCCCTGGTGCAAGCCATGGTCCGGGGCGAGAGGGAGTGGGAGGCAGTCACCTCCTTCTGCGAAGCAGTCATGCTAGCGAAGGAGGTGGCGGAACGGCTCAGGGAGAGAGCCTCCCGTCCCAGCCGCCGCGGGAGACGCTCCGGGCGTCGGGAGCCGCGTGACGACTCCCGGCCACCGTAGGCGCGGGCCTGCGGGCGGAGAGTAATGGGTAGCTCACCGCCCGATCAGGACCAGGCCCGTGTCGGACGGCGCGTACGTGTTCCACGCGCGCCTCAAAGAGATGTCAGCATCGAGGAGGGGCCCCTTAGGGCCGAAGCCTGCCGGGTCAGCGGGATTGTCCAAAAGGGTTACCGCTGGCCCGGAACATAAAGGGCTAAGGAAGGAACACGGGTGGGTTTTAGTCAGTAAGAGTCTGACACTCCCTTCCGCTCCACCCAGAGCGGGAGGAGTCATTTGATGATTTCCCATCCACAAAAAAAAAAAAAAAAAAAAAAAAGGCCTGTCAACAAGTACCAAGTACTTGATAAAATAGAAAATGGTCTACAGATCTAAAGTCTATAAGGCCTACAAAGTCCTCACATTTACAAAATAAGAATCTATCAGAAGGATAGATAATAAAAAAAGAAAAATAATAATAAAAACCTACTAAAACCAAGTGTTATGATTCTCAATAAAACCACTAATAAAGAGGTGAAAAATTTCAAGTGTCTGTATACAATGTCAATTAATAAAGAAATTATGTCAAAAAGTATATAATGTCAAATAATAAAGAAATTATGTCAAAAAGTATGTAAAAATAATAATAATAATTAAATAAAAATTAAACATCGTAATTTGAGAGCAGTTAATAGACATTTACATAGTTATGCCGTTAATGAGAAGCCAGGGAAGCCACATGTGCAGAAGGAATTATTGCCAGACTAGCTTGTCTTCAACGTAGTCTTTAATCTTATAATATGCTTTTTTGATAAGGACACGTTTGATGAGGGTTTTGAACTTTCCATCGCTAAGTTCTGTAACCGGCTTTGGCAACTTGTTATAAAAACGGATGCTGTTTACAAGAAATGACTTGCTAGTTTTAGTTAATCTAAATTTAGGTAACACAATTTCATTTTTACTACGTGTATTTATATTATGGAAATCGCTTCTTATTTTGAAGAGTCCTAAGTTTTTGCGAACATACAAAATACTTTCTAAAATATAAAGAGAAGGCAGAGTTAGTATATCAATTTCTTTGAATTTGTTTCTAAGAGACTCGCGAGGACCCATTTTATAGATTGCGCGGATTGCCCTCTTCTGTAAAATGAAAATTGAATCTACGTCAGCTGCCGATCCCCACAGCAGAACACCATAAGACATAATACTGTGGAAATAAGCAAAGTATACTAACCTAGCTGTGGCTATATCTGTCAACTGCCTTATTTTTCTTACTGCATATGCAGCTGAACTTAATCTACTTGAGAGAGCTCTAATGTGTGCGCCCCATTGTAATTTTGAATCTAAAGTAATTCCTAGAAATACAGTTTCCGTAACAGCATCTAGTCTTTTGCCATCAAGTTCTAAATTCAGACCCACTTGAGGTACATTTGGTAATGAAAACTTAAGACATTTAGTTTTGTTCGCATTAAGTAAAAGATTATTAGCTGCAAACCATTTCGAGAGAACAGCCAGACTATCGTTAACATGTAAGACATCCGTATCTTTTCTATCTATTTTAAAAATAAGGGAAGTGTCATCAGCGAATAAAATGATATCCGACAAGTTGGCCATCATGTAAGGAAGGTCATTAATATAAACTAGAAATAGGAAAGGGCCAAGAATTGAGCCTTGAGGCACGCCCATCTTAACTAGAGACCCCGAAGACGTCGCCCCGTTAACGTTTACTTTTTGCTGGCGCTTTGACAGATAGGAAAGAACAAGATCAGCAGCTTGTCCACGAATTCCGTAGTGGTATAATTTACAGATCAGTGTATTATGGTCAACGCAGTCAAACGCTTTTGAGAGGTCACAGAAAATGCCAATTGCATCCTGGGACTTCTCCCAGGATTCCAAAATGTGACTGATGAGTTTTACTCCCGCATCTGTCGTCGACCTACCTTTCGTGAAACCAAACTGGCGACTATGTAAAATCCCATTTGAGTTAAAATGTGACAACATCTGGTCCAGCATGATTTTTTCATAGATTTTGCTCAATGCTGGTAGCACAGATATAGGTCTATAATTGGAGGGATCAAACTTACTACCCGATTTGAATATCGGTACTACTTTACTATGTTTCATTAAGTCAGGAAACGTACCGCTGTCTAAACATTGATTAAATATGCCTGTTAGGGCAGGGGCAATTGTGTCAATAATATCTCCAAGAACCTTAACAGGATCGATCATCTCTAAAAGCGATACAGTAGGAGTTGCCAGGAAAAAAATCTGACAATAATCGATTTATAGAACCGTTATTCTAATCTAAAAAAATATGTCACAATACTAATAACGTTTTCGATTGTTTTATTTTAAAACAATGTAAATGAGTATAATATTCTCATACAATATTGACCGGTACTCGTTTTGCAGACAAACACTGTTTTTTTGCCATAATTATTGATTATCTAATCGATTACAAACTGAAATTGATGTTTTATTTCCGCGCTGGTAACACTGCGTCAAAGAAATGGCTATGCTTTTTAACTGTAGGATACAATTTAAATACTCTTTATTTCGACTTTTTTTTCGTATACCTGGCTACTATGTGATGTGCAAAAATATTTCATTTAGAATAAATAATATTGTTTAGTAAAAATAATTTTTACCGGGCATCTTGTCCACGCTTAGCCGAAACTGGTGATTCCCTTTCTGTAGTTGATTTAAAAAATTCAACTAGTTGTCACTTTGGGTCAAATATCATCAGTTGTATTTGGGTACACTACATAAATACGAAAAACTTTATTCCGACAGTCACAAATACGAATTTCAAAATACCGATTTTCATAATTCCGAATGGTTCAAAATTCCTAATATAACAACTCCGATTTAACATTCATCCTATTTTTATAATTCCGAAATTTCAATATTCCTAACGTTTATAATTACTATTCTCGAAATACCGAGTTTAATAGATCGAATAACAAAAAGTCCGACTTAATGAAAATTCGAAACATCAAAAATGCAAATTCCGATTGATTAGAATTCCGAAATAAAAACGCCTTGTAAAACTGAATAGCAAGACAAATATACGAGTAGAATACGGAATATCGAAGCACAAAATATCGATAAATGCTAATACGATGCTACAAAATTGCGATGCACGTAACTGCGAAAAACCCGTCACTACACTTCCATGCACGTTACCGCGATAGATCTTCACAGCGATACTACTAGTCTTCGAAGCATGGTAAAGGTATTTATATTGTCATTCGCTAGCTCTTGCATCCTAGTGTCGATGGAGCCCCGCTTCGCGGGGCCCCTATTTCTGTGTAAAAGGTTTAAAGTAATATGCATGCAGCAAGCATGCAGCATGGAAGCAAACACGCAGCATGCAGCATGCCAGCAAGCATGCAGCAAGCATGCAGTATGGAAGCAAACACGCAGTATGCAGCATGCAAGCAAGCATGCAGCATGGAAGCAAACACGCAGCATGCAGCAAGCATGCAGCGTGCTGCATGGAAGCAAACACGCAGCATGCAGCATGCAAGCAAGCATGCAGCAAGCAAGCGAACATGCAACATGCAGCATGCAAGCGAGCATGCAACATGCAGCAGGCACGGTTTCTGTCACGGCTCCGGCGCTGCGGTTCTCCGGCAGCCCCACGCTCCTACGCGATTTTAAATTACACTCTAGGGGTAGGGCAGACAAGACTGCATGGAGTCGGATTTACAGCGATTCGTTTCTGTCACTAAAACCTAATTTTTAGCAAATGTTTTAGAGCTAGCAATTTTATTATAAATAAACATTCGGAATAATACACATTATATAATACAGTACTTGGGACCTATGACTTTATTTCATGCAAAATTAGGAGATTCAATTATTATAGTGCTCGATATTAAGACAGATTAGATTTAGAAGTAAAGATAATTATGTAAAGCAAAATTTTGAATTTTTGAACATTATGGTTACTGAAGTTTATAGCAAATGAGTTATTAATGACTTTCGGACAAACAATTTTAGGAGAAAAAAGGGGGTACCAATTTTAACAGGTTATTCGGAAAATTGAAAATCGGAGTGACGTTTTTCGGACCGAGAACCCATCGAGCATTTGATTCTTTGAACATATGAAAATCGGAAAACAGACAAATCGCATTTATGACTTTCGGTAACATAAATTTTGTGATTTTTAATAATAGACATTATAATTCTTAGGTATTATGAAATCCGGACTTTTGAAAATCGGAGCATCGAAATTCGGAATATTTGGGTGTTCCCGTTGTATTTATTTAAACGTTTCGCACAGAAAGGTCCAAAGGCGGACTTAGTGCCTTAGGCATTCTCTACCAGTCAACCAAGGGTGGTGAATAGATTAGATGGCAAGTGCTTTGGTTGAGAGAAAAAATAAAACAAAATAAAAACTATTAAAACAGGGTACACAAATACAAAAAATAAATAAAAAACACAAAACAAAAATGTATTAATATGTATAACAAAACCAAAAGCGTGGTCGAGCGGGGTGCGTGAGCGCGGGCGCGTGCGTGGGCGCCCTTTTTAACATTTATTCTTTCAGATAATTATGAAAACATAATGACGGGCTAGCTTTTCTACTAGTAAGAAAGCGAAGTATATACTATTCGTTTACTTACAACAAAGATTTACAAAGTATATTCAAATTAGTCGAACTTATTGACATATTATTATAATAATGTCGATGTACGCAGTTGAATAACAGAATTTTACATGGAGCAGTGCTCCTGATCAAACCATGTCCCATATGTTGAAGTATCCAAAGAGCAGGTGTCACTTCTGAGGACCTGAAGACGCCATTGTCTAGTCTTATTGACCCAGTCCCATGATGGGAGAAGTGTCCCACTAGTCCCATGGAAAACACAAAAAAAAACATTTTTTTTTCATGGCGTCTGTTGCTGGATACCATTATTTTACATGGAGCGACTGCCTATCTGACCTCTACAACCCAATTACTGGGTAATAATAGTTGTCAGACTTTAGGGCTTCTGACAAACCGTAAAGACTGACAAAACTGAAATGACGGCCGTAACCACCGACTTAAGCTGTTTTCGGAGGCACGGACCAACCGCGACAAGCGCAGCTTAACCCGCACCCATTGCATAACACACTATCGATCTCAATCTGAATCAATTTGAAGGATATTGCTGATCCATTGCTTCATATGTTCGAAAAATGCGCCTGCTCAACAATGTAAATAACGCGATGAATGTTGTTAAACTGTCAAAATTAAACCCATTGCTACTGATGATGATGATGTTACCTCAACCCCCTGTTGTTCATCATCATCATCATCATCATCATTTCAGCCGAAAGACGTCCACTGCTGAACATAGGCCTCCCCCAAGCACCTCCACTTCGACCGGTCCTGTGCTTCCCGCATCCAACGGGTTCCTGCGGCCTTCACAAGGTCATCGGTCCACCTTGTGGGAGGCCTTCCAGCGCTACGTCTTCCGGTACGCGGTCGCCACTCCAGAACCTTTCGGCCCCATCGGCCATCTGTTCCCCTGTTGTTACTTAGCCACAAACCCCCTGGCGTGGAACTCATTAAACATAATACAGTTATTTACCATCGACTTTGAACGAAGAAGAAGACATGAAGTGGCTGTCATCATGTCCCATGCGACCAATTAATGGGCTACTCCCATTTTAATCTCAACGCTGCCGACTCGGCACTTCAAAGCTAACCCTCCTATTCAGTTTTCAAAGATTTAACCGAGGTGTTACGTCGGAAATCTCATTAAATTCGGATCCAGTAGTTTTTGCGAAGCACGTACGAAGGGACGTGATCTCGAAATGAAAGTAAATCTTCACCTAGCATTTATGTGGTACTCTGAACTCGTACTAAGTGTCTACTGATCCTTATATTATAAAATGAATCATCTATCAGCCAGTCTGCCGCTGTTACGTGTTGCTTTTAAATAAAATAATTAATTTACAATTTAATAAAAATATAATCTTTTATTAAATATAATTCTAGAAAATATACATTATGTACAGCTACCAATAAATTAACACGACGTCGACGTTTGACGTATCCACAGATCATAGATTAACCCATGGATGGCCCATTACTACTATAGTATTTATATGATCAGGACTGCAGCGATTAAGATCGGTCCCATGACACGACCGTCCTTCCAGATAGAGGAGTTAAGCAAGGCGACCCGTTGTCTCCAAAACTATTCACAGCTGTGCTGGAGGAAGTCTTCCGAAAGCTGGCAGCGGGCTGGATGGAAAGGACCATTATAATAATAATAATATTTTATTTCGAGCAACAAGACTCATACGGCCTTATTATAAAACAAGGTTTATCTTTAGACCCAGGTTTTAACCATCGAGCCATTTTTAAATTTTGAACTTTATTCTGACAACTGTAAAGTTCTTAATGCAAAATTGACAACTTAGACTCGGGTTTAACGTCAGTTTTTGTAATAAGAACTTTAGCTTCGTCGGATTATAGTTCGAAATTTAAAAATAGCTGGATGGTTTAAACCTTGGTCTAAAGATAAATCTTGTTTTGTAATAAGGCCGCGTGTGTTAGTAACAATATACTTACAAACTATGTTAGTAATACACATACAAAAACAAAAACACAAAAACAGATTGTGACATCACTGCTGCACGGTGACAGGCCCAGCCGAAACCTTGCAGCAAATTGTCTTTTTTCAGGCAAGACAAAACAAAGAAGTTGCAAGACGCACCGAAAATGCCTGGAAGAGCTATTAGGCCATGTAAGGATTAGCCTAATGAAGGATGGTCTTCCTTTGTCCCTTAAGAGAAGACTAATTGACGTGTGCATACTTCCCATTCATATTTATATGTGGTAGTCAAACATGGTATTTGAGAAATCAGCAGAGGTCCACCCTCGAGGTTTGCCAGAGGGCTATGGAACAGAGTATTCTGGGTATCAAACTAACAGACCGGGTTAGGAATACGAAGATCCATTTAATCAAAAAGATGAGTGATGTCACTTGGAAAGCTGCCACGCCAAAATGGAACTGGGCTGGACACATCTGCCGTATGTCAGACGAACATAAGCCAAACCAAACTTACGACCCAATGGATTCTCTTAATGACAAGTGACTCCTTCAACAAGAACTGGTCCTTAGCAGCTTTGAACAGAGAGAAGTGGAAAGAGAGTAGGAAGGCCTTTACCCTGTAGTGGGACATCACAGGCTAATAATAAGAATAGAATAGAATAGAATACTCTTTATTATGTACACCATATAAATTACAGACATATATATCTAGAAACTGTACAAAGGGTGACAATGGGCGGTCTTATCGCTAAAAGCGATAAAGACAACCATAATACAACATCCCATAACATACAAATGTTATGGGACTGTTACAAATTAAAATTTGTTGCCTCTGATGGCCACCTATGCAGGTGGTTTGGTGTTGGAATTAAAGGAAACAACAAACTATCTCAAACACTGTATAGTTACAAGTATAAAGTTGAAACATAAGTAATTATAGAACTAATTTTCATTATTAAATATATATTAGGTAATTTACTAAATTTAACACTATTAATGCCAGAAAACAGGAACAACGAAAGAAAAGCAAAAAAAAAAAAAATGGAAGCCGGTGTACGATTTCCATTTTTATACATAAATGATACTATAATTATGGTTATGTATTAATTATGGTTATTATGGTTACACTTATTATTATTTATTTTTAAGATAATAATAAATAATAATAATAACACTAGACTATTACCAAAACTTTTGTGATAATGCAGATAATAGTTATTTATGCAACTGTTGGGGTTGTTGGTAAGGGGTATTAAAACACGCGGAGCGCGTGAGGGAGAGGCAATCTTTGCGCCCTCACGTCCCTAGTCGCCGCAGGAGACGCCCTGGGCGTCGGGAATCGATAGCCGATTCCCGGCCACCGTAGGCGCGGGCTTGCGGTCGGCAAGCAATGGGCAGCTCACGGTCCGGTAAGGACCAGGCCCGGGTAGACGGCACATTGTGTTGCATAAATATCATCAAAATTTGATAAAATTTGTCCAGCTTGGTGTTCTAACAAACATCGCTGATACACTTTAAAAATAATTTCCCGAGCTCCACTCCTATTTGTTTTCCTCATACTTAACACGTTTCTTCGAAGTTTTATCCACGTAGATTTGAAAAGCTATAAAAATGCAATAGATAACGAGTTACAAAACGAGTCGATGACAGCCGATGACATTCGATGTACTGTGATTTAGTGTTGCCCTACTTTTGAATAATATTAGTTCCTCAAACATTATTTTCATGACTTTATAGACAGACTGTATGTGCAGTTGCATACAAGACTTTATCTACATATCATTATCATTTTTTTTTTGTTTTTGTAGAGACTTTTATAGAGGATTTATAGCATGGTGTAAATAAAAATAATTATAACATCATACTCCTCTATGTTCATCATGCTCCACCTCCTATCCCGCCATCCGAAAACATGCAGGCAATGTGACCTCTGCGCTGCCACTGACAACGCCTTGAAAGTGGCAAAGCTTTGGGCCAAACATATCTAAAATACAGTCGTGGCAGCGACACAAAGGAGAAGAAAAATATTCCTCCATGAGGTTAGTAAAAATGTTCAGTAGGCCGCAAGTCAGTAACAAAACCAGTAAGCTGGTCCCGCATTCTTTCGAAATAACTTTACTATACTAATCCAGCTCAAGGTCAAAGTACTCTCACCGACTTGCAGTCTACTGTACCTACATACCATGCCAGTCACTCACACCTCGCCGAATATGTTATAATTCTCACATAATTACATATCGCGGGTAAAAAACGTCAACACTAGCTTTTCGTTTAGCATAAAATACCGTTAGCAAATAAAACAACAAGCTCGAACCGTGACGACAAAGAAAAGCAACCACAGAAAGAAAATATAGAAAAATCCCAATAGAACAAAACCTAATTAGAATAAAATAATCGTTCAAGCAACCAACTGATTGCGTTGAATCTAATTCCATTAAAATTAAGTTCTATAAATTTTTACAATAGATTTTATGCGGTTGAATAAATCTTCCATTTATCGGAGCGCGTTGCACTTTTTCTGAGAAAACCGACAGCGGACGATACGCTGGGAAAAAATCGACGATATCAATTTGGCTCAGGTTATTGAGGGCACCTATTTAAGTGAATAGTTAGAGGTGAGACTACGGACACCAAGTGATAGAAAATTGGAAGACAGTCTTCGTTTTTTATTAATCACTTTTGTTTTATAACAGTTTTATAATGGGGTTTCCAATAAAAATGGAATTCCAAACTCAAGCCACTCAAACTAAAAAGTGAGAAATCGTAGCACGTATTACGTTCGTTAGCAACTTTACTCACTATGTAAATCTTTTGCATAAGTCCCTTTTTCGTAAAATTGTATATATTCTGCCGATAACTTATAATTATATTTTTTTTTTCTGTAACTAGGTTTGATAAACACATGTTTTAGACGGCAATCATATTTCAAAAACTAGATGAGGTCGACGTTTCCTATCTGACTACTCTGAGAAGAAAGGCCAAAACCAACTCAGAGGTCACAGTCTTTTTTTAGGTCCAGACATAATCTTGATCATATCATGTGAAGACCATGCAGATTGGTGTCTGAAATGGTCTTTTAAGCAAAGAACCACACAGTGAGTGGACCTGTCCAGTCAGTGCACGCATTTGTCAGTAATCATGAAGCTAAATAATATATGTAGGTATGTCTACATCTATAATATCTACAATCTATATATATAAAAGAAGGTCGTGTTAGTTACACTATTTATAACTCAATAACGGCTAAACCAATTTGGCTGAAAATTGGTGGGGAGGTAGCTTAGAACCAGGAGACGGACACAGAATACTTTTTTTATACTTTCATTTACTAGTAGGAGTAGGGAAGGAGTAGGGTAAGGGTATGGTAAGAGTGTGTAGGAGTAGGGTAAGAGTAGTGTAGGAGTAGGTTAGGAGTAGGGTAGGAGTAGGGTAGGAGTGGGTAGGAGTAGGTTATGACTAGGGCAGGAGTAGGGTAGGAGTGGTGTAGGAGTAGGGTAGGAGTAGGGTAGAAGTAGGGTAGGAGTGGTGTAGGAGTAGGGTAGGAGTAGTGTAGGAGTAGGGTAGTGGTAGGGTAGGAGTAGAGCAGAAGTAGGGTAGGAGTAGGGTAGGAGTAGGGTAGGAGTAGGGTAGGGGTAGGGTAAGGGGTAGGACACCACCGCGAACGAAGTAGCGCCGAGCAGCTAGAGATAATTTATATGGCAAAACTACGTTTGCCGGGTCAGCTAATGATTATATAAAACAAAGTCGGGTTACTTACACTTTTTATAACTCAAGAACGGCTTGACCGATTTTTATGATCTTTGATTTATTGAATTTGTCTCCGCCCGCATAGCAGTTTCTATTGCATGGAGAAAACATGGGGAAAATTCACCAAAAAAAAAAAAGATCTTTTATTTTCTCATACATTTAGTATGGAACGGGTTTTTTTATGCATAAGTTAACACCATATTTATTGATTCTTGGTGGTACGAAAATCGCTGGGTCAGTTTGTACAGATGCCAGCACATCAAGCTACCCTAAACTCAAATTTTCCCAATCAAATTTGAACCTAATGCGTTAGCGATAAAGTTGAAAATCTATTAAAGAAATTTGACAGATTGTAGTAGCTTGATGTGCTGGCGTCTGTTCACGATATAAAGTAACGTCGGGATAAAAAGTAGCCTATATGTTAATCCCTCTGGATTCACATATAGGCTACTTTTTTTGTTTACGGAGGTAGCTGACACTCTTGTCAGCTACCTCCGTAAATTTTTTTATCAAAATTGGTCCAGCCGTTTGAGCGTGAAGAAGTAACAAACATATAAACACACACACGCACACACTCACGAACTTTCGCCTTAATGAGCTCAACGATTCGATGAATAATACTTACCACATATATAATTATAGGTACTTGTTCCTTAGTGCATAGAGTAGTGCACGGTATTTTTCTATGTTCTACAAACTTTGTTTCTTTATAGCAGGCAAGGACCGTGCATAAGTTCATAAATATTATATAATACCCTCACATATAAAAAATTCAGAATTCTATGCGACTGCAGTTTTTGTAGTGTTTGACCCATTTCTCGGTCACCATTCGCGCATATTATACGGTAACTTGCCTCGAAGTTCGGGTGTTAAGAACAAAAGTTAGAACTTTGTCCAAGAAATGGCGCAGGATTAGTGCAATTATGGACTCTATTGTATGCAAATGTGAGGTGTTTTCACAGGTTAAAAGGATATTCTTGGATTTGTGTTTATAGAAAGCAATACATTTTCATAATGTTGTGTTTCAAAGAGATAGTGTCAAGAGAATATCATCATTTCAGCCGAAAGACGTCCACTGCTGGACATAGGCCTCCCCCAAAAGGGGGGATTTGCCATAATCGCCACGCTTGGCAAGAGGGTTGGCGATCGCAGTATGATATGGTGGTGGAATGCATAAAGAACGCTGCTGCCCATTCTCCGGTACGACCCTTAGTCGTCTTTTACGACACCCAAGGGATGTATGGGGTGGTGGTATTCTTTAAGTCCGGCACCACACAGAATCAGCCTATAATGTGCCTAAGGTGTCTACAGGCCTCCACTCGGTGAGAGGGAGTGGGACGTTATCCACCGCGCGTGCTGTATGCGGGTTGCTAGACTTCACAAGTCTTCGATTTTTTTGTTCTAGGACATGCCGGTTTCCTCACAATGTTTTCCTTCACCGTTTTGAGAGCAGTGGTGATGAAATAATTTACAAAAAGTAAAGCGCCTGTCTGGGTTTGAACCTACGACCTACAATTCTTAAGTCGTAAATATATATCGTATAATTCGTAAATATTTATTTTATATTTTTAATGTAGACACACTCATCATCATCATCATTTCAACCGAAAGACGTCCACTGCTGGACATAGGCCTCCCCCAAGCACCTCCACTTCGACCGGTCCTGTGCTTCCCGCATCCAACGGGTTCCTGCGGCCTTCACAAGGTCATCGGTCCACCTTGTGGGAGGCCTTCCAACGCTACGTCTTCCGGTACGCGGTCGCCACTCCAGAACCTTACGGCCCCATCGGCCATCTGTTCTGCGAGCAATGTGCCCTGCCCACTGCCACTTAAGTTTGGCAATTCTTCGGGCTATGTCGGTTACCTTGGTTCTCCTGCGGATCTCCTCATTCCTGATTCGATCACGCAGGGAAACTCCAAGCATAGCCCTCTCCATTGCCCTTTGGGTGACTTTTAGCTTTCTTATAAGGCCCATTGTGAGCGACCACGTTTCCGTTCCATAAGTCATCACTGGCAACACACACTGGTCAAAGACTTTCGTCTTGAGACACTGCGGTATGTGGGACGAGAAGATATTGCGTAGCTTCCCGAACGCTGCCAAAAAGAATAAAATAATATATTTATGAAATTTTAATGCTGTTCAATCCAAATTAACATCGTGATATACTTTATTTTCGGAATTATGTTTCAAACTAAACAAGAATCCAACATCTTAATATTGCTCCATATGTTCGAAAAATGTGTTTGCTCAACTACGTACCTAAATAACGCAATGAATGTTGATCAACTGTCAAAATGACACCCATTTAGGGTAATTGCATAACACTATTAGTACAGTGTTATGCAATTACCCTGCGGGTTGGTCATTCAATTTCATACGCTCCAACAAAAGATCAAAGAGATCAAAGATCAAAGTCTGTTTTATTACTCCTATCTTCCCGAGTAATGGAAATGCATGTCCTAATATGCTACGATGGGAACCCTAGACCTGACATTGACGGGTAGCAGACCCGGGTAGGTATTTGTCTTGTCACTGACTGGAATTTCCGCCAATTTTTCTTTTCAAAGTCGGTGCAAAAAAAACGTATTGCAATATAAATTACGGAAGAGTGCTTTTAAAAAGGTATTTTAATGAAAGCGCAATTTTCATTTAATTTTTGTTTTAAACGTTTTTGCTCTAAAAGTGCATTTTTCGTGATAGTGATTGTGAAACGTTTCGTGATTTTCATTAATCGCTCCGGCCCGATGCGTACCACAGGTGGCACCATTTTTTTTTTTTTGGTGGGAAATCATCAAATGACCCCTTCCGCTCTGGGTCGAGCGGAAGGGAGTGTCAGACTCTTATTGACTAAAACCCACCCGTGTTCCTTCCTTAGCCCTTTATGTTCCGGGCCAGCGGTAACCCTTTCGGACAATCCCGCTGACCCGGCAGGCTTCGGCCCTGACGGGCCCCTTCGTTTGATGCTGACATCTCTTTGAGGCGCGCGTGAAACATTTACGCGCCGTCCGGCACGGGATTGGTCCTGATCGGACGGTGAGCTACCCATTACTCTCCGTCCGCAGGCCCGCGCCTCCGGTGGCCGGGAGTCGTCCCGTGGCTCCCGACGCCCGGAGCGTCTCTACTAGTTAAACTGATAACCTACGTATTACTAAGTTTTATTTTTGTGTGTTTAGCAACAAGAAGAGTAGTATCAATCTATCTTTTCTTTATATTTTCTGCCCGCTCATGGTCTGTTCAATGAAATCTCCAAACGGCTGGTTGACAGTTTCCAAAATCCAAGGGCTGGCTTGACCAGAGGTTAAGTATTGCCATGCAACGTGGTAATGCCGCCAGTTTCTTGGGTACATTACCAGTCGACAGCGATGCGGAGAACTTTTTGACGCCATTTTTTGGTTTGTTAATATTTTTAGTTGCACCAACTTTAAAACGATCCAAAAGCATACCTCGAAAAAAAAATTAAATATTAATAAAATTATAATATTTTTTTGGAATGCTTATAATAAGCGTTAACAACTTATACCTACCTAATTATTATTTATTGAAATAAAAATATAATATTTAGGATATTATATTTTTATTTAAATAAATAATAATTAGGTATAAGGAATATTTCAATAAATAATAATTAGGTAGGTATAAGTTGTTATCGTACATTTCATTTTTATTCTTTATCGATCAAATGTACAGAAAAGCGATCTTTTAGAGACAACCACTTGATGGGTTTCAGAGAGAAGGAGATCGATACAACTCAACGCTTATTATAAGCATTCCAATTCTCGATAGTAATGAATTGCTTTAGACGGTTTGTTAAACTCAGTTTGTTGCTTTCTTATTACTAAGCAGGAACACGTGGTAATCCCTAGTCATGTGTCAGAAATTACTCACTTAAATTGTACTTTACGATAATGATATTCATACAGGCGACAATGTTATTTCCTTCATAAATTGTTATAATAATAGATATACACCTCGTCAGGCCAATGGTCGTAAGCGCTTCTGCTGAGAATGGTCCTGGGTACGGCTCCCGGGTCAGGCAAAGTGGTTTTGGGTTTTACCCATCCAGATTTTCCCAGTAGCAGCCCGGAGTCTAAATTCGAAACGCACCAACTTTAAAACGATCCAAAAGTATTCCACGAAAAAAAAATTAAATATTAATAAAAATAATGTAATTTTATTTCTCGAAATGCATGTTGATGCATTTCGAGGAATAAAATTATAATATTTTTATTAATATTAATTTTTTTTTATTACGAATCCTTCATGGTCTTCTCTATGTTTCATCGTTGGATGAAACGTAGAGAAGAGCATGAAGGATTCATAATAAATGATACATAGACGTTTAATTTGGTGCGTTTCAAAGTTGGTGCGTTTGAGGAGTACCCCTGAATTCGTGCCCGGTTGATGGCAATACGCTTGCCCCCCCCTATGACAAATGAGTTTACTGTAGGTGCACCTCTATCTAATCCTTCGAGGACTACGTGCGTGATGTCAGTTATGTTTATGTGTATCAATACTATACGTCGTACAGACACTAGCACATAAAGCTACCTGAAACTGTCAATTTTTCCCCATCAACTTTGAACCTTATGCTTTAGTGATAAAATTTAAAATCTATTAAAGAAATTTGACAGACTGTAGTAGCTTGATATGCTGGCGTCTGTACATTACTTATAAGTTTATGCAGAGATATAAAAAAAAAATAGAAAGTTTTTACGCGAAGCTTCAGATTCCCTGAGCTACTCATAAAACTTTGTGAATGGACGAACTGAACAGTTTGCGTTTTGAACATGTTTCGAATCGGGACGTAAAATTGGAAAAATCTTGGAAACTTTTCTTGACTCTCGCAGCATTAATAATATTATTGTGATAGAACCGGTCGAAGTGGAGGTGCTTGGGGGAGGCATATGTATTTATGTATTTAATACTTCAAGCACACAAATGTACAGAGGCGGACCTAATCCCATAGGCACTTTCTACCAGTCAACCTTTGGGTGACGCAGAGACAAACAGTGGTAGTGCAATCATGAACATTGAGGAATAAAATATTTTAAGTAAAAATATGCGAATAAACCTATTAAAACTGAATATAATGTATACCTAATTACATATAAATATAAGCACAAATAAATATACATGAATATACTTACTAAAAAGAAATAAGACAAACAATGAGAAAATATTTCCGTTGTGACGATATATAGTTATATATACCTTCCTGCGAATGTGCTCCCGAACCTTAACTTTAAAGGATAATCGGTTGGCTGCCATCCTGATTTCTTGGGGGGAGCGCATTTCACAGAGAGATAGACTAAACGAAGAAGGAAGAGTGAAATAGTTAATAGCATACCTACGCGTTTCTTGTCGATCGTAAAAATATTTCCTCGTTGCAGTAATAGTAGATTGTTGCATCGAGCTCAAAGTGAGTTATTAATGCACGAGAGTTATGTTGGTACCCGAGCGCATGCGAGGGCACTAAGTGAACACGAATGCATTAGTTACTCGCTTTAGCAAGGTGCGTAATATACTTTTCTTTCAACTACCAATCTACCTACCGTGATAAAATATACCTACTCAAAATAAAAACTCAAGTTAATGAAAACAAAGTTTTCCTAAGCTTTGAAATATTTATCCCTTGACTTTTGCGGCAACAGGTTATTAACAATTTCATTTGCAGCCGTTTTTATACTTTCTGGAGTTGCATTCATATCGCTATCGCTATTTCCATTTTTTAAAATATTTTCTTGCTAAATAAGAAGTATCAAAGTTTTACAAAGGTAGAAAGGTTTGTTTTTTTTTTCACCAAGTCGGTTTTATTCAGCATATCTAATGCATACATTTTATATTAAACTTAATGGTAAACATTAAACCTCTGTGGTAAATTTATATCTAAATAAAAAATAAAAAACAATGCATTCATGAAAAACTGTGCAACCATGACATTTCATACAACATTTCTGCACTGTTTTGGTTCTAAGCAAAATTTACGTCCTTTGCGATCGGTTTTGTCATTACTACGTAGTTGAAAGAAAAAGGTATTTCATTAAGATCATTGGCAGCCCTGTTTTACCCACTGCTGTATTCAGGCTTTATTTTCTCGCATGCTTCCCTGGTCTGCACGAGTCTTATCCCGGTCCTCCCCGCGATCTTCTGTAGGCCGTCCGCCCACCTGGCCGTTGGTCTGCCAATGCTCCTTCTATTGTCTTTTGGCCACTATTCCATTAGGAGTACCCTGCTCCACCTGCAATCAGCAGGGAGCCTAAAAAAGCCACTTTGGCAGAATCATAAACGGATAACTTTATGAATCATAATGGACAGTTAACTGTTAAGTTAATCGTACCAAATCCCATTGGTGAAGGATTTTTCATTAATTTTTTTTTGTCTGTGCTAAAATACCAATTAACCCAATCCAATTCATTTCCAATCTCTTTGATTATACCTACGTAGTGCAGCGAAAAAAATAAAAACACGGACTGTCTTTGCCATAATTATGATTCATCATATTATGCTTTTATGATTCTGCCAAAGTGGCCATTTTAGGCCCCCAGGTCTAGCCTAGTGTAGTGTCCACTTTCATTTCAGAGCCGTTACCCGTAGTCCGACGTCTTGATCTCGCAAAAGGTACATAGAGGTCCTTAATACACACCTCATTATTTTGTTCCGAACCAGGGGCCGTATTAAACGTATGAATGGTACCATTTTTCCAAAGTGAGAGAGAGACGGAGCTATAGAAAGCCGATAGCACCATCTCTTTGATCATGATGGCATTGTTCATAATACGGCCCCTGACCTAGAAACAATACCTTCATTCTAACTGACAGTAACACAGAAAGAGATAATCATCTTCTTGCATAGTATAACAATACCGATATCTTATTTTACACGAGCTTCAGCCCGCGATTTCGTCCGCGTGAAATTTCACCCCCTCCCCATTCACCCTCTTAGGGGTGGAATTTCGAAAAACCCTTTCTTAATGGATACTCACTCTTCACAAAGAACACACCCTCCAAATTTCATATCTCTAGGACCAGCGGTTTAGGCTGTGCGTTGATATATCAGTCAGTCAGGACTTTGAATTTTAAATGCGAAAGTGTGTCTGTCTGTCTGTCTGTTACCTCTTCACGCTTAAACCGCTGCACCGATTTAGATGAAATTTGGTATAGAGATAGTTCGAGTCCCGGGAAAGGATGTAGGATAGTTTAATTCCGATATTCCCACGGGATCGAAACTTATGCGAGTGAAACCGCGGGGTGCTGATAGTGTAGGTATATAGATAACATGCAAAACTAAAAACATACTAATTATCGTGACTAATATTATAAAGGCGAAAGTTTGTAAGTGTGTGGGGGTGTGTGTGTGTGTGGGGGTGTGTGTGTGTGTTGTGTGTGTTTATATGTTTGTTACTTCTTCACGCACAAACGGCTGGACCAATTTTTGATAAAATTTTCTATGCAGATAGCTGACACCCTGGATTAACATATAGGCTACTTTTTATCCCGATATTCCCACGGGATCGACATTTACGAGGGTGAAACCGCGGGGCGCTGCTGGTGGATTATAATCAAAAAAGAATCCAATTCGGCCCACTCCGTAATTAAAAACCATGACAACAACCAGCCATTTCAGATACCAAACGACCGATCCCCATTCCACTCACGTACCGAACATGCCAAAGTTTAATCCAATAATCCTCTTCAGAATAAAAAAAAAAAACGGAAAGTAACACAGGAACGATTAAAACTTAAAGTTTAATTTTGCACGTCCGTTTAATTTCAACTGGCCGCCATTTTCAATTGTTCTCGCAGTTAATTCAATTTTGGTTGAAACTTTTTTATGTCGCGACGGAGTTGCGTTTTATTTGCATAGACCGTCCCAGTTTTTTTTTGACCTCTTTTGTAATTTTGAGATAGGCGTTTGTTTAAGGAAAATCGTTTTTGAGAGGACGTTGGAGCTTTGGTCCTGTGCCTGTTGAAAATGAATTAATAGAGCTACTGGAGTTTCAAAGTTCTTTGAATTTATCTGTTCAAACGTTAGTTCTTTCTTAATACCGTTGTATTTAGTCGGTATTCTGTGTGTGTTATAAGGAAGTCATCATCTGCCTAGCCTTTTCCCAACTATGTTGGGGTCGGCTTCCAGTCTAACCGGATGCAGCTGAATACCATTATTTCACATGGAGCGACTGCATATCTGACCTTCACAACCCAATTACTGGGTAATACGATACCCCTTGATAAGACTGGTTTGTCAGACATTCGGGCTTCTGACTCCCGTAACGACTGTCAAAGATCCACGAATGATAGCCGGGACCAACGGCTTAACATGCTTTCCGAGGCACGGAGGGGTCACGGTATATAAAGATGGTCACCCATCCAAAGACTAACCGCGGCAAGCGTAGCTTAACCTGATCTATCGACCTGGAATTGTTATTATTTAGCCACGGGCCCCTCGTGTGTAATAAAGAAGCATGAAAACCTTTGATTTCATACATAATATTTGCTCAAATGGTTCATGAAATATATACATGCTAGTACACTGGCGTTCAAAGTGAAACTTATCCAAAAACTATCCTGCAAAATTTCGAACCATTTCTTGTTTCGTTTACCAACTACGTCATGAAACGTTACTCAAACAGGGATACCGTTCAACTAAACACCCGAAAACTCTTCTCCCTCCAAGTTTACATTAAACACACAACTAACTACAATATTTACAAGGCAACGTCTTTACTAAAAGCCTTGAGAGTGCTCCTTTACACACGCCCAACAATTAGCGAGCCCTATAAGCAATGACCTACATCTAAGTTTAGATTTTCTTTAAGCCCATATTCTACCTCAACCTGAAACGAACCTTAAAATCTCCACACAGAACTGAAATTTGAGAAACACAAAATTAAAATTACGTGAGTAACGTGCTGATACGACATCTTCGAAGTAAATTGATTCTTATTTCGTATGTCGAGAGTTTATATTGCATTGCGGATGTACGTCCACTATGACTTGTCGATTTAGCACCGTTCCGATTTGCATTGAAAAACGAACCTTAGGTGAAACTTGAGAAAGTGCATTTTCATTGGTTGTTTCTGAGAATATTTGTGACCAGAATATTACGTATAAGTGATGACGAGTGCAGAGGTCAGAGGCGGCTCGAACGCGGGATAGAAAGGGGTCCGCAACACATGGCGATAATGTACTGAGTGTAAAGCTCCAAAGAAAATAGTGTCGTGAATATATTTTGATGACTTACATTTAGGCAGTTAGCGATTACGGGTTCCTGTGGGTTAGTTATTAAAGTTGGGTTTTGGGTATGAACCTTTTAGGTCATGTGTCATATAAGTATTGGATTTTACGTCCATAGTTTTAGCTGTAATATATTCTGAATAGGGTAAAGTTTGTTATTTTATGAATTTGAAATTAATTATCAGATGTGCTATTAACAAAACAAGTCCTATGTTATGTTGTTTTGCGGAATTATATTAAAACTACCTCTCGATCGAATGTCGATCCCGTGGGATTATCGGGATAAAAAGTAGTCTCTATGTTAATCCAGGGTGTCAGCTACCTCCATACAAAATTTTATCAAAATTGGTCCAGCTGTTTGAGCGTGAAGAAGTCATCATCATCATCATTTCAGCCGAAAGACGTCCACTGCTGGACATAGGCCTCCCCAAAAGAAGGGGGGGGGGGGTTTGCCATAATCGCTACGCTTGGCAGGCGGGTTGGCGATCGCAGTATGGTATGGTGGTGGAATGCATAGAGAACGCTACTGCCCATTCTCCGGTACGCCCCTTAGTCGCCTTTTACGACACCCACGGGAAGTATGGGGTGGCGCTATTCTTTAAGTCCGGTACCACACAGACGTGAAGAAGTAACAAACATATAAACACACACACACCCCCCCACACACACTCACAAACATTAGCCTTTATAATATTAGTGTGATTACAAAGTAATATTCACCTTTGTCAAAAACAGCTCAGCTCTTACTCAGCCGATGACGTTTCCACTGCTGGAAGATCGGCCTCCTCTCTGTAAGAAGCAGTGGGCTGTAATCAACCACGCAGGCCCAGTGCGGTTTGGTAGATTTCACACACTTCGAATTTTTGGGTCTAGGACATGCCGGTTTCCTCACGATGTTTTCTGTCAACGTTTTTGAGAGCAGTGGTGATGAATAAATTACACATAATTAAAGCGTCAGCCTGGGTTCGAACACGCGACCTGCAACTCGTAAGTCGGTCCAGTTGCCACGGGGCCACCACTGCACTCATCTCTTACATTTGACTCTCTCACGTTTTTTTTTTAATACCATTTTTACCAAGTTAAAGAAAAAACCTTATTTCCTTCCTACATGCAGTAACAACATGTCTCGTTATATTTACGAGCCTTTACCGCCGTTTTAGCGCAACCGACAAAAAACAAATTTTACAGGAGAAGGTTTTTTTTAAATATTTTTAAAAAGAAATGTCGATACTGGAAATATGAAATAACGTAAGGGACAAAACTGAGGTTTTCAGGGGAGCAAAAATAAGATATTTTTCTTACAAAACTGGCTATAATTTTTTAACTATATAATTTATGTAAAAAGTGTCTAGGACAAAGTTTCTTAGATTTCTTCATTCTTTGCAGCTAAACTAGTTAAAAATCAATAAAGCCTACAGTTTCGAAGATAGCATGTCAGTAGTGTAGAATTGGGGGTTCTGCATCACTTGCTCGCTGCGCTCGTCAAGTGATGCAGAACCCCCAATTCTATTTTGATAATGCCGATTAATACAATATGTATATTAATCTGATTGCATCGACTCAGGACGGTTATGTCTAATGCTAACCTAAAACGCTATACCTACTACACAAGTTCACTTTTGAGCTTAACGTAAGCACACTGACTAAACCACTGAACATGTTGCTGCCAAGGCTCATCATCATCTTCCCAATCTTTTAAGCCTCCACCGCAATAAAAACACATGGTCCTGTCCCCATAACCAGTATAAAAGAAACCGGCATCAGCTAAAACCTCCGGCTTCTGACGCATATGTAGAGGCCAGTCTATGAAACTGAGCAATCGTTTTGTTTTTGAGCTGAAGTGTGGGTACTGAGGCTTATGGTCTTTTTTATATTCACTCATCAATGAGACTATTGTTCTGCTCACCTGTGATGAGCCAATACCACACTCATCCCGTCCCTCAGGATCATAATCATCTCTTCCTTCATTTATTTTAAATTTTTCACAATCATTCTTGTCGCTTACTCGAACAAATGTATGCGTAACCTCACCATCACTCTTGAATTCAAGGTATTGTGTGTTTTTAATATCAGATTTCACCGAATCTTCCGTACGGATTGCATCATTGTCCTGATGTTTTGATGAATCTAAGTTCGATATTTTCTGAGCAGCCCGCATACTTTTAGTAAATATTATTTCACCACTAACATTCTTGAAAATAATTTCACGAATGCCTTCCACATCAGATTTCTCTGAATTGAGCATTGTTAATAATAATGTAAATTAATAGTGTAAAGAGATAACAGTAAAATAGAACCTTCACCCAGCAATGGCGGGATCCGAATGCAAATAAATATGAGTGTAATAAGTGTTCGATGTGAAATTATAATGAAGTCACATTGGTGTTGCTGACAACTTATAAGCATGTAATCGTGGACGAGCTGAGGGATGGGAAGCTAAATTGAATAAATAAAATGTAAAATGTTTATTCCAAAAATTTATTATCAAAGCACCATTTATTTAAACATAAAACATTTTTTAAAGCACATATTGAGTCATGATAAATACAACTATACAGTTCATGAGAATGGTTATATTTTTTATACAAACTTAATAAACTCGGACAACCTTTGTCTTCCAAATTATTTATATTATTATTATTCGAAATATTTTTTAACCACAACACTTTTTCTAAACCTTTGGTGTAAACACTTTTATCTCTTAAAATATCTACAATCAAATTTTCATGATTTGAGTAAGACACAAATCCTTCATTCCAATAAATCTTTCTATTACGTTCAATCCAATCTACTTGCCTCCTTTCTTGTTTTGTCAATTCGTGATATGGAAAAGGTGGTTTAATCAAAAGCACCTGTATTTTATTATTGCATAATATTGCCATTTCTTTTACTATGAATTCATTTGCTTCTGTTTTAAATCCTTGAACATCTACAATGGCAGTCATGATAATCTGCGCACTATGTTACTCAAAGGTTTATATTCCACAAGTCGATCGTTAATAATTAAACAATATCCAGTTGTGTTATCTGGTATTGGTGCTGAACATTCAATCTCCAACCGCACATCTACGGGGCCTGTTTTCAAACTATCGTTTTGCCTTGAACAGTCTATGATAAAGAGAGGAGCCTTCTCCTTGAAACTGATTAAGTCAAGCAAGGGGTCTGCAGGACAGTTATAATAAGACTGACGAAATTTCACATACATCTCGTATAATATATTATATTTGCCCTCGGTAAACTGTAAGCCTAAAGGCTCGTACGGATAATACTGTGAATTCAAAAATAGTGTTATATTTGTTACTTCACAATGATCGAACAACGAACTGTCTTTGGTTTTATTATTTTTTCTATTAGTTTGTAAGCAAAAAATTACATATCGTGGTTTCTCTAATTGAGACGCAGTCTT
Source organism: Mesoligia furuncula (assembly GCA_916614155.1). Taxonomy (NCBI): domain Eukaryota; kingdom Metazoa; phylum Arthropoda; class Insecta; order Lepidoptera; family Noctuidae; genus Mesoligia; species Mesoligia furuncula. The sequence goes on from OU744793.1 coordinate 30,314,936, forward strand.
CACAGACCAAGAATGCTTAGTAGTTTTAGGAAGTAATGGATACTCGTATAAATCCCAATTTCTAAACGCCATCTGAATAGGTTTATCTCTTTCTAAAAGTTTTAGAAGTGTTAGTCGTTCCCGGTCTGACACTTTTATGTGCGGTACACGCCATTGTATTCTTTGTACATCTATTTGAAAATTAACCACATCATCAGTTAATATGATACTGTTTAAGTTAGAGTTACTTCTATTTAGTATAAGTTCATGTTTACAATTAATAACAATTTTATTGTAATCCTCTGCAAACCCTAAAATCTTATTTAGAGGTATGATAGCACTAAAATTACCATCATTTTTAAACCCACCCATATTCCAACCCCATAAGGCAGCAACTTTATTTTCCCCTTCATTCATTGACACATATGATTTTATTGTTGATGTTATTCCAGAATTTTTTATACGATCTATTTCAATACCATTTATTTCGTACCTGATGTCTTGAAACAAAGACATAACAGGGTTATTAGTGAACGTAACAGTTTTCTTGATTGGATTCCCATCTTTACCGAACAGCTTTGCTTGACCTTCGATGTAAATTGAACTGGCTGATGGTAGGACGTATATGTCTTGCTGATGTATGGGGATTCTGATTTCATCGTTTTCTCTAAAGCTATTATTGTAGGGATTATATGAATGGATTTCGTAACTTTCGATCGAACTATCGAAGTGTGGTAATTCAGTAATCTGTAGTATATTCATACTTTAAAACCTAGAGCTCTAAGAAAACCTTTATTTGCTTCAGTCAATTTCTTAACTTTTTTCCCTTTATTTGCTTCAGTCAATTTCTTAAATTTTTTCCCTTTATTTGCTTTAGTTAATTTCTTAACTTTTTTCTTACGTCTATGCACCTTAGTGATCGTTGAAGGAATAAGATGTTTTATTTTCACAGGAGTGTTTTTATAATATAGTATCATTTTGTTTTTCTTAAATGAAGACGTAGTTGAATATTAAATTCGTTACCAAAATTAATACAATAACCAAATTGATCAACAATCCTAACATATATAGATGAAATTATATTTTTGTTCACTGGAAAGTATATAACGTTTCGCGGTATTTCTTTGTATTGATGACCCGGAGCAGTATCAAATACAAATTCATGAATAAAATGAGTCGGTAATCCGTTGCAGTACGAACTATGTACAAGATCACATTCGATTTTGATTACAGATAGACTACTGCTATTGATGGACACATTTGGTCTTGAATTTAACACTGAAAAGTATAACAAACCGCACTCGTATTGATCGGATAAATGCAGTGGTGGTTGAAAGTATGACACCAATTCAGATTTATTTCCAGAGATGGTAACCGTAGTAGACATGCTTGCACACTGGACTCTTTCAGAAGATCCTGTTTATTTTATCCCTACTCTATTCCAAAAATTACATAAAAAATTTAAACACAGATGTCCGCAATTGAAAGGATGATCGCGTTGTATATTATCATAATTATAGTTAACTTTAGTACCTCCGTATTTTATAAATTCTTTAGGAGGCTTAAGATTTCCGTAACTGTCAAAGTACTCAATATAATCATTGTATTTTGCATAGGCTACCCAATGAGAGCCAGGATCTTTAGAACTATCTAAATTAATAACTCCACATTCTTTTTTAAAAGGGCTTTTGGGAAGCTCATCTCTCATAAAGACTCCTCTAAAATAGGGAATACTATTTCCATACTTCAAAATGTCAAAGTTAGTTAAGGCTCGTTTGGGTAGCCGATATCTTAGTTTTTTTTATTCGATACAAAAATTCCAAGCCCGTCTTTATGCGGTTTAAGGTGTAAGCCTTTTCCAATGCAAAGAGCTTCCATTTTTTCATTGTGTCTCTTCGATTCAGCCAACAGCTTTTTAGCTATCTTGAATTCATTTATGGTTTTGGCAATACCAGCTGCACCGCCTGCTAACGCTCCCGCCGCTGATAATCCAGCAAAAATAGGAATCAAAGGTAATACACCACCAGTTTTTGGTATAGGAATAACCCGAGGAAGTTTAATGGATGAATCATCAGCTAATTCTCTGGCTGCAGCCATAGCTAATTCTATTGCCACTTTTTTGCATTTTGGTTTTAATTTTTTCATGTGTCTTTTCGTTTTACTAATAACATTTTTGAATTTATTTTTTAACCCTTTTCCCGATGTAACTTTCCGAGAGCACTTTTTGCTTCTTTTTTTCAGGCCAGAGCCAGTTTTAATTTTTGTAGACATTGCCTTGCTTACTAATCGTGCCATGATTTTTTCACATACACTTGCGTCCGAGGCAACTGCTCGCTCTTTTGCCATTTTTAACAAAATTAAATCAGCTTTGTGTCGATCCTTTAAGTTTGATGATTTATGATAGGCAATATCGTGTTCTTTGCAATATTCGTCTAATTTATTAATACCTTTATCACCACGTGTAAGTCTTTTAATTAATTTTGTGCCAGGACCACAATAATTGTATCCTGGTAAGTGTAATTCTAATGGTAAATGGTTTATAAGCCAATTGAGAAGACTGCTCTTCCCAATACACATCACAAGACTAATGAATTTGGATTGAACACTTTAATAAATACTTATACGATTCATCAGGGACTTTCTTTTTGCGTTAGTGAAGTTATTTTTATTTATAATAATACATTCGATTTATCAATCCAACTGTTTTCAGCAGAAGACAAACCTAGCCATTTTACTAACACCCTGTTTCCTTTTCTTCTAAGAACTTTCTCGACTAGATATACATTGGGATGTTTTGTCTTTTGAAGTTCTTGTAAGTAAAATGCCCCTAAAATAGGTTGACCTCTGATTGTATCTTCAATTAAGTAGGTAATAGGAGTTGTATTTTGTATTCTTCGAATTTTAAATATTTCCGTCGACCAGTTGGGGGTATATCCTTTTTCAAATGTTCCTTTGTACTTACTGATACGTACATAATCACCCACTTTATACTTGCTTTTTATTCTTTCGTTTTTTACCAACCTTAAATACCTTTCTAATATACGTTTTTTATTAATGTTATTTACATTAGCAGGAATTTCATTAATTGTCCGGTGATAAGTGTGATTGTATTTATAAATAACATCATTAAGGGTACCATCTACCCAATTATAGTTTCCTTTTAAACTAAATTCCTTATACAGTTTAGATTTCAATGTTCTGATAAATCGTTCAACTATTGAGGCCTTTTTTGTTGAAAAGGTTGAATAGTGGTTAATATGATTAGATTTCATAAGCTTTTGAAAATTATTATTATAAAATTCTGTTCCATTATCCGTTTGGAGATTTTTCGAAACACGCCCTGTAGCCAACAAAACTTTGAATGAGTTACATACATCATCTTTCGTTTTACTTTTCAGAGGAAAGGCCCAAGCATATTTTGAAAATGTATCGATAACGGTAAGAATAAATCTGTAATTTTTATTTTCTTTTGAAATTGATTGCATATCAATTAAATCTGCTTGCCACAGGTCATCTATATCTTTCATAATAACATGTCTTCGTGGAAAGTTTACCCTCGCATTTTTATGAATTTCGTTTACCACGTCAGCTTTGCTCATGTTCAGAATTCAGTGCATTTGTCTTGAATCCATCTATAATACTGAATGAAAAGTATATTATTACAACTATTTATTCTTTAATTACGTCAGCTTCTTTTAATTCTTCAATTATCGATAAAATTTCATTATCATGGTTTGTATTGCCAGCATCTCTAGAAGCAACTAATAGTTTCAATCTCTCAACTAATTCATTAGGGTCGTCCCAATATACAAAGTCAGTGTTATTTTTGTATTTTTTTAGTGTTGGTAAGGTGCCTCCAAATTTAGTGTGAGCAAGTTTATCATCATAGGAAAACAGCGGTTTGATTATTTCACGATATTTTATTCCTTTATCGCCTCTTATTTGCCCATTAGGATTAAAATCTCTCTTATGAGCATTTGTAGAATGTAGCATATCCTTATAGACAAGTTTATCTTTACTCGAAATTAATTTTAAATCAGGTTTTCTTCGAAGTAGAAGTTCTTTCAGGCCAGGGGTTAAATTATAGGCTTTGTCATCGACTTTAACTAAAATGTTATTTTCATCATTTAAACTATCAATTTTAGAAAATGTTACTACTGAATTACCCAACAATAAAGTTTTGTTTACACTTCTTATTCCAAATGGTATATTTACACCATCATAAATATCAAGGATATCACGACCCTCTAATGAAATTTCTAAATCAACTGGTAATTCCACTTTATTAAACTTTGTAGGTGTTTTGGCAGTATTTAGTTTTGGATCGTAACAATCTTCAAACTTTGTAGATGAGCTAGTATTGATTTCGTCCAAGTCAATGTCTTCAGAATTAGCGAGCGTTGTATTTTCTAAATGTTTTATTTTTTCCATAGATATATTCGAATCAACTAGGGTTTTAAGTGGATCTGTGACAGGTTTCAGCATTTTATCGAGTGACAAGTTCATTGAGTGTTCCTGGTTCTTCATTTGTTTAATTTTATTCTTTATAGAGTCTACAGACTTCATTAATTCTATTTTAATATTTTTCTCCATGTTGTAACAACTGTGTGCAACTGAGGAACAAAAGATACTGATTTTATTTTTTGTTTGTTATTTACTTATATGTATACCTATACCTTCAGTCAAATTTTAAAAAAATATCAAAATTCTGCCTGTACCTTCCATTATTTAATGGTGACTCTTTATTAATAAGAAGAAATTGAAATGGATTACTCCAAACAGTTTTACAAATATCTTTGAACTGATTCCATGGTAGATCGGAGTTGACATGTTCGGCATAGATATGCTTTAAGTTTACATCATCTTGCTTAAATATTATAAGAAAATTAGCGTTATCACGTAATAACTGTTTTGGAATTTTTGAGTAGGTTTGCGATAGGTAAAAACAATCAATTTGTTTGTGTCTACCCATAGAGAAATAATTACGGATATTTATTTGTTTTTCACACACAACATCATCAAATATAAATACAGAATTTGGTAAAGCTTCGCTAGGAGATATGACTTCTTTATTGTCATTGAATTCATCGAAGTTAATCTGGGGTACTCTTCTTAATACTTCATTTAAGAAACGATATTTTGGTTGGAAAGTAGTTTTCGAATAAAGATAAAGATTTTGAAATTTAAGACCATTCTCATGCAACAATAAACTGATCATAACGTTTGTTTTGCCACAGTTTGAGGGTCCACATATTATGCAACGAATCGTATTAGGCAATAAAGCGCTGTGTCTAATCTGATGAACAGAGTCCTTGAAATTAATATTATTCACGTTCAGGGATATGGGTTGTTTGATCAACTTCATCTTGCCTATTATTTATTTTCATTACTTACTATCCTTTATATATGAGTAGTGAGCACAGTGTTCAAACAACAGGTTTGGACCTGTGTCGTTATTAAGATTATGTTCTCGTATTACCTGCATTTGTGACTAATGTATGACTAAACATTAAAGTAATTAAACATTACACTTCATTGCAGTAGCTGATCGAAGTAGGATCTTACGCTGTTGTTCACGATTTAAATAATATTTTCAGTCTAAAGGTAAGTATTTGAGATAACCTATCAAACAAAAATAATAAATAAAATATAGGTAAATAATTTCTTAGTGTTTATTTGTAAATAGTTTCTTTCTTTTTTCAGAATAATGTCTCAAGCACCATCACCATCCTACAGCCCCAGCATTTTGAACAATGAAAATGTGATTTCAGTAGAACAGGAACAATCTAGATTCCGTGAGGTAATTATTGTTTTTATATTATATAGGTGTAGGTAAATTTTTTCTCTCATGCTGTTATTATTTTTTCACATGCTAATTTCTTTTTTATTTTGCAGTGTAACTCTGAGGCCCTCAATGGCAATCCTGTTTTGAGCTCATTTTTTTACTCCCAGGGCAACTACGAACCATATTTTGAAGGTTTGAATCAGAGCGCTAATATTGAAAAGCTGTTCACTGGAAATGATCAAGCTCAAACATCTAAAAAGCCTTCAAAAAAAAGAAAATGTTCATTAGGATCATCATCATCAACATCATACATTGCTCGCCGAGGGGGAAGTGGTACCGGTCATCTAATTAAATTAGAAATACATAAACTTATAGACTCTAAAAATGAAAACTATTATAGTGATAGTGACAATGCTTGTGTAAGTGTACAATATGTGGTGCGTGAAACTTATGACGAAGTGATGGAAGCAGCAGAGACCCTTATTAAAAAAATTGGGAAAAAGTTGAGTGACACTGAGCAGTTTTAGGTAATTTTTATATAATAAATAGTTGTAGTTTGTACTAATAAATAGTTGTAGTTTGTACTAATCAATAGTTGTAGTTTGTACGGTCAAACAAAATGTATACTTGAGTTAATTAGCCAATAATTATGATGTATATTTTGTTACTTATTGTTTTATTATTGTGTCGAGATCTGATTATTTTTTAAAACATGTATAGTCGACTGTTAATGTTCTATTAAATCATTATGATGTAAAACAATTAAAAAGATTACATTTCTGTGAAAATTAAATAAATGTTATGACTATCAACTATTCTTGAGTTTCATTTTCTTTTACTACTTAGTTTAAAAGTTGTAGTTTGTACTAATCAATAGTTGTAGTTTGTACGGACAAACAAAATGTATACTTGAGTTAATTAGCCAATAATTATGATGTATATTTTGTTACTTATTGTTTTATTATTGTTTCGAGATCTGATTATTTTTTAAAACATGTATAGTCGTCTGCTAATGTTCTATTAAATCATTATGATGTAAAACAATTAAAAAGATTACATTTCTGTGAAAATTAAATAAATGTTATGACTATCAACTATTCTTGAGTTTCATTTTCTTTTACTACTTAGTTTAAATAGGAAGTAGGTATAAAATATCACATTTAAACACATTTATTTGATTACAAATCATTTATTTTATATTATAATATTTCAATACATTTAACTTTATTTATTTTTGCATAAATAGACACCTTAAATTAACGCATTGTAATCTTACACAGCACTTGATTAAAATACTGTTTTATGATGCCCCCATGGCAAAGTTTTACAACCATCTTCCATTATTTGTCTTTTATCATCATTCCTACTAAGTACCAGCTTATTAATTTTCTGAGTAAAAATCTTATGATTTTTCGACTTTATAATACACATGTCATCTCTTAGGCATTCATTGTACCATAAAGCTCGTTTATATTTTTTAATATCAAGTTTTTTCACAGCTGATTTTTTTACACCTTTTGCTTTGATGATTGAAGAAGTTAGAGAGTCTATACAATACAATTTCGCTCTTAAACCTACAAACTCTGATATTATATCACCACCCATTTCATCCTTAAAAAAACCTGGTATTTTACAATTTGCTTTAGGCATATTAAATTGATTTCCATTTTCAAAGTTGCTCGTATCAAAGTATTTTATATTATTTTTCATGTCCTCATAGAAATCTTCTGTATACAGTAAATACAAAAGGCTGTCAGTATCCGTATAACAAAGTTGAATATTATTTTCGTATAAACGTTTCATCACTGAGTAATGAAAACGATACAAATGACTCTTAGCCAATTCCAATATAGAGAAACCAATATAAATTGGTCTATCAAGAACAATTTTAGTTTGTTGTAACTGGATTGCTACTAAAGTATCAGAAAATACAGATAAACTTTTGAAATTTGGAGCACTCACATATTTTTCAGCTCCACAAATTTTGTTAGTTTTATTATGAATATCTTTCCATACATTAACCAATTTTACATCGACTTGTTTTCTTTTGTTTTCAATAGTTTTACCAAAAATGGAGTTGTTTTGTTTTTTAAAAAAGTCTTTTTCAAATTCGGAAGCCGCATTCTGCCTAAGAGTAGTATTCAACAAGATATATGGAGCCAAAAATGAAGTTTGTTCAAACGCTAGTATTCTATATATCTTTAGCAAAATAAGCCCATTTTGTATACATTCTTTTAGATGAACATAGTGAATGATATATTTATGTTTATCATACAGATTAGCAATAAGTTTAACATTTTTACTACCTGGTGGAGCGAATTTTTCAGCGGCAAATGGTAAATCTGAATGAGAATCGTGAATTTTATAAGGATAACATAAGTCAACTTCCAAAATAAATCCTGTATCACTATCATTTAAAATATACATTACATTAAAATTATTTATTTCGTGTTCGTTTAAAAACCTAAAGTTTCTAGTAGGAAGCGGTTGCATCATAGCATGGCCATATAAATTTACACAATCAAGATAAATTAAATAGCTGTTAGGTTTCTTATTGTTATAATTTGGAAGATACTTATTATTTGCCTTCGCATATCTTAAAGAACACTGGGCAAGGCCCCCTCTTATACCTTGTTCTAACATTTGATACATATCAATATCTGAAATTAAGTCTAAATTAATTTTAGTATATAATAACATTGCATCCCAACTCAGCGACGGTGATGATACATAATAACAAGGATCAAGGTTATAATACTTTATACTCATTGTTCTAAACTTTTCAAAAACATCACATAAAAGTAGGACATCGCATTTCAAATATAAGTCTGTGTACTCCCCTAAATTAGAAATATCAAATGCATTCCAGACTTTTAATGCATGATTATAATCTTCATCCGAAATAGATTGAGATGTCAGTTTATTATAAAACTTTGATGAATCTGGCAATTTTGTATCTTTATAACGATCCCATGAATCAATGTAATCATAACAGTATACACCCTTCTTGCATACTAAATTAAACAAATAATCATCATTAAAAAACTTTCGCAAGTTTTGAAAATCTTCCGTTTTCATCGTTTTTATTAAATTATCTAGGCTTGAACTTAAAAAATTAAAAGAATCGATAAACTTTAACTGAGCTACATTTTTCTTGTCAATCGGGACGAATTTTGTGAAAGAAATATATTTTTCTTTGTTTTTGGGAATAAGATTTATACGACCGCATAGAGCTGAAAGTTCTTTTATAAACAAATGACAATCATAGCCAGAAAGATTATGAAATATGATCGGTATAAATGGACAAGATTTTGCATTTAAATTACATGTATTATGTGCTGGTCCTCTATACATTCCTGTGAAATGATCATGATCAGCGACAACGAGGTCAGTATCAGAAAATGTTTTCTTACATAAGTGACATTGCTTAGCATTGTTTAAAGACATTTGCTGATCTTTGCTAATTATCATGGGTTTGACCTCCGACATTAGTCTATGAAGTCTTATTACATCCTGACTAATAGATTCAACGAACTTTTTCGAGCAGTTTGGCCCCCTATATGATCTAAACTCATTTAATTCAGGTTTAGACTGACAAAAAATGTAATATCCATAACAACTTGCTGAATGGATTTGTATATTTTCTACACATGTGGATTTATTTTTGTCTGAATATTCATGTAATAGACTTTCAAAATCACCGTAAATAACAATTGGAACTCTTTGCGTTCTATTCAAATTTGAAAAACAAAGTTTTGAGTTTTCTTCGGGAAGTATAGTCTGCACTCTTGAACAACTATGAGTACATAGTTTTTCTGGTGAGTCAAAATACAAAAAACATTCGTCACATAGATATATCTTAGACTTATGCTTTGTAAGTTGTCTGTGTACAAGCTTACTAAAATATTTAATCAAGCAAAAATGACTTTTACCGTTATTATTGAAATAAAGTAAATTTACATGATAAAGTTTTCTTTTTAAAGTTTTATATAATGGCCCTGTTACATAGTAATTCTGTTCCAAACCATAAACATTAACACTTACGTTTGGATTTAAGTCTTCAAATAATTTTATATCGTCTAAACTGGGCGGAAATGTCATGTTTGTAATGTTTAATACTTTTGAATAGTGAGGATATGATGTAACTCTATTGGGGTTATTCTTTGCTGGGTACAAATATGCTACAATGCTCCAAAGAAAACAATGATTATCTTTATTGCCTATGTTGAGACATGATTTCGTATTTTGAATTCGTTTAGGTAATTCTAAATAAGAACCCGCTCTTAGAGGACAGTATTTAACAAAATTAATTTCTAAATGACTTATCGATTCGATTGTCCAGCCTGACTCACTTAGTTCGAACTCGGAACATTTATTTAAGATTTTTTCTGCAAACGCATGGTAAATGGATAATATATCTGTGCTTTGAAGTATAATTACATACCTTGTGTTAAAAGATTTAAGACTAATTTCATAATTTTTAGGTAAGGTGTACGAAATAAAAAGTTCGAAATTGACTTTCAAAGAAACGTGTTGTTTTAATAATTCTTTAATTAGATAACAACATGTGTCTGAAGCTTCAGTTAAAAACTTTTCAGGTGTAATAGTAAAACTTTGAGGATTTATTTTGTAACTGACTATTTTGTTTTAAAAAGCGCAAGCTATTACCCAGACATTATCAAATTTAGTTTTTATGAGGTTATTAGATTTATGAATGTTGGTTTTTTTGTGAGAAGAATAATTGTGAACGTTGATGTTACAAGTTTGACAGAAAACCATTTTAAATAATTTTAGAAAACCTTTATTTCTATTTTCGTAGTAAATTTTTATTTTAGATAATAATATTTTATGAAAATTATATTGTGTTTTCAATTTTCTATTTTTATTTAGGTTTTTGTTTTGATCTACCAAGTAGACTCTGTAAGAGAACAATGCAAAAAATATAATTAGAAAACCTTTATTTCTATTTTCGTAGTCAATTTTTATTTTAGATAATAATATTTTATGAAAATTATATTGTGTTTTCAATTTTATATTTTTATTTAGGTTTTTGTTTTGATCTACTAAGTAGACTCTGTAAGAGAACAATGCAAAAAATATAATTAGAAAACCATTATTTCTATTTTCATAGAAAAAATTTATTTAAGATTATAATATTTTATGAAAATTATATTGTGTTTTCAATTTTATATTTTTATTTAGGTTTTTGTTTTGATCTACTAAGTAGACTCTGTAAGAGAACAATGCAAAAAATATAATTAGAAAACCATTATTTCTATTTTCATAGAAAAAAATTATTTAAGATTATAATATTTTATGAAAATTATATTGTGTTTTCAATTTTATATTTTTATTTGAGTTTTTTGTTTTGATCTACTAAGTAGACTCTGTAAGAGAACAATGCAAAAAATATAAGTTACATGGTTAGTAGATATCTATTCAAATAAAAAAATAAAATAAAAAGCATACTAAATCAGACAATATACAACCTATGTATATTATGCCCAATATTATAAAGGATTAAACCAAGTTTAATACTAAAATATAGTTAAGTATAAAGTTATACAATTTAATAAAAGTTAAGTAATGTGTTAAACTTTACAGAAAAAAGAAGGGTTTAAAAATGGTTTTGGGGGTACAAAATTGGTTGGATAGAGGAGTAATCCTCTTTAACTGCTGCAACCAACTGAGTAACCGCATTCCAAGTTGGGCTAGCGTCATTTACCGCTGTTTTGAAACAAACCAGTGAATGTTTCCAACGGTCGGTAGTTGTTATGGCCTCTAACTCCTGACTATTCGATATGCGGACCTCAACATAATATTCTCCGCACTTTGTGGGGTTACTTTGCATAGTATAACCAGAACCGACTCGACGCGTCAGGTAGCTCTTCAGTTTCGATGCACGAATTGGTTCACGTTGCTCTTCATCCTGGAATCGAAGAAAAAATACTTCATTATTATTATATCATCATTATAATGTGCTGATTCATAATGATCATCAGCCCTCTGCTATTTATTATTATATCATCATTATAATGTGCTGATTCATAATGATCATCAGCCCTCTGCTATTATTATATAGGTACCATAACAATAATATCTTAAGGCATCCATAATCTTCATCGATTTATTACGGTCTCAAACATGAGAATGAAATCTTTTAGACCTTTGAAATTGTAAACTGTACAAATCCTTTTAGAAAATCATTCAAGTAAACGTTAACTTTTATCTATAACAATACATAACATCACCCCTGTATTTTTCGAACGGTTGCGCTGCGAAATCGAACCCGCAACACACAGCACAGCAGCCAATCGCTCAGCTACTGGGCCAACCGGACTATCAAAATAAAATGATTAAATCACAATTTTATCTCAACTTACCTCGGAATCATTGAAGATGGGGCATTTTCGTTTCTTTTTAGCCGATATAGACGCAGCAGCAGGTGCAATCGAAGGGTCGGCCTCTGATTCAGACCCACTACCATCCAGTTGTTGTTGGAGCGGTTTTTTAGTTTTTCGTTTTGCTTTAGGCTTAGGCTTACTTGGCTTCTTCTTTTGTGATATAGGGATCACTTCAGAGTCGGAGTCAAATGGATTGGGAAACCTGGAAATAAAACAAAATTATAACATTTTGTAAAACCGGTTTACTTGTCTTACAAACATTTAAACGTTGAGTTACGACTATTATCATCCAGTCCATTCATGATACTACATACTTACATAATTATTAGGTTCCTGTCACGCCAAGCAATTTTTCCTGCAAGGCAGTGACCTCTAAACCTATAACACCTAGGTACTAATAAAAACGCTCAGACGCACTCACACACACACACACATACACTTATAATAAAAAAATAGTTAAAATGATACGTACATACTTACAGTTTTTACTTATTATAAAAATGAAACGATGTTAAGTTATACGGAGCACTGCAGAACGCACTGCTAAAAAAAATATTGTGGGAGATTATCTCCAGATGACACTGATTTTATAACCATCAATTGTAAAACGGTATACACACAGAAGGAATGGTTATTAGTTATAGTTTATTTAAAATCAGGCATGAATATTGACATACAGTTTTAATCCTTAAGCGTATTGTGCATAAGATTTATAATTACTAATTTCTTAATCATCATTCATACTCAATTGTAACGTTGCCCTAACTTACCATTTAAGGAGGATTTATTAGACGGCGCCGCGCTGTCGCTGAAAACTGAGACGAAATTTTTATAAGGTAATCGTATGTACTTGCATTCAAATGGGTCTCTCCATCATGAAATTCGAGAGACCAACCATATCAAGTCTTTCATATTAACATTGAGTATGACTAATATAAATTGAACTCCAAAATATTTTAGGTACCAATTAGAAAACCTTAAAGTATAATTATTATATATTAGTTATTAAAAGGTTAAACAGAACCTGCTTTACGAGAATTTCGTTTTATCTTTTGAAGCTTGTTAAAGTTTATTTAGTAGGTACGACCTCCACACGAACAAAGAAACGTGGCCTAGCTAATAATTATACAGAATAATTTTAAAAAATCCCTTCTCTTCTAATAATATATTCACAACTAAGTGACTGCATTACACTTAAAATACTCAAGCATCGCATGTATTTTATTTGTTCAGTAAATATCAAAATAAAAATGTTACTTGAAATACCTTGTTCATTACGGATGTGTTATGTGAGGATAGTAGTCCAGTATTTTATCTTGTCATTGACGACACGTGTGGCACCTAGGTTAAGAACTCTTCACATCACATTAACACGTCAAGTGTCGCGGGTTCAATTCCCGCACGAAACAAATAAGTATTTGTTTCGGTCTGGATTTTGTTTTTGACTATTTTTTTTTTTAATTCTTTTATAATAAAAAATCTTGTATGTAATTATCAAAAGTGAAAGAGAATAGTAATATAGGTAAGATACTGTATTAAGTAATATTGCATAAATACTTCAATGATAAAATACATGATAAACAGTCGTACGTATGCATCAATTTAGATAAAACTCATCTTAGCAGAATTAATAATTTTATTAGTATCTATTATCTAGTACAAATACATTGACAAACTGATAATTGAGGTGCACTGCATTGTTCGACCTATCAGACAGACTTTCGTCATGTCAGTCATTTCTCATTAAATAAGCGACTATGCCCAATGAAACCTTAATTCAATCTGTATTATAAACCATTTAAAATGGAATTGGGGGTTCGGCCCAATATTTTATCACATCATTAACAACATCGTCTATAAACATGTCCAAAGAAATTGGGAAACTGCTAATTGCATAGTCCTACCTATGGACAGTCATCACAATTTGTTATATTCATTAATTCATCAATTAATACAGATAAGAGTGCGAAATATGCAGTATGAGGCCGTCATTCATTAGTGCAAGATGTGCACCACGTCAATTTACATTGAGTAACGATGCTCAACGGTCGAACTTGATATTGTTGTTTATAAAATGTTGTTCCACAGCCACTTGTTCAACACCGCACCGTCGAATGTAATACAATATACAATCTGCATTGCGAATTGTATCGTAGACCGTAAATAGAATTGGGGATTCTGCATCACTTGCCGAGCGCAGCGAGCAAGTGATGCAGAACCCCCAATTCTCCACTACTCATGTCCCTTACGTTAAATAATAATGAATACGAGTGATATACGTTTACAAAATTTTAGATGTAAATAAACGGCATTGATGTATGGGACACTTAAGGAAATAAACATTTAGAGTTTTTCAAAGTAAAGGTCTCTTAATGGTACACTCTACATTGTTAATGCTGTTAACAAATATAAAAAATAGAATTTTATACATTCGTGACCTACTATGCCTATGTAATACAGTTTAAAACTACTTGCTGACTCATAGGGATACAAAATAAACGAATAAAATAGATCAAAACTTTTATTTGTGCTCACTAATCCTCTTTTATAAACGCAATTTAGGTATTCTCAAAAATTATGTTAAGTATAACATTATTAAATTCTGTTTTAAATCACAATAAAAAAAATAGCTATTCTGGCAGCTTACTAAAATTAGACTCATTGTCCCAAAAGAAAAATAAATTTTACTTAAAAATTAAACAAAATCAACAAATCAGTCTTCTTATGTAAATAGTAATCATTAAACATAAAAAAAACTTCTTCCTCAATAGAAAGCCTACAGTTAAATTGAAAAAGTCTCAAAAATTACTCATTATCTTTACCAGTCTCATCATCGTCGGTGTCATTGAGCCTATCTTTAATTATACCTACTCTTATTAGGAAGATTCAAATATTCATTGTGAACCCTATTTGGAATTAGACCATTGTCACATATTTTTTTGAGATCTTTAAACTTTGGAACTGAAATTGGCAGTCTTTCCTTATACAGAAATGGTAAGCTGTCTATGCTACTGGGCACAGCTAGATTTCTGGTACTTTCTAATTCAAATTGATCATTCTTTGCAAGGCCCTTGCCCTTTCCTTTACCCTTCACTGTCCTTCGAAATCGAATCGTTTGTATATTCGCAGAACGTTCCAAAAAATATGTTCACATTGAGAAAATTTCAAAGGAACTTGATTTCAGGGGGGTTACAACTGTGTTATTCTATTGTGATACTGTACGGGGCAGAATTAAAACAAAGTGATTTTCTCAATGTTAACATATTTATTGGAACGTTTTGCGAATACACAAACGATTCAAATAAATTACTTATTAGCTGGACATACATACATGCCAGTAGATAGCATGCATGCTATCATTGAAAGGGAGGTTAAAAAACTGATTGTTTGGGGACCTTCCCAGTGGCCATCATTGATGGAATCAGCCAGAAAAAGACCTCATGCTTATCGAGTGAATGTGTTAAAACATCAGGATTTCTTTGCTTTCAATGATTTTGCTGAATCAGTTTTTACTCCTGCTACTCTCAAAAACAAAGACCAGCATTTCAAGAAAATTCGAATATGTACATTTCAAAAATCGAACTTAAAGATAGTGGAAGTAAAATATACGATGTTAGAGGATGGCACTACTCACAAAATAGAACTTTGCAAAGAAATGCAAACTGGAAGAAGGACAGTGAAGGGTAAAGGAAAGGGCAAGGGCCTTGCAAAGAATGATCAATCTGAATTAGAAAGTACCAGAAATCTAGCTGTGCCCAGTAGCATAGACAGCTTACCATTTCTGTATAAGGAAAGACTGCCAATTTCAGTTCCAAAGTTTAAAAATCTCAAAAAAATATGTGAGAATGGTATAATTCCAAATAGGTTTCACAATGAATATTTGCATCTTCCTAATAAGAGTATAATTAAAGATAGGCTCAATGACACCGACGATGATGAGACTGATAAAGATAATGACTAATTTTTGAGACTTTTTCAGTTTAACTGTAGGCTTTCTATTAAGGAAGAAGTTAATTTGATTTTTTTTATGTTTAATGATTACTATTTACATAAGATTTAATGATTACTATTTACATAAGAAGACTGATTTGTTGATTTTGTTTAATTTTTAAGTAAAATTTATTTTTCTTTTGGGACAATGAGTCTAATTTTAGTAAGCTGCCAAAATAGCTATATTTTTATTGTGATTTAAAACAGAATTTAATAATGTTATACTTAACATAATTTTTGAGAATACCTAAATTGCGTTTATAAAAGAGGATTAGTGAGCACAAATAAAAGTTTTGATCTATTTTATTCGTTTATTTTGTATCCCTATGAGTCAGCAAGTAGTTTTAAACTGTATTACATAGGCATAGTAGGTCACGAATGTATAAAATTCTATTTTTTATATTTGTTAACAGCATTAACAATATAGAGTGTACCATTAAGAGACCTTTACATTGAAACGCTCTAAATATTTATTTCCTTAAGTGTCCCATACATCAATGCCGTTTATTTACATCTAAAATTTTGTAAACGTATATCACTCGTATTCATTATTATTTAACGTAAGGGACATGCTATCTTTGAAACTGTAGGCTTTATTGATTTTTAACTAGTTTAGCTGCAAAGAATGACGAAATCTAAGAAACTTTATCCTAGACACTTTTTACATAAGATATATAATTAAAACATTACAGCCAGTTTTGTAAGAAAATATCTTATTTTTGCTCTCCTGAAAACCTTAGTTTTGCCCCTTAGGTTATTTCATATTTCCAGTATCGATGTGTTAAAATAGCTGTTTTAACACATCGATAAAAGACATGTGCGTTCAAACCTTCTCTGGGAACACTAATGTATAAGACAATAATAAAACATCTCAAATTTTAGAATAACTTAAGTGACCTGTTGTAAAATGTACTCGATTTTGATTTAATGTAAATACCAAATACTGTGAGTAAAGAGACTTACATTAGTTTTTATAAAAATATTAATTTAAATGTCACATACAGCCAGTTTCTAGAAAAAAAATGGTCTAGGCCTACGGAAAATATGTGATGTAAAGGACATTTTTTTTAAGATATCGAGATTTTAAATATACCAATCGATAGAGCAAAAAATTCCGAATCCAACGATATATATAACTCATTTTCGACAAAATGTCCCTTACGTTATTTCATATTTCCAGTATTGATGTGCTAGTAAATTGAAATTTTACATATATTAATGATTTTCAGACATTTACATATTAATTTTGGCGGGAAATGTCAACAGGGATAGATCCGTTATGGTTTAAAATACTGCTTACGATAAAAAAAGCAGTGTCGCTTACGATAATTTGGCGGTAACGGCTCGTTTAAACACATGTAATAAAATTTATAACAAGAGAATTTAATATGAATGAAAGAAAAATAGGTTTATTTGTCACAAGAAAACGTGCGTACAAAAAGCTACTAGTTACAATCTGTCAAGATGTGAGAGGAGCCTTATAATAATGTAGCAACACCAGTGGTCTAAGAAAGCTCTATGGTGGCAACTCTCTTTATACTCTATGGACAAGCGAGCAGGAATAAAAACTATTACCTCTTGTACTCTTGTGTTGTAATAAATACAAATTAAATTAATTAAAGAACTCGGGAGTATTTTATTTATAAAATACAGCTTAATTTAACCTCTCACAAGTTTGCCCGCCTACCTGTCGACATACCCCACGTGTCGAAGTAGTTGAATGGACGCAGTAAAGCACAATAGTTGAGTACACCAAGTGTACACAACTATTGTGACGTTTCGAGCACTTTCTCTGATGTACACTTGGTGTACAGTGGACGATTGATAATAGATTTTCAACTTTATTGCTAAAGCATAAGGTTCAAAGTTGATTGGGTAAATTTGTCAGTTTCGGGTAGCTTAATCATCAAATTAAATTTCAATCGAAAACATCCATCGGTTTCTTACTAAACCTCAACTACATAATTACATTCGACGACCCTGGTTACTTATCTCTTTTGCTGATTCTACTACAAATTGGTTAATATCGTCCAATTAAAAAGTATCACACTAATATAATATTGTTGGATACTACTACCCGGCCCAGGAGCGCGGGGGATGCGGTCACTGAAAGGAGGCTGCCGCTGGCTCTCTGGTCTTTGTTTGACGGTCTTTGGTTTTTGACAGTGTTGCGTGCAGAAGCGCTATCCGTCAGCCGTCAGCAGTTCGGTGTAATCAGAGGGGCAATTCTACTACTTTTAAGAGCGTTCAAAGTCTGATCTCAGTCTCAATCTGTCAAAACTACCTTTAATGTTTTGCCTCGTATAGGACTTTCTGTTTTATTTTCCTTTTGTTACTTTTTCTTTTTTTTTATATAACTTGGATTTTTATTTGACTGTGTTTAGTTTAGTTTGTGATCTTCCTGTACGAGTCGCAATAAATACTTTTTCTTTCTCTTTCTTTCTTTCTAATTTCCCTACATTTTGACAAGTTTTTGACATTTGTTTGTCGCCGAGATGAGTCTGAGACTACACGTGAGGGTCGTGTCAAAAACTGCCTCTCCGCCCCTAATTGCGAACTGGACCAATTGCGAATTGGACTAATTGCGAACTGGACCAATTGCGAACTAGATCAATTGCGAACTGGACCAATTACGAACTGGACCAAATGCGAACTGGACCAATTGAGAATTGGACAGTTGGACATTTTGCGAATTGGACATAATGCGCCCAAAGGAGATTTTTAACGTTTTAAATTAGTAGAATTGGCCTTCTGGTATCTCAATAATCTCTTGTTGATTTCTTTAATTTGATTAGTGATAATTTTGTTCCTCTGATTGTAATTTTGCTATGGTTGACAATTATTTTTATAATACATGTGGTTAGTTTTTAGGATATCAAATAATTCTTATATTTAATTGTGATTTCACTTCTGTCCTAACAATATTATAAAGGCGAAAGTTTGTGAGTGTGTGTGTTTATAAGTTTGTTACTTCTTCACGTTCAAACGGCTGGACCAATTTTGATAAAATTTTGTATGGAGGTAGTTGACACCCTGGATATATAGGCTACTTTTTATCCCGATATTCCCACGAGATCGATACTTATGCGGGTGAAACCACGGAGAGCCGCTAGTTCAAAATAAAGTTTAAAACCCGATAACAAATCCAAAAAAATTACAAGTCATAGTTACTTTCACCCCTCATTAAAGTGTAATTGGACAGGAATTTCAACGTACGGCTTCTAACAAAGAAAAATACCCCAATTGTCCACAAGCCCTCGACCCTTTTGAGAGCATGAGTGAACAGTGATTCGTTCTAGAGAGCCCCTTACAAACGATACTTTTTGATAGATCATTCATAATTGCTGTTCTATTGGATACTTGTGCATTGTTGTGTATCTCAATGGGTTCATGGATTTTGGCTTTATGTCGTCATGTTTATGTGTTGTGATGTTTTTTTGATGTTGGTAAAAGGTTACGAGGGTAAGTTTGGTGCTTCGGTTATTTTTTAGGATTCCGTACCTTAAAAGGAATAAACGGAACCCTTATAGGATCACTTTGTTGTCCGTCAGTTCAGCCGTCCGTCTGTCTGTCAAGACCCTTTATCTCGGGAACGCGTGGAGGTATAGCGTTGAAATTAAGTTCACTCAACCTCCATAGAAAAGGTAGGATCCTCCGACCAGACGGGTGTTGTGTCTGGCGGGCAACTGCCCGATGATTCATGTCGGGCCGTTGTATCTATGCTAGTTGCGCGGTAAACTCTGCTTGCGCGATGCAGGATTTGCGTGACGTCAGTAGGACGCGTTGTTCGCATGTGGCGTTGTCGATACCGCTACAACCATATACTCAGCTCTACAGTCCCTTGAAGCTGTGAAAAATCAAACACCTAAGTTAACGTAAAAAAAAGATACGGCGAAAAACGTATGTTTCGAAACTCTCAAGGGAATCAAAATTTATATCCCGTTGACCTAGAATCATGAAAATTTGGCAAGAAGCAAGATCAGGTAGCACAAGTAAAGGAAAAAATCCGAAAACCGCAAAGAACAATGGCAGCCACCCATACATTAATTTAGCTGAGATTAAATTGTCGCGTCTTTAAATGAAAAATATCTTGTTTAACTTGGCGTCAAATTCTGAATTAGTTTGTGCAAGAATTTTTGTTCGAGAAGGTCGAGAATAATAGAAATTCAGTCATGAACTTTTAGGTTATGTCAATGGTAGGTAATTCAAATTCGAGGAAGTAAAAGGGCAATATTGCTAAATCATATTTTTTCTCCTGTCCCTTATATGACCGTTCATCCTTCCTTCAGGGGAATATCACAGTCCATAAGTAGTCCGGGTCAAATTAAAATGAAAGAAAACGGAAAAGGAAAACAATCAAATGATGTCGTGTGACATGAGTATCACTACCACAGATCACTACAACAGTACAACGGTACAACCTATTATTTTTTTAGATTTGGGATAATAGCCTTTTTGCCAGTCATTAATTGAAAGTAATTCATTTATTGTTCCACTATAATATTTTTACCTCCTTGCAAGGAATACTTACACTTAGAAATAACAGTATTGTTAATTAATTTACTCCGTGTAATTACAATAACAAACTGAAACTGAATACAATACATTAATGCTGTACACTTGGCAGAATAAAATATAAAATGGCAACACTAACAGTCAATGAAAAAATCAAATGACTTTTCATTTAAAATATTTTGTTTATCCGGCCGTAACTAGTTAATGTGATACTTTGAAAAAACGTAGAAAAATAATGGAACTGCCTTCGTATATAAGTCACTTGTAGACGCTCAAATTAAATTCAGCTAAGATTTCGCCATTGTTCTTTGTAGGTAAGTACATTAAAAAAACCTGTGATAAACTATTTACATACCTACAAAACGCGAGTCCGACTCGCACTTGACCAGTTTTTTAGCTTTTGCACTGCTCGCTGGTTGTAGATTGAGGTAAATTCTTTGTTCTGCAAATTGACAACCAATTGAAATTGTCCGTATATCGTCATTCTTTCGTATTATCTATTCATATTTCGTCCGTCATTCTTTCACAGTAATTGAAAATGATTACACGGCAAATTGACGTGGGGTATCATTTTGCTTAACAATTAATTTCGCTGACTATGCATATTGTAGAACTGTATCTAGTACCGATAACTTATCAAAGAGCCCCTTTGATTTGCATATAGTTCTATGTGTGTATAGACAAAAGGAATATATCATAGACATTATTGTCTTTGACGAAGCAATACGCTGATGATCTTAACAAGTTCAGAAACATCATGAATAAGTTGTATGTCGGGTACATAACGACGAGGTGATTTCCTATCATTAAAAAATAAATAAATTTTTGACATTTATATGCCTCCCAAGATAAAGGATTTTCCTAGTTTGGGGGGCAGGGTACTTAATTCTTATAGGAGTTTTGACTCCACTATCTAACTTTTGTATGAAGTATAAAAAAAAATCTGACAAAATCTGTAAAATCTATTTGTTTGCATAGGTACCTTTCTGTTAACGTAAATTATTGTCAAAGTTTATATTTTATGAATAAAGTTATTATTATTCGATTAGCTTCCTTGCTTCCTTTATTATTATTATTATCATCTGAGAGTGTTCACTTCCTATCAACCCATAAATCGGAAACTTTTAAACGAACTCCAGTGACAACAAAATTCTATTTACTCGGCAAACCGGTCCAAGATAAACAGCCAACGATCCATTCGGCTCTTAACAAAACAAATTCCCTTTAAAATCTCGAATGCACCAAGTTTCAACTGTAGGAAACGTTGCAAAGCCGAGTTGTTTGTCCAATGCGGAGTTGCTTCGAGTCGATATTTCAAGTTGCTATTTAACTCGGCAAGCTAATCTAAATTACGTCACGGTCAAGCACTGTAAATCCTGAAACCCAATTTATCTTTGACACGCCCGTTTTATACTTCTTCGGGGAGCAACGCCTCAGGCTCCTTGGTGAAACGGTGAAGTGGGAATGATTGGAGAAGGTATTGTATAGTTTTAGCATTTATAGAGGTATGAGGAACAGGGTGTAAAGCTCACTCATACTCTATAGAAAAGGGAGGATCCTCCAACCAGACGGGTGTTGTGTCTGGCGGGCAACTGCCCGATGATTCATGTCGGGCCGTTGTATCGATGCTAGTTGCGCGGTAAACTCTGCATGCGCGATGCAGAATTTTGCGTGACGTCAGTATGACGCGTTGTTCATTAATAAGGAAAGAATCTAGCTTTAAAGTTCCCTATATTTTCCAAAACTTGCACTTGACACGAAAGGTTCCGTAGCACAAGGTAAAAAACGAAGAAAAACACGTTCGTTCCTTCGATTTTTATTTTTACTATTTGTTGTTGCAGTGGTAATAGAAATATATACTGTGAAATGAATTCCAATTGTCTAATTATTACGGTTCACGAGATACAGCCCGCTGATAGACAGATGGACGGACGGACGGATGGATGGACAGAGTAGGCTTAGTAATAGGGTGCTGTTGGCCTTTGGGTACGAAACCTTACAAAAGAGTATTTTGGGTCAGCAGGGTATTTATTAAGACTAATAAATACCCTGCTGACCCAAAATACTCTTTTTTTAAGTACTGTCAAACTACAAATTATGCATTTGGTAAGACTACCAAATGCATAATTTGTAGTTTGACAGTACTTAGCAGATGGCCCTCACAACAGTTATGAATGAGTTAGCCTGTTTTGCCCTTTCGCATTGCTTACAGGAAAAATCAGAAGTCTCACGCGTCTGCAACCAGCATCTTCTTCAAACCGAAAAATATTAACTGACTAGCTTATGACTGCGACTTCATCCGCGTGAACTTTCTTGTTCTCCCAACACATCCCGTCGCATTGCATCATCTGTCTGCGCTGTCACTTAGCAATCTTTCTGACTTTTTGTTTAAGAAAAAAAAGCGTTTTGAAGAGCCTTTCTCAAGAATCAGGCTCAAACGAAACAAAAAAAAAATTTAAATCCGACTGGTAGTTTCAGAGATTAGCAAACAAACAACAGTGCCCTAGGTATCTTGGAGTTCACAAGCACGCTCCCTCCATCATAGACCTCATCCATGGCTTTCCATCAGGCGTGATCGAGGTCAAGAGCGGGCCATTCAGGAAAAAAAAAAACATACACCAACTTCAGCTCAGCTAGATCTTCAGCTTTCTAATTAGTATAGATAATCAGATATTGCATACCACCGCAATAAACTCTGGTAAGAAAACAAAGGTACATGATTAGATATTTTAGAAGCAAGTAAACTACGGTCATTAGATATAGACGCCAGCATATCAAGCTGGCGCAACTGTCAAATTTTCCCAATCAATTTTGGACCTTATGCTTTAGCGATGAAGTTGAAAATCTGTTAAAGACATTTGACATTTGTGTACTCGCGTCTGTACTTCTAATGTCTACATAGGGGTAGATGATATACGACATAAGCTAGCAAATATTCCACCACAAATGAAACTAGCGAACGCAGAACACAGGAAATTTCCGGGGATCCCAATTCGGATACGGGTATTCGACGAAGCTAAATCCTACTAATTAGGAACGGTAAGCAAATTACGCTGACGCAACAGATATGTGAAATCGTATGATTCAATTCGAGCCAGTATTTGAGAGTTATGTACTAGGTGGATAATTTCAGTCCGTTTCAGGAAATTACGATTGTTAACAGCATAATCAGCCTGCTGGGACACCGGCCTCCTCTACTCGAGAGGAAGTGGGCTGTAATCTACCACGCGTCCCTAGTGCGGGTTGGTAGATGTCACATGTCTTAATTTTTTTTTGGTTCAAGGGCATGCCATGCATCACCGTTTTGAGAGCAGTGGTGATGAAATTACTAATTAATCACATTATTAATAACTGGAAGGTTTCTTATCTATTCTCCTAAATTTGTAATTTATAATATTTAATTTCAAGTAACTTTTTTAAACGGAACAGCCGGTCGATTCTGTAAAAATCTCACCGTGAAAACTTAGGTGAAGTGAGTTTGTTTTTGCTAGGAATTGACATTATTAACAGCTCACTCCACGCTCACTTCACCTAAGTTTTCACGGTGAGATTTTTACAGAATAGCACCGCAGTACTGGGTTTATCTCCAACTCCCCACGCCCATTGCTCTTTCCGCTGTAGTTTTAGCTGGCTGGCAATCATAAGAATATACATATATATAGTCACCTACCTAGTTTATATGTAATAAAGTAAATTTGTTTTGTATTTAATTAGTTTAGTTCTAACTTAAACTTTTAATTATACAGCAATTGAGATAGTTTGTTGTTCTATTTATTTCAAAACCAAACCTAGATTGTCGGAAGAGGCTACAAATTTTAATTTGTAACAGTGGCCTGGGTCCGCAGGAGAACCAAGGTAAACGACATAGCCCGAATAATTGCCAAACTTAAGTGGCAATGGGCAGGGCACATTGCTCGCAGAACCGATGGGGCCGAAAGGTTCTGGAGTGGCGACCGCGTACCGGAAGACGTAGCGTTAGAAGGCCTCCCACAAGGTGGTCCGACGACCTTGTGAAGGCTGCAGAAACCCGTTCGATGCGAGAAGAACAGTACCGGTCGAAGTGGAGGTGCTTGGGGGAGGCCTACGTCTAGCAATGGATGTCTCTCGGCTGAAATGATGATGATGACTGCCTGGGTTCGAACCCACGACCGGTAACACTGGGCCACCATTGCTCCACGATTGTTATGTACAGACGCCAGCATATCTATATCAATTACCGCACTTGAGGACTATTGTAAAGAAGATTTTTTCAATTAACAAAATAAGAGCGAATCTCACCATTGAAACTGAACCCGATCAATATATTTTTTTATCAGTGTCAATATTCCAAACAATGATGACATTGGCAGCTCTGGAACGTGGTTTAGTTATGCCATCATCATAGCATAATCAGCCTCTAACGTTTCCTTTGCTAGGAGAGGGAGTTGGCCATAATCCGCCACGCATACCATGATGTCACATGTCTTCAGGTCCAGTTGAAAACCAGCGTCAGGCACTAGTTGTCTGGCATTTTTGCTGAACTGGGCCTTTTTGGCGCAACCGTGATCCTGCTAATTTCTTACGTGGGACTTAGCACTTTTTTTTTGGTTTTTATCTGATGTACGACTATTATCTGACTATCTGGTGTATTGTGTGTATTTTAGTCTGTGCTAGATAAATGTATTTTCTTTCTTTGTCTTCGAATTTTAATTTTTAGGACATGCCGGTTTCCTCACAATCAATATTTTCCTTCAAGGTTGTGATAGCATTTGGTATCCGCCGCAACTTACGAGTTATATAGGTCGTAGTCGCGGTCTTTGTGCGTTGTACCGACCGTATTCAATCACACTAATATTATAAAGGCGAAAGTTTGTGAGTGTGTATGTTTACATGTTTGTTACTTCTTCACGCTCAAACGCCTGCACCAATTTTGATAAAATTTGGTGTAGAGGTAGCTGACATCCTGGATTAACATATTCACAAACACACTCACACACACACATACACACATGCATATACACGCACATGCACACACGCACACGCACACAAACACGCGCACCCACGAACAGAATCACACACACACGCAGTACACAAGAATCAAACACTCATTCATACTCAATCACGTTCCACACAAAACGATCTCATTTTTACTATTACTTTATTCTTATTTTTTACCTCCGAATTTGTAACCATCTAAAGTTTTTTTTTTCAATTGATTTATTCCATTAAACAACGTTGATAATAATGTATGTAAGTTAATTAGGCACTTGATTTGGGAAACAACACGTAGCACTATGCTCAATTTATTTTCCTTATTATCTTTATCTAGGGAGGCTAACTGTTTCTCCTTAATACAGGTTGCACAGCTACCTAGCTAGGAGAACAGTAGTTCACCCCTACAAATATTTATTAGTCTAAGTTCTACGCTTACTTAATAACTTTAATATGTACGTACCACAAATACCCTTTAATGCAATAAATATTTTTATTTTTATTATTGTAAATTATCATAAGTTTCACAACACTGCCGCTAGATGGCGCTGTACCAACGGGTTACGCTTTCATTCGAGTACCTATTAAAAGTCACAAATTAAAGTCACAAACATATAAGCTACTTTTTATCCCGATATTCCCACGGGATCGAAACTTATGCGGGTTAAACCGCGGGGCGCAGCTAGTTTAATTTATATAATCCCCGTGAGACGTTACAAGTAACAATATTATAACATCGTTACAACATTTCATTAAAATTTAGCAACAACAGCAAAGATATTGAAGAGCCTGTTTGTTTCTTTCACAGTATATTGCCACATCTACTGCAAAACTCTTCCTTTAAAACATCGAATGTGCCGCAAAGCAATCACTGTAATTACAAGTTTAATTCGCTTTGGGGCTGGTCGAGCTCCGTTTTATATTTATGATTTTTACCAAAGGGAACCTTTGAGTTGTCTCGACTATTTTAATTATTTAGTTCACAGGAAATCGAGAGTTTCGCTCTGAAAAGAATGTTTAGTGATCGAGTTAAACGTGCTTTTTGTGAAATGCTTGGACGATGTGAATCGGTGAATAACTTGAACATGTTTGATGAGAATTAACGTGGAAATAAATGTTAGTCGCCTTTGGAATTAATGAGAGGTTTTCTTTTTGAGTATTAAAAAAAAAAACATAGTTTCCAAAAACTCTGTAGATGGCGTGAAAATGCTTGGAAAAAAATAACATTGCGTCACGTCACATATGCTTGTTGACTGACACTTTCGCTTGCTTTCGTTTTACAATCTCAAAATTTCATCCAAGTGAATTATTAAAAAAATGATGTGACGTTCCGTTCCTAGCAGTAACTTACCAAGTTCAGCGCCATCTATCCAGCGACTAGGGAAGAGTTAAAAAAGAAAATCCTTCATTATCAGAAAAGTTCCAAAGTTATTGGAGTAGTTTACATAATCGGTTATATTCAATTATGTTAAAATATTTGAGCCAGTGTATGATATGGTCAGCGATTGAATAGCTTATAACCGCTTATAATACGTATGACAGAAGCCCAAAGGGTTTCAGTTTTGACTTGAGATTTGTATCAACCTCCATGACTCAGTCCACTTGATTAAATGTATTTTCCTTTTCAGCATTCTGCCCTGTCACTTCTTTCGGTACCAAATACCGGTTAGTCTAGAGTATCTATTTCATCTGTAAAAACATACGAAACATCACACTAATATTATAAAGGCGAAAGTTTGTGAGTGAGTATGTGTGTGTTTATATGTTTGTTACTTCTTCACCCTCAAACGGCTGGACCAATTTTGATACAATTTTGTATGGAGGTAGCTGACAAACTGGATTAACATATAGGCTACTTTTTATCCCGATATTCCCACGGGATTGACATTTACGCGGGTGAAAGCTAGTACTGAAGTAAACCTCATTGACAGTTGCAGTATGCATTTATTTAATTCCCGTTTTGCGCTCCTAAAAATATTATTGAACACTCTAATACCTCTACTTCTCTCTCTCTCTCTCTCTGATTGTACAGACGCTAGCACATCAAGCTACTACAATCTGTCGAATTTCTTTAATAGATTTTCAACGTTATCGCTAAAATATTAGGTTCAAAGTTGATTGGGAAAATTTTACAGTTTCGGGTAGCTTAATGTGCTGGCGTCTGTACACCTCTATATGTGAACCACAAATATCTTATAGACCTGAAAATACTAAATACCCAAGTTACTGCGATCAACTTGAATAAAGCGCTCGGCGGCCGATGCCACGGCACGGCTTACTTCGCTCGTTCAGCTCGTACGTGTTTGGTCACAGTTTTAACCTCATCATCATCATGTCAGCCGAAAGACGTCCACTGCTGGACATAGGCCTCCCCCAAAAGGGGGGGGGGGGGTTTGCCATAATCGCCATGCTTGGCAGGCGGGTTGGCGATCGCAGTATGGTATGGTGGTGGAATGCATAGAGAAGGCTGCTGCCCATTCTCCGGTACGCCCCTTAGTCGCCTTTTACGACACCCACGGGAAGTATGGGGAAGTTTTAACCTAACCCAACCCATTTGGTCGAGGTGCCCTAGCTTAATTACTGAGAACAACAGTAAGAATAGGCAAGAAAGTTAATAAAAAAAGTAGTAAAAAAAAATTAAACCGACATCAAAAAAAAAATAACTCAAAATTATGAAATGACTTTAATTTCGGAAGTCAGTGTCTTGGGATCTGTATTTTAGTTTTCGTTTTTTGTTGAAGTAAATGTAAGCCAATAAAAAAAATGGTCACGATCCGATTAATAGTTGCGGAGAAATGCAAACATACATAACATACATCCGTACACACATCTATAAAATTTAGTATATTTGTTTGGAAGCCTAATAGATTGTCTTAAGTGAATATAATGCAGTTCCAATAATATTACACACATACGTGTCGAATTGATAACCTCCTTTTTTAGGGTTCCGTATCCAGAGGGTAAAAACGGAACCCTATTATTAAGACTTCGCTGTCTGTCCGTCTGTCTGTCACCAGGCTGTATCTCAAGAACCGCGATAGCTAGACTGTTCAAATTTTCACAAAGTATGTATTTCTGTTGCCGCTATAACAACAAATACTAAAAACAAAACAAAATAAATATTTAAGGGGGGCTCCCATACAACAAACGCGATTTTTATGTCCTTTTCTGCTCGATATCAAAAATGGCAACAGGTAGGCACAAAATACTCAGTTGTATTTTAACTTTAATAATAAATAATAAAATTAAAATAAAATAAATATTTAAGGGGGGCTCCCATACAACAAACATGTTTTTTCGGCGTTTTTGCCTTGTGGTACGGAACCCTTCGTGTGCTAGTCGGAATCGCACTTGGTCAGTTATTTTTTTTTTAAGCATGCAAAAGTGCTAAATTTTAAGCGGCTCAATAAATATTTAAAAGTGTCCATCATTAGAAGGTCAACAAATCTTTCAGGATCAGTTAAATATTTCCCGTTGCGATGACTGAACATATTCGTATTTTAAGTATTAGTAAGGATGCACCAAACACCGTTTTCGTCGATATCGACAACTACGTCTCGGACACCATCTCGCGTATATTCGTATTGCATCGGATGGAAGTCACGTTAGCACTTAAAGTGCCAGCTAGGCTTCTCTGACAGCCTGATACCGATCTTATTGCGAGCTGCCAAATGTTTGGCACTGTTTATATTTATGGAGTTAGAAGTTTGTGTTGTGTTTCTTTAAAATAAACTTGAGCTGCTAAAATACTATTCATATTCATATTCATTTATTGCATTTCATGTTGTTTACAGGTTGTTACATTATGATAGTTCCAAACAATGAACCCTGCTAGGGCACAGCAATGTATAGGCGACAGGTTTTAATTAATTTAACATGTTATCATTATTTATTATTCACATAATTTGTTGATATATAGAATCATTTAAAAATTTTAATTATTATTATACATTATGTCATTCTTATAAGCTAAATAAATAAATTATCATTTTCATATTACAATCTCATACTACAATAGAGATTCTAAAATGTCTTTATTATGTCAGTTAATTTAATGTCAATAGATTAGTTTTACATATAATATGTCACATTTTCAGATAAGATAAAAAAGAAATAGAAAGTTATCACTAAAAATACAGGAGTGAGGCAGTAGCGGACTGATGTCTTATAGAGTACCTAGTTATGTATATGTAATGTGTTCAAGTCGATATTAATTTATTTATTTCTCAGTTAAAAATTCTTTTAGACTATAATATGATTTTAAGTTTAAGTAGTGTTTTAGGTCATTTTTGAATTTGTTGTCGTACTCTGTATCCTTAACTGAATTCGGGAGATTATTATAGATTTTAACGCACATGGCCAGAGGCCCAGAACGAAACATAGCTAGTCTTGAAGTTGGTACCGCTAATTCGTTTAGATATCGATTTCTAAGACTGCGTTGCTGTGGGCGTTGCTGTTTTGCTAGCGGAAAGAGCGATGGGTATTTTCTGACAAATTTACTAGCTTCTAGGATATAAATACCTGTTAGCGTAAGAATTTTATGTTCTATAAAGTATTGTTTGCAACTTTCCGTACGTTCTATATTTACTAGGATTCGAACGCATTTTTTTTGTAAAATAAATAGTCGCTCTATATCTACACTATTTCCCCACAATATAATTCCATAGTTTAGCCACGAATATGCGTAAGCGTAGTAGGCTGAAAGAGCTGTTTTGAAGTTGGTTGCTTTTTTTAGTTCTCTTAAGGCGTATGTAAAGCTAGCCAATTTATTTGATAGGGTTTCTATATGACCTTTCCAGTTTATATTTGTATCAACAGTCAGGCCTAGCAGTGAAAAGTCGTTTATACATTGTAATTTTATATTATTATATGAGAAGTCGATATCTACCTTTTCTTTCTGATATGGTCTATATTGCATCAGCTTCGTCTTCGAGAAATTTATTTCTAAATTATGGTCTTTCAACCATGCCACTATATTAGTAAGAATGTCATATAAGATTTCATTTAGGGTCCCGTTATTATCATAAGGAAGAATTATTGAAATGTCGTCAGCAAATAGGACGCTGTATGAATTTATTTCTTTAGGGAGGTTATTTATATATATTAGGAACAATAGGCACCCTAAAACACTACCTTGAGGAATCGACATGGTTACTTTTGCTCTATCAGATTTAACACGCGTTATCTGGCCAGTCTGTGCATCTTTATAATCTACTTCTACATATTGTACTATGTATACGGGTTCGCTTCTCGAGCAAATGCGACTTAGGAAAACCAGTCCGAAAGGAAGTCCCGTGGCTAAATAATAACAGCCGCGCAAGTCAATCGATCAGGTTAAGCTACGCTTGCCGCGGTTGGTCTGTGGATGGGTGACCGTGACCCCTCCGTGCCTCGGAAAGCATGTTAAGCCATTGGTTCCGGATGTCGTCCGTGGATCTTTGACAGTCGTTACGGGTGGTCAGAAGCCAGAATGTCTGACAACCAGCCTAATTATCAAGGGGTATCGTATTACCTAGTAATTGGGTTTTGGAGGTCAGTCACTCCATGTAAAATACTGGTATTCAGCTGCATCCGGTTAGACTGGGAGCCGTCTCCAACACAGTTGGGAAAAGGCTCGGCAGGTAATGAACCAGTCTGAAACTGTGAACATAATAATACTTAGTTAGAGTGATGGTCAATGCTCGTTCTTTTTCGAAAGAAAATTTGAGAAATTTCATTTACCCTGCATTCGAATAGTTAGCAGATGTCACTCACATAAAAGGTAAAAAAAAACTGACCAAGTGCGAGTCGGACTCGCATACAAAAACGCCGTAAAAACACGTTTGTTGTATGGGAGCCCCCTCAAATCTTTATTTTATTCTGTTTTTAGTATCTGGTGTTATAGCGGCAACAGAAATACATCATCTGTGAAAATTTCAACTGTCTAGCTATCACGGTTCATGAGATACAGCCCAGATAGACAGACGGACAGTAATACGACGGTCGGACGGTCTTAGTAATAGGGTCCCGTTTTTACCCTTTGGGTACGGAACCCTAAAAATACAAGCTTGAACATGGCTGACAGCATTGTCAGCCATGTTCAAGTTCAATTTTCGTTGCATTTTTCCGAAACAAATCCTCATTTACTTTACGTAACTATGTAAAAATAAAAGCCAAAATCACGGCAACACCTATTCCTCATTCGAGGATTTATTCATTCCTAACTTGTCAAAGATAAAACAACAGTAAAACCTTCACAGCAAGATTTCATGTGAAACCGAATTCAAAGAGACACATAAAAGCGAAATGGCGCTGGTAACGTCACGTTCTCCTTCTAAGTACATCTCTGTCAAAGGCGAAGTCGCTTTATGACGTCACAAATCAAATAACACGTATATCCAAACAGTCGGTATGACAAATATGGGACAAACACAACACTGGATACGTTCCTTCTGTAATTCAAACCAACACGAGCTTAGCATTTCGTGTTGCAGCCTCTTACCCCCACTTTCGTAATGTTTATCCGTTACCGGCTAAAGCCAGTGAAAAATAAACTTTATCCTTAACTTCATAAAGTTCAAATTCAAGTATCTAAATCAAATTGCACGTAGCACAGAGCTCGCGCTGATAAATATATTTTTAATTTTATTCTCTGTTGCTATGAGATAAGGTAGGTTTTCGTTCAACATAATTTTTGTACAGCGAAAACGCTAATTGGTGCTTTTTGCATTAAGATGTGATCCGTAGACCATTAACCCCCCATTTTATATTTGCTCACACGCGCCCCCGTTTCGCACTTCAACGGTAATGGATCAATTTTGTTTGAAAGTACTTTTCAGCCTATCTTTTTATTTTCACTCCGTCACTTTATTTTTTTATATGAAGTCGGTTAAAAAGAGAGTGGGTTTTGAAATGCAACGTTAATCGTTGGCATAAATTGAAGACGTCAGGAACAGTATTTTCACTATATTTTATGGGACTTTTTAATGTTTTTAAAACTCATAGCAGAGTGATTTAAAGTGACTGAACAATAAGCTCTTGTTGGGCACCAATATAAGCATTCACTGATGTATGTTTTATCTGTACAAGTGGCACTAAACTGGGAGCCTTAAAAAGCCACTTTGGCAGAATCATAAAAGGAAAACATTATGAATCATACTATGGCGAAGACAGTCCGTGGTTTTCTTTTTTTGGCTGCACTACGTAGGTATAATCAAAGAGATTGGGATTGGATTTCAATTGGACGATTGGTATTTTAGCAAAAACAAAAAACAAATCCTCCACCAATGGGATTTGATACGATTAACTTAACAGTTAACTGTCCATTATGATTAATAATGTTATCCTTTTACGATTCTGCCAAAATGGACTTTTGAGGCCCCCAGGTCTTTTACAAAACTTACCGAGTAACTCCATAACATTAACACGAGGCCTATATTCCCCAAAGAGGAGAGGGGGGAGGGGGTTACGGTGTATCTATTGTACCTACACCCACAATTCGCCAATTATGTGTAAGTATCATTTAGGCGAGCCCATTGCAGGCTATCAACCGGACACAAATCCTAACTCCGGGCCGCTGCTAAGAAATTCCAGATAGAAAAACCTAGTAACACTTTTCCCGACCCGGGAATCGAACCCTGGACCTTCTGCTCAGCAAAAGCGCTTGAGACCGTTATACCAACGATGCGAAGTATAGATCATCATTTTTAACACCTCACATCATTATCCTAGACAACGTAAAATTGGTGGCATCTATACCTAGTTTCAACGCACTGAATTGTAGATTCAGCTAGCTTACCCATCACTTCCGATATCGCCTATTAAAAGCTTGGCAATAACTTCAACAATAAACTGGGGTGCCAAAAAAGTGGTCGCCCATAAAAATCGAATGAGTTTGGGCTGTAATTACCCATTGACTGCAGACGTTGGCTCGTATATCTTGTGGATTCACGTTTTACGATAAAAACAATTCGTTTCCAATTTATTTGGGTAACGATTTCGCTGAACTTGTAATAATTAGCAATATTTTATCGGTTTCCGCTGTCGATGAGGACAGATATTTGAGCTGAAACATTGGGATGAAATGTGAAATAAGTTGTGTTTTTGTGGTAAGATTAATCTTTTTTTTTTTTTTTTTAATTTATTATAAGGACTTTTACACATTGTGCATACCAGTCCCATTATACCCTAACCACATCTGACTGCCAAAAGCTTATACTAAATTATAAATATAACAATTTATTTCAATGCCATTAATTCAAACAGACACTTTGCTACCTTAAAATTGGGTTGACTAAGAATCCCGTTGAATGTGCCAACATCCAGTCTGTTTAATTTAAAGGCATTTGCTAGACATGTCCTCCCAGACTCAAATCGGACACATTCCAGCAATAAATGATATAGATCCTCACAGACGCCACAATCTTCACAGTTTGGTGAGTCAGTCTTCCTCATCATAAAATTAAATTTATTGCATGGTATGTGTCCAGATCTAAGTCTGTGAGGAGATTAATCTTTAAAATAAAATAGAAAAGATAAAATAAAATCCTTCTACTTTCGGAGCGTCAGCCTCCACCAAAAGAATTCTCCTTTTATTTTGAGAACAGTTTCTTGAACAAATTTTCTACATTCAAATAAAATCCCAAGCCAAACACTTCGCGTGTCTCCAACTAACACTCAGCCCCAGCCAGACACGAGATGTAGGCTCCGCTAAAATATTCTAAATCTGTTGAAATTCCAACATGGAAATATGTTAGACTGTCACTTTTATTTTAGCAAAGATATTTCCGTCTTAAAGTCATTCCATCTGTTCACACTTACACCTCTGTCAGGAGAATATTTGAGGGCACAAAGATAGTTGAGACATTGAAATGAGACCTTATTTGTATGGAGGTAAGGAGTTTTCGTAAATATGGTAAGTGCAAAACTTAAAATAGTTTTGGTGCTGGTGCAAGTTGTTGACGATTGGCGGGTTGGAGTTCTTTGACCTCTGTTATACTTAAGCTTTCTGAGGGAAATCTTTTCTGTTATTGAATAATCGTTAATTAATTACAATCTGTCAAATTCGATTTTCCCCCAAGCCATTACTCTTAACAGTTTAGTTATCCGGGGCAAACATCCCATTTATGTTGGATGCCGGGTCAGCTTGGTCTGTCCTCAACATGGGGGCAGCAAGCCCTGACGCAACACATGTGCAGCGGGCTTGGGACGACGTCACGTCCAAGCTGATCCAGGAACAGATTTCGGTGGGTTCCTCGGTGGCTGATTTAGCCAGACTCAGGGCTGTTTCGCAGCCGGAATCGGGGTCATGGTTGCATGCGCTTTCTTCGCCTCACCTGGACACGTTGTTTGATGACGACTCTTTGCGTGTGGCGGTGGCCCTCCACCTGGGCTGCAAGGTGTGTGAACCCCACAGATGCACCTGCGGTTCCATGGTGGAGGCCGATGGCAATCACGCTTTGAGTTGTCGTCGTTGCTCGGGGAGGTTCCCGCGTCACCATGCTCACAATGATATTGTTCGGAGGGCTTTTGTGTCGGCTGATGTTCCCTGCGTGTTGGAGCCTCCGGGTCTGTGCAGGACTGACGGCAAGAGGCCGGACGGGCTGACCCTGGTGCCTTGGAGGAACGGCAAGTGCCTAATTTGGGACGCAACTTGCGTCAGCACTGTTGCCGCCAGCCACCTTTGTCGCACCATCCACTCACCGTGAGCAGCAGCGGAAGGCGCCGCTGAGAGGAAGAGGGTGAAGTACGCATCGTTGGTGGACCGTTACCTTTTTGTGCACATTGCCGTGGAAACCATGGGTGCTTGGGGCACTGAGGCCAGGAAGCTCATTAGTGAGATAGGGAACAAGCTCCGTGATAAAACGGGTGACTCCCGCTATGGCTCGTTCTTGGTGCAAAGGTTAGCCATTGCCATCCAACGTGGCAATGCAGCAAGCGTTTTGGGCACCTTTTCGCCGAGAACAGTTAGGGGCGGGTTATTTGACTAGGTTGACGTGTTATGACTGTTAATAAAAATAAAAAAAAGTTTAGTTACCTAGTTAACAATAACATTTTTTTAAAACCAATTTTGCAACTTTTGCGGATCAGGGTTGATTGCAACATCATGTTCTAAAAGTTGCAATATTGGTCAAAATGACTAGAACTACAAGATATTTATTTATGACAAGCTACAATTAGTTAGTTGTTTGTGTGGTGGCCGGACTTGAATAGCACCACCCCATACTTCCCGTGGGTGTCGTAAAAGGCGACTAAGGGAAGGTGACCGGAGAATGGGCAGCAGCGTTCGCTATGCATTCCTACACCATACCATACTGCGATTGGCAACCCGCCTGCCAAGCGTGGCGATTATGGCAAACCCCCCCTTTTGGGAGAGGCCTATGTCCAGCAGTGGACGTCTTTCGGCTGAAATGATGATGATGATGATGACAATTAGTTAGAAATAAGGTTAAACGACTCACCAGATCTGGCTTTTTATCAATTGCACAGAAAAAACCATGTCTGGTTTTTTCTGTGCACCACGAACAATACATTTTTATTGTGTCAACAGAGATTTCCAGTTATCTTTTTTTAAATAAGACATTTCGAAAATGTTCTTAAGTAACTTTTTATTTGCTTACGCGTATGAAATGTCATTAAAATCGGTTCATTCACTTCGAAAAACAACGGCTTGAAAGTTTGCATGAAATGACGTACGTCGTAAACGCTCTTAAATCGAAAATGTATATACTAGATTTCTCAATTTTCAATATATTACATTCGCTTACTCTCTCAACTTACACCAAAACATAAGGTTTTGTTCAGGATCCCGGTCTAGGAGGCTTTGTCCCAAAGGAAGACTTTCTATCTAATTGTTGAACTTTGATTTACGTCGCTGAAAACTTCGTGAGCTCCAGATTACTGGGCAGATCTTAGAGAGTGCATTGGATGTATCTTGTTTACCCCTGAGTTTGTTGAAAGTGATATAAATGAATGGTGTTTTTTATCAATCTGCTTAGCTTTTTCCTCAGTTATATTAGGGTCGGCTTCCAGTCTAACCGGATGCAACTTAATACCGGCCGGTCGATTCTGTAAGAATCTCACCGTGAAAACTTAGGTGAAGTGAGTTTTATTTTGCTAAGAATTGACACTATAGACATCTCACTCCACGCTCACTTCACCTAAGTTTTCACGGTGAGATTTTTACAGAAGCGACTGCCTATCTGACCTCCACATTCCAGTTAATAGGTAAATTTGATAAGACTGGCTGTCAGACTTTCAGGCTTCTGACGACCCGTAACCACCGTCAAAGATCCACGAATAACAGCCGCGACCAACTGCTACAAGTCCTTTCGGAGGCACGGAAGGGTCTTGGTATTTAAATAAGTGTTGTATTTAAAGAAGGTCACCCATCCACGGACCAACCGCGGCAAGCGTAGCTTAACCTTGTCGATCAACCCGTGCGGCTGTCATGACCTAGCTAGAAGCCCCTCGTCAATGGGCTTTAGTATCTAAATATTTATTCGCTAAGTGCCTTTTCTGTAAAAGTATTTCGGGTATGACACGATACGGATAGCATTCAGCATGACTAATAATATCTAAAATACTATAGAGACACATCTGCCTTAGCCTTCGTGGAATACAGGCGTGATGTTCTGAGTACCTAATACTAACTAATGTGAAATAATTAACTAAATTTTTGGTATTGAAAAAATTAGATTAGAGATATTGTTTCCTTAATCATATTACATCTTTAATGATAAAATATGAAATAGATTACTTTGTTTGACAAGCGTTTAAATTCTATTTATTAATTGACTGTCGAGTTGCTATCTGTCGAGTCGCGCATCTGTCAACATGCGTTTTCTAGCGAAATGCGTATTTGACCACTTGCGTTTCTGGCGACATGCTAGTAATCCCATTCCACGTCTTATCTCAGTTTACGCTATAATATTGCAAAGACAGTAATTTACCTACAATATATTCTTATAACTGTGAATGTTACGGCACATAGGTACTTACATACATACCTAGGCTAATAAAATTTTTGTTTCTCCTAATTTTGTTATTAATATTAGTGTTTAGATCGGTGCCCCCTTACATACAACTAAACTATACATAAATGTTGAACGTTTCTTTATAATCAGAAGAACACAATTTACAAGGGAGATAAAAACCATTGAACCATGGAAGCATATGGGCGCAAATTAGGGCGGCCGGCACATGGCAACGCATTAGAAAAATCAATAGTCCAAGATTCCTTTGTCATCACTTTAGTACCCACATTTTCTATGAAACAATACACATCACAGGCGGGCCGCACCGCACTTTTTTTGTATGAAAATGCTTTTCGCTGCGGCCCGTTGCGGCTAGAAGAAATGCGGTCGGAGAGACTTTTGAAAAAGCCTAATTAAAATGTCATAATTTAAGGTTACGAGGGGGTACGTCTGTGTGGTGCCGGACTTAAAGAATAGCACCACCCCATACTTCCCGTGGGTGTCGTAAAAGGCGACTAAGGGTCGTACCGGAGAATGGGCAGCAGCGTTCTCTATGCATTCCACCACCATACCATACTGCGATCGCCAACCCGCCTGCCAAGCGTGGCAATTATGGGAACCCCCCCCCCCTATTGGGGGAGGCCTATGTCCAGCAGTGGACGTCTTTCGGCTGAAATGATGATGATGATGATGAATTTGAGGTTTGGCTCTCGCCTATTTCCTCCTCCAATATTGGACCAATTTATAAGACATTTCATAAACTGAACAAAAAGGATGTATACTGTGTCCCTGTGTTTTTCTTTTTTCATTCATCATCATTTCAGCCGAAAGACGTCCACTGTTAGACATAGGCCTTTTTTCATTACTAGTTGTCAAATTTGTACACTAGGCCTCTGTTGACAGCGGTTTAAATCGGCATTTTTGGAGTGTTCTAGTGCTTATGAGAATAATGTATCATCAAAAAGGAAAACATAGGATAACATACAAGTAGTTATATTTATTATCTGTAAAAAATCATTGCTATATTATGTTGCTGTATGTTGTTACCCAGGAAGAACACAGGCGAAAGCGTTTCTATAGAAAAACGACCACCAGCATTTCCCCTTTATAAGTCACGGCAGCAAAGGGTTTAAAAACAGCAGTATCAAAAGAACATTACCATAGTTAACGAATAAATCCAATCCGTTCAATACAGACGAATACAAAAGCGAATTCAACAGAAAATAATAAAACACAAAACAAAATGGATGAAAACGCACGCTCTCGCTAACTTGTTGAGATAAATTGGTTTCCTTAACGCGCGACGCCATCTTGAATTTATAAAACAGATAAAATTGTTGAAAACTTCACTATTGCACACGTGGGGTTCTTATTTAACGGCTTTGATCAAAAGTTTGATGGGAATACATTTTGAGATGGCGATTGGAAGTGAATTTATTGGTGCAAGTTGTGTTGCACGAGACTAACATTAAAATACATTGCGTATTTTAGAATTAAACATATAAGCTATAGGTACATGGTACCTTACTTACCATTACCATACTGCGATCGCCAACCCGCCTGCCAAGCGTGGCGATTATGGCAAACCCCCCCCAAAATTGGGGGAGGCCTATGTCCAGCAGTGGACGTCTAACGGCTGAAACGACGACATGGTACCTTTAAATAAACAACGGTATAATGGTATTGTGGCACGTGGCCCAAATCGGAACTAGCGTTGTCATTTATGTTGTCAATACAATTTATCACACTAGTAAAGGCGAAAGTTTGTGAGTGTGTGTGTGTGATTATATGTTTGTTACTTGTTAACGCTCAAACGGCCCAACTAATTTTGATAAAATTTTGTATGGAGGTAGCTGACATCCTGGATTAACTTACAGGCTACTTTTTAGCCCAATATTCCCACGGAATCGACACTTATGCGGGCGAAACCGCTGGGCGCAGCTAGTGTGAAATTATTTCACAAATATTTACCAACAAAACCCTGTCAATATCATCCAGGCGCTAAAATATCCGTGTGTAGCACTCAGTCTACGTCGGCCAAGCATTGTCGAGAATCGAATGTCGCTCCTGGCTGTCTTGTCTGCGGTTGACATATTTTGTTTGCCAAAACTATCACGGAAAAAAACCTTTTTTACAAAAAAAATATTTTTCACATTTTAGTTGTACCTACCCCACACAAATTCAATAGCGCATTGAAGCTCCGACAAATTAAACACACCGACTAGAAGAATCATCAAAATTCGCATAGAAATGCCGGAGATGCAGTACATCTATATATATAAAATTTAAAGTCCTGACTGACTGATATATATATCAACGCACAGCCTAAACCGCTGGTCCTAGAGACATGAAATTTGGAGGGTAGGTAGCCACTAAGAAAGAGTTTTTCGAAATTCCACCCCTAAGAAGGTGAATGGGGGGAGGGTGAAATTTCACGCGGATGAAGTCGCAGTCAGAAGCTAGTTTATGCATATAACTTCGTACATAAGAACAACTATCTAATGTATTATAAACTAAAACCTTCCTGAAAATATGTAGATCACATTAATGAAAGAATTATCAAAATTGGTTTATTAGTTTTTGAGAAAATCGCGGACGTACAAACATACATACGGGTCGAATACAGAATCTTATTTTTTGAATTCGGTTAAAAATAGAAAGTATTTCGATTGTTAATATATAAGTTAACAATTAAAGAAGCTAACAAAAACAATAGAAAAAAAATACATTTTAAAACGAAATATTTTTTTTATTAAATACGGAAAGACATCTAAAACCAACTCTTACCCCAAAAAAACACATCATAAAACAATAAATCCTTCACGCACCCACATTACTTTGCACCGAAATAATAAAATCGTATGACTCAAGCACTTTTTTGTTACAACCAAACACCCTAAAAACATTAAGGTAGGTAACTGAAAAACCTTAGAAAAAAGGAAAATATAAGAAATAAAAGGGAACATGGATATTATATGCGGCAGAACCCGTATATATTTCTTGTAAACAAATAAAAACGATACTAAATCGTGTCCATAGCGCAAACAATATCCCACTCTTACGGAATTCTAATGTTAGGCGTTGCGGTTTATAAGACTTCAGCGTTTGGGTATATATTTTTTTTTATATTACAAAATTACCCAAAAAATAAGAAGTGCCCTGAAACTTTGTATAACCTGAAAACAAACTGTATTGCGTGCTACTGTTGGTCACAAGCCTCCTTCAAGTGTTTCTAGAAAAAAACGTCCAATTGAATTGGGAAATTAAAACAACAATTCGTACCAACTAAACAAACTTGGCTACACATAAAACCAACCTATCTACATCACAAGAACATACAATTCTTCAACATACATTTCAAACATCGCAGCATTGCTTCGTATCGACAAAATGTAAACAACCATCAGACAAACACCGCGTAGATCTATCGTAGCACACTCGTAGACCCTCTACGCGGTTGCTACGCCGTAGTAGCCTCGTAACTATCATTGCTACGACTTGGAGAGTACTACGTGAACTGCGCGCTACAATAGCACTTTACGCCGTAACTCTCTGTGCGGTCTCGACTAAGAATAAATCATTTCATAATTTCCCTTGTGTGTCGTAAGATGATATTTACTAAGGGATTGTTTTAGTTTTGATTAGGTGTTCCTACTTAGTTTTCTACGTAATGTGAATGTTAGGAAACAATTAAACTTTTACTTGTAATGGGCGGTGTTTTTGTCACATTACTTGATACTGTTTTTATGTTGTTGAGGGGCCCGTGGCTAAATAATAATGTCAGGTCGATCGATCAGGTTAAGCTACACTTGCCGCGGTTGGTATCTGGATGGGTGACCATCTTTATATACCGTGACCCCTCCGTGCCTCGGAAAGCACGTTAAGCCATTGGTCCCGGCTGTCATTCGTAGATCTTTGACAGTCGTTACGGGTAGTCAGAAGCCCGAAAGTCTGACTACTAGTCTTACCAAGGGTTATCGTATTACCCAGTAACTGGGTTGTGGAGGTCAGATAAGCAGTCGCTCCATGTAAAATACTGGTATTCAGCTGCATCCGGTAAGACTGAAAGCCGACGCCAACATAGTTGGGAAAAGGCTAGGCAGATGATGATGAATGACTTTTTTTTTTTTGTGGATTGGAAATCATCAAATGACTCCTCCCGCTCTGGGTGGAGCGGAAGGTAGTGTCAAACTCTTACTGACTAAAACCCACCCGTGTTCCTTCCTTAGCCCTTTATGTTCCGGGCCAGCGGTAACCCTTTCGGACAATCCCGCTGACCCGGCAGACTTCGGCCCTCGATGCTGACATCTCTTTGAGGCGCGCGTGGAACACGTACGCGCCGTCCGGCACGGGCCTGGTCCTGATCGGACGGTGAGCTACCCATTACTCTCCGCCCGCAGGCCCGCGCCTACGGTGGCCGGGAGTCGTCACGCTCCCGACGCCCGGAGCGTCTCCCGCGGCGGCTGGGACGGGAGGCTCGGAATGACTTGATGCTGTTTTACTGATTTATCAATCAAGTTCTCACCTTAGTCACAGCTCGACAAGAGTGTCGGTTGCCTAAAATACTTTTTTAAATTACAAACATTTTATATTAATTTCAGTATCAACAGTTCATTAAAAAGAAAAAACAGAAGTACCTAGTCCTGATACCGAAACTACTAGAAGTTAAATTTCAACTGAACTTTTTCTCAAAAGTCTGTGAATTAGTCCTTACGCCCTGACTAAACACCGAAATGGTCCTTTCATCCGCAGATCAGCTTATGTTTTGCACCAGCCATAGAATTGCGATAATATCAGCGGTTCTAAGAGGGATATATTTCGAGAAAATATCCAGTAATGTTAGTTTATATCGTTCATTTTATTTTTTTAGGCCCACCACGAGTTACATTTAAATCTTATTTAGAACCAAAATCAAATAAAGGATCCGTTTCTCTGTCTTCCGAGATTATTTAGCATGATATTTACATAATTATTTTGGTTCGTATTGTTTCGTTTTATTTCCTTGTAGAAAAATGGGTTTAAGGAGAAGAAAGTTAATTCATAAATAATTAATTAATCTTTTATTTATATTCTATAAAAATTATGTGCATTGATAATTAATATTTTTGTAAATTCAGGTTTAACTTGAAGTCATTGGCATGAGTTCTCTAAAATCTCCACATAAAAATTTTATTTTTGTCACACTGACTAATTTTTTTTTTTTTTTTTTTTTTTATAAAAAAACGTTGCCCCATACTAGGAATTTCTCCTGTATTGTGGGTGCGTTTT
This sequence comes from Mesoligia furuncula, assembly GCA_916614155.1. NCBI lineage: Eukaryota > Metazoa > Arthropoda > Insecta > Lepidoptera > Noctuidae > Mesoligia > Mesoligia furuncula. The sequence goes on from OU744793.1 coordinate 30,357,802, forward strand.
ACAAACATTTAAAGTCACATACACAAACAGCCAGACCCGGAACAACTACTTGTAGGTCGTACAAATATTTGTTCCGTGCGGGAATCGAACCCGCGACACGCAGCGCAGCAGTCAATCGCTTAACCACTGCGCCAACCGTGCCGTCAAAATTAAGTCTTCGTTAATCTATGATGACTACGTATTTAGAAATAATAGTCATCTTGGTACTTTGCGTGATAAACAGTTAAACAACTTGGTGAATACAATATTACAGTTTAACAAAAGCCAACCCCTATCTGAGTTACTTCCGCCCGCATCAAATGATAAACCATAATAATATTGCGAAGAATATTTCATTAAACTTCAAATCTAATAAATTGTCACGAAAACTTGTTTCAACGCCATCTCTTATCAGCTTCGCGAACTAACATAAAAGGTTGCACGCAAACTGTTCCCCACCGGCACCTTCACGCACAGATCTGGGGAAAATTAGGTTCATATTTGGTGATATTGTCAGTCGCCTCGTCGACCGGGCCCACGCGCGGACGTCTTCTGGCGCGACGATTAATTCTAAAATCCGACACCGTGTTTGTTTTAAAACAATATTATAAAGACAAAGTTCCTTGTTGTTGTAAATTTTGTTCTGTGACTTAAAATAAGTAGTTTTTAGATCGTGTTAGTTAAAGTGAAGTTAGGTTTAGGAAGTGTTTTCGCCTTTTTATAGATATGACGATATGTCTCGTGTGAGATGATCGCAATTGAATGGATGTGTGAGACCCCGACATGGTTTTAGAAAGGTATGTATTGTCTGAAACGTTCAGGTGCATATCAAAAGTCTTTGCATAAACGTGTCGTGTTATTTTTTAAGATTTCTCAAATGGTTTTTTTTTTGAGAAAGAAGAATCCGTCGTGGGAACCCGACTGGTTTAGGAATAGTATTGAATAAATGGTGAATATTATTCGAGAAAATGTCTATATTATTTACATTTAAAGAGTTGACGACGAATTGTTCTATTTAACTAAAGCGAGAGTAACGCTTGTCGGTATGTCTAATGACATTAATAGAGTATCTTCCTCAATTATGTTTCATGGTTCTTCAGTTTTGATCTTAAAAAGTTTATTCCCTTCATTAGCCAAAAACTCCAAAATTTTGGATAAGGGGCGAAATGCTGGGATGAAATTTCATCCACATAATCTTATAAATAAAAATACGAATAAATTACCATTATTTTGTGAATGAAATGTGCGAGATAACAAAATTTATGCGAGGCTTCTCCTGAGCAATATCCTATTTGGGTCAACAGTGTATTGGATATTTTGCAACGAAACGAAACTTACTACATATAAGTAAGAAAAATTCATGTCTATCGAAAAACCACTTAAGAACCCCACAAGTTTCGTTTCGTTGCAAAATATTTTTTTTTATTTAAAAAAATATAATTTATATGAAAACGTTACCTAAATTGAGAATAATTCGTAATGAAGATATATTGTCCCTCTCATTGAATTTATCTAAACTAATACATACTATTTACACTAGATACTAACTTAAATGACTAACTAACTTACTATAAAAATAAATACAAAGACAGGAAAACAAACAGACTAATTATTAAGTATTATGATTATTTTTAGTAAGGTTTCTTTTAAACAAATAGTTTTGTACTAAGGAACTTTATTTTATTGATCGGGTCACGTCAGAACAAACTATTATTTATTTATGTAATACTTCAAGCACATACATGTAGGTACACAGGCAGACTTCATGACATAGGCATTTTCTATCAGTCGACCTTTGGGAGATGCAGAGACAAACAGTGTTAGGTGTAGTTATGAAAAATTAAGGAATACATATTTCCGAAGTTATAATAAGAAAGCCCACGAACTTCGTCTATTTTGCAATTATTTAGTAATAAGTGCTTAAGATTGCGCTTTTAATCGAAACACACTGAGTGTTTAATCGAAACAACCTAAGTTACGTTCATCGCATCGAATATGCACGCCGCATGTAACTGGCCTCATTAGCAAATCATCATTTAGTTTCTCGTAACGTGATCAGTTTCCATAACCACGTGTCGTATAATATTATGTCAATATTATTTGCAAATTATCGTTCTAATAGGAAAGGGATTTAATGTACCTCCATAGCTGTTATCATGGTAATGGAAAAAATATGTTCACACTGAGAGAAATTCAATAAAGATTTTCTACTTAAGTTTTGAATGGAGGTGTTGTACATAGTGTGCATATACATTTGCGACCATAATTTTGTGTAATACATTATTCAACAATTGCACAGAGTACTCTTTAGAGAAATTCGCTTTTAAATTTAGCCAAGAATTTTCATAATTTTGCTTTTGACTATACTTGTAAGAATCAAAAGAGAATATTGTTCAAAATCCCGAACAATTTTACAGCAATTTAAAGGCATTCCACACTTTTACACCAGTTCCACTGTCGATTGCTTTGGAGCATTTTTTCGGAGCGAAGGACCATTTTTGTAACAATAGAGTGTGTTCGAATCCTTTTAGAAGGGTATTAAGTAATCAACTAAAAGATAGAAGATCATTTTATTAGTGGTTGTGATTCAGTGGTCGCTAGTTTCACTTCTCATGTTAATCAAAATTATTTTACTAGGAGCGCCCCGGGGTTTCACCCGCGTAAGTTTCTATCCCGTGGGAATATCGGATAAAAACTATTCCATGTCCTATTCCGGAACTCAAACTATCTCTATACCAAATTTCATCTAAATGGGTTCAGCGGTTTAAGCGTGAAGAGATAACAGAGAGACACACTTTCGCATTTATAATATTAGTATGGATATTATATAAAAGGATTGTGATTCAGTGGTCGCTAGTTTCACTTGTTAAGCAATATTATTTTAAAGATAACTATCGTCAAAAACTTGTAGCTTTATTGAATAAGCTAGGCTAGCTATGTATGTAGAGTTAGGCAATATTTTATCGAAAACTAGCTTTCGCCCGCAAGATATGTCGATGAAAACTATCCTATGTTCTTTCCCGGGATGCAATCTATCTCTCTGCTAAATTTTCATTTAGTGGTTTAGGCGTGAAAATGTAACATACAGACAGAAAGACGAAATTAATTAATAATATTAGTATGAATTCTGATCGTGAACTAGTAGCTATGCATAAAACCAGAGTAAACATCTAGTTTTTCTGTATTTATATCATACGAACACCCACCTTCCATACTGGATCACCTGCCCAGCCACCTGTGAGCGTATAACTGCGTCAATGAGCGGAGTTCGCGCAGCTGAATATAAATGTTTGCCATCGGTACGATAAGAAAAAAGATACGTACGAAAACCCACGCTTTTTTCCCATGAGGTTTAAAAGAAGCTACAGATCGCCACCTGCTACGAGTCTTTAATACTCTTTTTGCGTTGTCATATTAATACATCTAGTCATACACAGGCGGCGTTTAATCAATATCCAAACCTTGTCAAAAATGTAGGTAAATTATAGGATTTTTTAGAGTTCCGTACCCAAAGGGTAAAAACGGGACACTATTACTAAGACTCCACTGTTCGTCTGTCTGTCTGTCACCAGGCTGTATCTCATAAACCGTGAGAGCTAGATAGTGGAAATTTTCACAGATAATGTATTTCTGTTGCCGCTGTAACAACAAATATTAAAAAAGATAAAATAAATATTGAAGGGAGGTTCACAAAAAACTGGTTTTATTCGGCGTTTTTGCCTTGTGGTACGGATCAAGGGTTCCGTGTGCGAGTCCGGCTTGCACTTGGCCAGTTTTTGACCGATTAAGACTGAAATTAGAATGCGAATGTTTTTAAAAATAATGGAATTGCCACCTCGCACTCATACTACGTGCCGCACCCCTATATCACTGCCTTCTAAATCATGCAAAAATAATCATTAACCGCAAGCACATAGGTATCAAAATCTCAAATTAAATTTAGCCTAACAAAAAACAAAACCAAAGTAATTGCTTTAGTTTTGTTTTTTGTTAGGCCATAACCATCCCATTGACCCCAGTCCCCATAAAAAGCTTTTACAATTATCTCATGTTCGACCCCTTTACCTATTAAACAGTTTTTGTAGCATCCTTTGATGTTAAGAGATGAATGCCTTTGGAAATTCTAATTAAATATATATTTTCAAACATGTTTCGCTTTAGAGTATTATGATAGAAAATGTTTTTGAAGATGCTTTAAGTTTTGGGCTAGATTTAGTTGTGGTGATTTGGAAATATTGTATGTATACATACATAAACTATAGCCTTCATCCCATGGGAGTAGGCAGAAACAACAGAACGCCACCTGGTAATCGTAGTAGGTATGGGGTAGGGTATTTAAGGATCGCCTTACATACCCCTTTAGGGAGCAGTGGTGGCCCAGTGCGAGTGCGTGTGAGTGGTGCGAGTTATGAGTTGTAGTTCGTAGGTTCGAACCCAGACAGGCGCTTTACTTTGTGTAAATTATTTCATCACCACTGCTCTCTAAACGGTGAAGGAAAACATCGACATATCCTAGAACCAAAAATTCTAAGACATGTGACATGTACCAACCCGCACTGCGTGGTGGATTACGGCCCACTTCCTCTCACTGAGAGGAGGCCTGTGTCCCAGCAGTGGGAACATTACAGGCTGATTATGTATAATTAGATAACCGACATAGCCCGAAGAATTGCCAAACTTAAGTGGCAGTGGGCAGGGCACATTGCTCGCAGAACAGATGGCCGATGGGGCCGAAAGGTTCTGGAGTGGCGACCGCGTACCGGAAGACGTAGCGTTGGAAGGCCTCCCACAAGGTGGACCGACGACCTTGTGAAGGCCACAGGAACCCGTTGGATGCGGGAAGCACAGGACCGGTCGAAGTTGAGGTGCTTGGGGGAGGCCTATGTCGAAAGTAATGATGATGATGACCCCGTATGCTTCGTTTATGTTCATACAACTGGTCATACACGCACGCCGGTTGCGTGTACTACCCACCGAACCTTTCTGAAGACAATATGTCACTAAGATCACTTTACGTCGAATTTGTATCACACTAATCACACTAATATTATAAAGGCGAAAGTTTGTGAGTGTGTGTGTGTTTATATGTTTGTTACTTCTTCACGCTCAAACTAGGCTACTTTTTATCCCGACATTCCCACAGAATCGACACTTATGCGGGCGAAACTGCGGGGCACAGCTAGTTTTGTAATAATTTAATGTACATAATTGTTGTGTTATAAATGTTTGATCCTGATTTTTGAAGAACTAGGTTTATGGCACAAAACCTTGACATGTATGCCAATGCGGCTGTAGTAAAGTTTTACGTATGTACAGACGCCATCACATCAAGCTACCCGAAACTGTCAAATTTTCCCAATCAACTCTGAACCTTATGCTTTAGCGATAAAATTGTAAATTTATTAAATAAATTTGACACATTGTAGTAACTTGATGTGCTAGCGTCTGTACATATATTCATTCACATCACTAACTCAAGATGAGAAAAATGGCTATCATAAAAGCGTGGCGATACATTCTTGATTTCACTATTTAAAAAGAGGTATTCAGGGTGAAGACAAAAAGTTTTTGTATTATAATGGATTACTTTGCAAAACTAAACAAACACATCATAATCCCTTTCATTATTAAAAATATATTTCCAAAATCATGCTACATAATACATACCCATGTATTATGATAAATGTCTAGGCGCGTTTTCAAATCTGACAGGTGTCAGATTTGAAAACGCACCTAGACATTTAAGAAGGCTGACGTAAAATCCTCTAAGCTCCCTCGACATTTCAACACGCGTACCTTATAGTTGAAATTTACGCCTACAGTCGAAGTGTAAATCTCAATTTCCACCCACACCTTCAGCAAGTATCGACTTGTAAAACATTAGAGGGCTCACATAGAAGTTGCTGTTTTTCTCCGCACGTAATTTATTTATTCCGCTAGGGAAAAGGAAAAACGTGTGCGCGATACACGCATGCGAAATATGGCAACAAAAGATTTACTTGGTATATGTTACATCGAATTGGTTGCTATACAATGTCCGACATAAATCTTTTAGTTTTAGAAAACAATGTCATCATCTGCCTTTTCCCAACTATGTTGGGGTCGGCTTCCAGTCTAACCGGATGCAGCTGAATACCAGTATTTTACATGGAGCGACTGCCTATCTGACCTCCACAACCCAGTTACTGGGTAATACGATAACCCTTGGTAAGACTAGTTGTCAGACTTTCGGGCTTCTGACTACCCGTAACGACTGTCAAAGATCCACGAATGACAGCAGGGACCAACGTCTTAACGTACTTTCCGAGGCACGGAGGGGTCTCGGTATGTAAAGATGGTCACCCATCCACAGACCAACCGCGGCAAGCGTAGCTTAACCTGATCGATCGACCTATGCGGCTGTTATTATTTAGCCACGGGCCCAACAATGTAAGAATAGCTATTAAAAATATTAATATTATTATAAATAATATAATATTATAATACCTTAATATTAATAAATTACCTACAGATTGTATAGTTACAATCTGTAGGTAGATAATAAAAAATTATCATCATTGAATATAATCTTCTTCTTAATATATGACCTATCGAATAACATCGCTATGAACAACATTATCTTATTAAATATTAATTGTTTGTTTAGTGCCTAATTTTGCAAAACAGACTGGCATAGGAAATATTCATATTTATCATTTTGTACTTCTCAAATTTTGAATAACCGTGATACTACTCAAATGAGTTTGTTAAGTTGAATTAAGATTAATCACTGTTGATAGTAGTTTCAGGTGGACGCCGACAAAATCTCGTAATAAGATTGTCTCCAAACTTTTGTGCTAGTTATTAATACACTTGGCCCATACCTAATCTAAGCATTTTTTTCCACAAAATCCTACTAAGCATTGTGTATATTTAATAATACGGGGAGTGTCGTCGTACAATCCATTTTTTACAAATACAAATACAAATACAAAATGTTTTATTCAAGAAATTTGTTACAACAATGGGTGGTTGTGTTTGGGGACTCCTTTTAAGCAATTTTTGCCTGTGTTAGGAGGCCCCGCTCTTCCATAGCAAAATAATTACAACAGTAACAAATATGTGGGTAATTACACTTGTGCTTAATTACTTATTTGCATTTATAACATTTCTTTTTTGAATTTATAAAAAATGATAACAAATAAAAACTAAATAATAACGTATTAACAGCAAAAACAAGAAAAATTGTGTAAGAGTGTGTGTGATGAGTGTAAGTGTGCGTGTGTGTGTGTGAGTGTGAGTGTGTGGTGCGTGTATGTGTGTATGTGTCTATTTGATTTTTATTTAAGTGCCAGTTTTTGTTTTTGTATGTGTGTAACAATTGAGTAATAAATTGTTGGTAAGTATCTTGCTATTTAATGTACTGTAGAAGTGCCTCGGTCTCTTCATACGTGAGTTTTTTGATCCAACTAGTTATGGTTTTCTTACAATCATATGTGTTTTTGGTGTATATGAATATTTTTTTGTTTATCTTATTGTATAATTCGGCTGAGCGTTTATTAAACTGTCTGCATGCAAATACGGTTTTAGTTTGGGAAACTGGAGCTACTAAGTCTTTCCTTCTTTTGGTTAATTTTTCTGATTGAAATGGTAGGGTTTTATGTCTTTTCAAGACGGTTTGGATTATGTACAACTTTCTTATCGAGATTAAATTGCTGATAGTATAAAGGTTATTTGTAGGGTATAATATGTTTTTGAAGTACATAATCTTAATAAGAGCACGCTGGGCTCTCTCTAAGTATATGAGCTTGGATTTAGCTGCACCTCCCCAAACCGTGATACAATACAGTAAAACCGATTGCACTAGAGCCAAGTATACCTCATTCAGGATGTTTCTAGAGGATTTATGTTTACTGGTTATGTCTTTTGGAGCAATGTGACGCAGTGATTTAAATATCCAGCTCAATCTCCTAACTCTATTTGTAACCTGTTCTAGATGCTGGTACCATGATAGACGTTGATCAATTACAACTCCCAGGTACTTAGTTTGCGAAATTTTGGAAATAGATAAACAGGCACAACATATATTTATTGGATCTCCGCACTCATGAATTTTTATGTTAAAATCGTCACTTGGTTGTGTCCTGTTACTCACACTAAAGCATACGTAATTCGTCTTGGATGTGTTTAGCGTGAGCAGGTTATTACTAAGCCAGTTGGCGACTTGGGCCATGCCCATCTCTGTTTTTAGTTTTACGTCCTGCCATGAGCTCCCAGTAAAAACGACAGAGGTGTCATCGGCGTACGAGAAGACTTTAGCATTTTCGATGTTCATGTTGCACAGGTCATTGATATACAAAAGAAAGAGGGTAGGACCCAGTATGCTTCCCTGTGGAACACCATATGTCACCTCCGCATCTTCACTGACATATTCTTCCATCTTAACCCTCTGCCTCCTTCTTAAGAGGTAGTCCTTGAAAAGTTTCAGAGGAATATCTCTTACTCCAGCATTTTCGAGTTTGTTCACAATTTTTTATAACGAATACTTGACTACCCAGTCATGTCCTTAGCAACTGTACCTACATTACCTAACAAACAGGTACTGTAGTAACATACTTTTCTTCGGAACTCATACGCCGTACAGAAATCACTACCATACAGAACACACTCCTTTTACCAAGCAAAGCTTCTGTTAACATGCAAGACAAAGAACCAGAACTCTCTGTTCCGTTCTCGCATGAGCCACAAGCAATGAATCCTCGGAGCCGCACTATAGGTAATAGGTACACCTAGGACCAAGTTCTCAACAAAATTTTGCTCAGACGGTTCCGTACGCTTAATCACATTGTGTCTGCACGCGTGCTTCTCATTTCCTACTTAATTAGTAGCTACACCGTTTTTCTAGTCTATTCTATCGGGAATGGGTAACGTTGTTTATTGTTTAGACGCTTACAAACATGTTAACGGTTGTTTTTGATGCTTATGAATGTAAAAATGGGTAACATAACAACATTAATTTGGCCTGATATTTTACATAATTGTGACTTTTTCACACTGCGATGTGTGAATAAAGATTGATAAATGTCCACCCTCAAGACCTGGCCTATGTTGAAGTGAACGACTTTTACTCTTTTTCCTAAACTGAATTACCGAGAGACAATCCCGATGTAAATATATCATGTAATGCACATAAATCTTCGTCACAATCCACTAACAAAAGAAACATTGTTTAAATTCCACGACGGACGAAATTCAAAGCATCGTTTGAAAGTATTGTTAGCAACGCAAATAAAGAGAGGAGAAGGACCAAAAATCCGCCTCGAAGGACTGAATCATTCTGAATTAAGCTACAAAAATACTGCGACATTCGAAACAAAATTCTGAATACAATTGTCGATTGAGTGCATAAATCTTTCTGTCGAGCAATTAGAGAGTCGGGTCTCGAAAAATGTACTTGGCACCGATTCTTTGCTAAATGCGAGTGTACTGAGCACTTTGACATTAATGTCCCTAGTAGTATTCATTGATTGGAGCTATTCGAGTCGGGTCACGGCCTCGATTCGTTTGAGATTTATTCTAGATGGGATAGCATATCTCTTAGTGAATTGGCAAAGAAATATCGGAACGAATTAATAGATTGAATAAGACCTATTTTCGGTTATTGGCTTTCATTTTTATTTCATATAGAGCGAAGTGAAAGGACCAAATCCCTTTGGTCTTTTTATTTTGATGTTGATTCCTGTTCACGCTGTTATTACATTCTAAATACCTACTGTTAATGCAAATTTCTGCCTGTTTTGTAGCGGGATACATCACATGAGTTTAATATTCTTTCCAAGTCCACAATATTTTTTGGCTAAAAACAAAATATTACAGCGACAAACTTATTAAAACACTACTACAAGATTCCTAAAAAAGAGACCCCTAGAAACTTGTATCCGTTGATTGAGCGACATAAAGCTACACATAATCTGTCATGTTCTTCCAGTGACATCATCAATATTAATAAGATCTGGCCTCTTTATTAATATTCCGGCGGCGGACCCACTCTGTAGTCTGCTCGTTTGCAAGCCGCGGCCCAAATCCTTCATATTTTTAAGGATTTAGATGACATCCGTTATGCACAGTGTTTTGTTTTCTAAGTGGATGAGGGGACTATGGGATAAGTTGTATGAAGGAGAATTTTCTCTGTTATGGTGGCATGTAGGCGCCGCCTACATCCTACAAGTAAAACTGATTTGTGTTGGATGGAAGATTTTTGTAACTGATGGAGGAGACACGTCTTGATAACACAAACCGGATTGAGAAAGTTTATAGTGGATAAGACGGAGATTAAAACAGAAGACGAACAAGCAGGGGATCGAGGAGGAGAGGTGGAGGGGGGGTTCAGGGGATCAGACCGGAATATCTCCAATAAAGTATACGTAAATAATTTTGGGTGTAATCGAGAATAGAACGATACTTGTTTTTGTTCTAAATTAGTGGAACAATATATTAAATGTTTTCTTTTACGTATAAAGCTACCGAACTACCAAAACTTTTTTGGTATGAATCCAAAACTAATAAAAAGAAACCAGACACTTTTTTACTAGAAAATATTATTTATAGCACGTGCGGTATTTATATCTTACAAAGCGGCGCGCGCATTACTTGTGGTAACCAAGTGTACAAACACGTTGTAAAATGTGTGCGTGAAGACGAGTAACGTCAGCACATAAGGCTCAATTTACACCGCCGCGGAACGGAGAGGATCGAGTTTTCGTAATAGCAAAATGAACTTTATGTCAATTGTCTAACGCACAAACTAGATACGAGCTTGTTACTGCGGGAATTCCCGAGAACGCGCGATAATTCTCCAGAAGATGCGCGTGCTGTGTGTATGGGTGTATCTTAATTTGTGCGTTACACTATTGACATAAAGTTCATAAGACTTTATACAAAAAAAAAAACCATTCCATTCCATTCCGAGGCGGTGTAAATTGAGCCTAACACACACACATTACTTCACCTTTGTTTCGGGTTGTACCGAGAGCTCCTGCGCTTACATATACATTCTCAGCGTGTTTGTAAAGCGCCGTCGCTTCGTGAGATAAAAATACTATAAGACATTTATAATACGCTTACTTACTTGACTGGCTTTCAATCTATAAACTTTAATTTCGAATACAAAAAAGTTCGAATGGAACTCGGAATTTTATTAAAACGGTGATCAAAATTTAAAATTCGATACGAACATTTAAAAAATTCGTTTAATTCGGATTCGCATTCTGAACTGGTAACGGCTTAAATCGTAAATGCAAATGGCAGAAAAAATATACAAAATGGTTTTGGGAAAAGTAATTCTGTGTTCCCTTTGTAATGATTTCAACTTGGTTCCAGCTGTAAATAAATAATCAGGATGATAACGGCACACACGTGAATAGGACAAAAAAGTGTATAGGACAATGCTGTTTAACTGCATTCGCAGTTGGTGGGAGGGAACTGAAAACAAATAAAATTTTCAAAAAAAGTATCTACACTTTTTCTAAATTCTAATCAGTTTTCGAACATCACGCTCTGCAAAGCTCCGCTGGTGTCTGCCCGTCTGTTACCTCTTCACGCTTAAACCGCTGAACCGATTTAGATTAAATTTGGTATAGAAATAGCACTAGTTTGAGTCTCGGGAAAGGACATAGGATAGTTTTTAAAGTTTCAATAGCTCAACGGTTGGTGAACGGATTTGGATGAAATTTGGTAGACAGATAGATTAGGACCTGGATTAATATATAGGCTACTTTTTTATCCTGAAATAACGCTAAAGTAGCAGGCAACAATTAGTGTTTGATAAAAGTCGTTTTTTCGAAAAAAAATAGTTTTAGGAACGTGTAGTTCGAAAATGGGTAGGAATACGAAAAAGTGTGTAAGACAAAAGTTGTAGAAAATTATATTAGCTTTAATTCTGTCGTAAATATTTTTTCTCTACGACGCACCATTTTAAAGATATTAGCGAAAAACTCAAAAGTGGTAACTTTTATCCCCCCCCCCCCCCCCCACTCGGGCTCACCTAGACGCCGGGACTTTTAGTATGTTTACTCCCTAAGCACCCTGAACAGCTTTCTGAAGAAATCGCTTAGGGCCTAGCTCACGCACTCTACACCTCCTTCTGGGTCATTCGTTGACTTGACTACACACACACATACACTCACACACTCACAAACTTTCGCCTTAATAAAATTAGTGTGATAGCACGCTGAGAATTTTTTTTAAGATTTTTTTTTGTTTTTCGGCCGTCGGACATTGATGAATCCAATGTTACAAGAGGCTAACAGTATTCTTATTTTAAAACCAGAAAAAATAAAACAGAAATAAAGAAAAAAAAAACTTTTGTGCGACAAACATGACGCAGTGAAAGAATACAAAAAATAATAAGTTGGCGGAAAATACGCGGTATATCCACGCAAAACGGCCATCACTCAGCATAATGCTACGACCCTAACTAAGCTAGCACATAAACTTTCCTTACAAAAATTCGTAACTTTATCTACATCACTGTCCATACTAATTTTCGAATTCTCCCTTCTCTTTACAAAAAAAAAGCTCGAAACTTTCATCCGAGTAACATCTCCATCATCTCATCAGTAACGAAAGTACATCAAGTTACTACAATGTAAATTTCTTTAATAGATTTTCAACTTTATCGCTAAGGCATCGGGTTCAAAGTTGATTGGGAAAATGACAGTTTCGGGTAGCTTGATATGGTGGCGTCTGTACATAATTAATTCCGTACTCCTCCCACGTTCGCAACAATTTATTTGACCCCAAAAATCTGGCTATGTACAAGACACATAAACTTTAACATTTTATTATCTCCTACAAATCCCTACTAAAGGATCGTAAAACGTGTGAGTTTTTAATAAAACCCCGTAATATATTCAAGGGAATGTTTTATTGCACATGTTTTATTAGTTCTCCATAGAGATGGTTGTGAGATTTATTTAGATTTTCTCTATAAATTGTGTAGCTTATAGTAGTCTTCATTGAAAAATATGGGGGATGTGATCGGAATAGTAGAACTCTCTTCCAAATTGTTTTCTCCCGAACAAATAATGGTAAGAATACTTTTATTAAAAGAGCATGTCGTCTGTACAACGACAAAATTTCATTCCAAATTCAAATTTTATATAAGAAATATTTTTAACAAATTGTCTGTGTGGTGCCGGATTTAAAGAATAGCACCACCCCATACTTCCCGTGGGTGTCGTAAAAGGCGACTAAGGATCGTACCGGAGAATAATAGGCAGCAGCGTTCTCTATGCATTCCACCACCATACTATTGTGAAACGTGAAAACATACGTACATACGTATGAAATTGTAAATTCTGTAAATTTTAACGGTGTGAACTTCTGGTTGTTGTTACACTTAGGTACCTACTTAAAATTTACTTGTATAGTAATCTGTGGAAACTGTTTCTGGATTGTGTTAGAACTATTTGTATACATATATTTATTTTTGGACTGTGTTGTTTCGTTTGTTTTAAGCACATTCAGCATTAATTTTCTTACTGCTGGGACACAGGCCTGCTCTCTGCGAGAGAGAGTGGGCCGTAATCACCACGCGGGCCCTCTGCGGGTTAGTGGATGTCACATGTCTTCGAATTGTTGGTAGAAGGACAAGGTTTTCCTTCACCGTTTTGAGCGCATCGATCAGGAAATAATTTTCTCAAAGTGGCTGCCTGCCTACGACTTACAAATCGTAAGCCACCGCTGTTTCCACTAGGCCGTCTCTGTTCTCAAGATTTGTGATATATGTTTGAAGATTTTCCTTATTTGTGATGTTTTATTTATTCGATGGTGGATAGTGGTAGGTATCATGGTTGACTTGACGGAAATATGGTCAGTGTATGTGTATGATTAATATGTGCCCGTAGCAATGTGTTAGGGAAAAATCTCTACTGAATCTTTCAGCTCCATGTTTACTTATGCTTTTCCTCGTATTGGTGTTTCTTCAAGGAAAAACATAACGGATTCAGAAATGAGTCATCCTCAAGGGAACAGACTTATAAGAACTTAAGTCTCACGCTGTATTTTGAAAGGTCGATCGATCAAATAAAAATACTTGGAAGAAAATAAGAAAGAAAGAAAATACATTTATTTAGCACAGACTAAAAGACACACAATACACCAGATAGTCAGATAATAGTCGTTCATCAAAGAAAAACAAAAATAAAGATAAAAATAGAAAGTGCAAATTCCGATGTAAGAAATTAGCAGGAATGTGTGCCTCGCGGCTGCGCCAAAAAGGCCCGGTTCAGCAAAAATGCCAGATAACTAGTGCCTGACGCTGGTTATTAACTGGACCTGATATGTGAGGTAAATCAGTTTTATACTGCATCTACTACTCACTACTTAAGGTACGGACGTCGAGGCAGTGCGGGGCGTGTGCGTAGGATGGTCAGCCACGCCATCTGACTCACGCCTCAGATTGAAGCCACAATAGATTATTGTGTCGTGTTGTGTCGTGACTCAGGATACTTCAATCAATCGAACCTGTTCAGGAGCATGTTAAATCACAACGAGTTTTCATTGGCTATCACTGCGTCAGAAGGCGTCATGAAATGACAGAACAAAGTAAAATGAATTCACCTTTAGGCATTCGATGTTTAAGAAAAAACGGCCAACTGCGAGTCGGCCTCGCACACGAAGGGTTTCATACCACCGAATAATAAGTCATTACCATTATTTAGGTCGAGCAAAAACTTTCGAAAAAAAACGTTCCTTGTATGCGGACTTTCATTTTTTAGGGTTCCGTACCCAAAGGGTAAAAACGGAACCCTATTACTAAGACTTCGCTGTCTGTCCGTCTGTCCGTATGACCGTCTGTCCGTCTGTCCGTCTGTCTGTCACCAGGCTGTATCTCAAGAACCGCGATAGCTAGACAGTTGAAATTTTCACAAATTATGTATTTCTGTTGCTACTATAACAACAAATACTAAAAACAAAATAAATTAAATATTTAAGGGGGGCTCCCATTCAACAAAAGCGATTTTTTTGCCCTTTTTTGCTCGATATCAAAAATGGCAACAGGTAGGCACTTGAAATATTCACAAAATACTCAGTTGTATTTTAACTTTAATAATAAATAATAAAATTAAAATAAAATAAATATTTAAGGGGGCTCCCATACAACAAACATGTTTTTTGGCGTTTTTGCCTTGTGGTACGGAACCCTTCGTGTGCGAGTCCGACTCGCACTTGGCCAGTTTTTTTTATTTGTTGTTATAGCGGACATAATAATACACAGCCAGTGAAAATTTGAAGTGGCTAACTATTACGGTTCAAAAGATATAGATGGCAGACGGATGGACTACAAAGCCTTAGTAATATGCGTTTGGGTACGGACAAATTCTTCAAAATGCATTTGTGGCGCGTACATTAGACTAGAAGCCGACCCCTACATAATTAGGAAAAGGCTAGGCAGATGATGATGCATTTGCGGAGCGTGCCTTTTTGAGACGACCTTTAATAAAAACTATAATGACCAAATTATAAACAATTCCCACTTATTAGGTACATATCTATCAGCTGTTCCGTCTATTTCTTTCAGAAACAAAATATGGTGTTACTAGCAGCGCCCTGCGGTTTCACCCGCATAAGTTTCGATAAATTTCATTAAAATCCGTTCAGTAGTTTTTGCGTGAAGAAGTTACAAACGTACAAACACAATAACAAACTTTCGCCTTTATAATATTAAGAGTGATTAGATATTATTAGGATTTATATCAAACAAAAAAAGCAATACAGTTCTGTTGCACAGTCTCACACCCAATTTGGAATGAAATGAAATTATTTATTCTGTGAATAGGATATCGGAATCGGAAAAAGCATCACTAGCACCGCCCCGCGGTTTCACTCGCATAGGTGTCGATCTCGTAGGAATATCGGAATAAAAACTATCCTATATACTTTCCCGGGACTCAAACTATGTCTATACCAAATTTCGTCTAAATCAGTTCAGCGGTTTAAGCGTGTAAGGTAACAGACAGACAGACACACTTTCGCATTAATTATGATATTAGTATGGATATTGAAAAAAATAAAAAATAAGATGGAGTCGACATTTCCTATCTGACAACTCCTGAGAAGAATGACGAACAAACTCAGGAATCAAAAAAAACTTAAGTCAAAAGAAACTGAAAAGCTAAAAACAAGCCCATTTTAAATTAAATAAAAGTTGGAAGCAGGCGGGACCCACATCATTTTTATTGTATTTTCAAATTCAAATGGGTCCCGCCTGCTTCCAACTTTTATTTAATTTAAAATGGGCTTGTTTTTAGCTTTTCAGTTTCTTTTGACTTAAGTTTTTTACCGCAGTCGGGTTTTTTGATTTTTTTAAATAACTTTTTTTATTTCCAGCTTTTTAGTTTACAAATTTGAAAGATTTCGCAGACGATTTAGTTCTTGGTAGGTGTTTTTTTGCGATTTGTCACTTCGAATTGCTTTTAAGTATATATGTTGTATATATTTTTGTAATCACCTTTTAAAACCCTTTATTTTGATACCCCACTCGATAGGTTTTGAAAAAAAAAAATTAAAAAAATTATTTAATATGGCGTCCAGTAGTCGCCATATTGAATTTTCACTAACGTCATGTCTTTAGTGACACTCGCCGGACTAAGAGGAATCGATTAACGTGTGAATCATAAAAATCGGCCCAGGCGTTTGGTCTGTATAGTGCTTCAAAGGAACATATAAACATACATACATACATACATACATACATACATAGGCTGATGAACACATTACCACTCCTTTGCGTCGCGCAGTCGGGTAAAAAGTGCTTCCACGAAGGCGTGACACTTCCGTTATTAGACCTTATCACTCCAGTTCCACTAAAAGCACATTATAAACATCTTACAAGTCGTGAGCAATGAACGACGCCGAGTGGGTTTCCTTGTACCGGTGATATTCTTGGAATATCATATTTTCTTATAAATGTTCAGTCTTTATTTTGGGACTTCGCGGAGAGGTCTTTGTTTATATTCAGCCATGTTTATTATTAATTAATGTTTTCACTCTCTATGCGCGGGTCCCTTACTGCTTGTATGAATTGCAATCGAATTTAATTAGTTAAATTGTTGACATTATATTATAATACTAGCAGCGTCCCGCGGTTTCACCCGCATATGTGTCGATCCCGTGGGAATATCGGGATAGAAAGTATTTATTAATCCTGAATACAAACTATGTGTGAGCCAAATTTCATCAAACACACACCATGACACACACCGCCCAGTAGTGATCGACCGTTATAGATGTAGAACATGAGCGAGGTGTCTATGGATCAATTTATCTTTTTAATCTTTGTTTTTTTTTATTTACCTGTTTTTAACGTTTTTTAATATCTGTATTGTGTCTTTTGTTGCACTGAATAAACGTTTTATCTATCTATCTATCTATCAAAATCCGTTCAACCGTTTGTGCGTGAAGAAGTAACCAACACACTTAAAAACTTTCGCCTTTATAATATTAGTGTGATAATGTAGAGTTGTCTGTGTGGTGCCGGACTTAAAGAATAGCACCACCCCTTACTTCCCGTGGGTGTCGTAAAAGGCGACTAAGGATCGTACCGGAGAATGGGCAGCAGCGTTCTCTATGTATTCCACCATCATATCATACTGCGATCGCCAACCCGCCTGCCAAGCGTGGCGATTATGGCAAACCCTCCCAAAATTGGGGGAGGCTTATGTCCAGCAGTGGACGTCTATCGTCTGAACGACGAATGTAGGGTGGCTGGGTCGACGTCGTACAACCTGTTACCATGAATTCAGTACATAATTCTGGACCCCCACGCATTACAATTTTTCACCGGTTGTTTAAAAAAAAATACATTTTGACAACATTTTGACCGTGCTATTGCACTTTTCTATGAAACAGCAGATTTTTCTTGTAGCGGTATCTACAACGCTACATGCGAACAACGCGCCACACTGACGTCAGGAAAAATCCTGCATCTCGCAAGCAGAGTTTACCGCGCCACTAGCATAGATACAACGGCCCGACATGAATCATCGGGCAGTTGCCCGCCAGACACAACACCCGTCTGGTCGGAGATTCCTCCCTTTTCTCTAGAGTATGAGTGAACTTTACACCTTGTTCCTCATTCCTCTAAAATAACCGACGAAAAATTTGTACGCGTTGGTGCCATCTTGTATAATTTATTTATTTCATTTAAGACAAAAACGTCTATTTAGCTGTAACTCTTGCACTAGGAGTTCCTGTATTGGAAGAGCCAGACCACTCAATTTAAAGGGAACATATTGTGTATTTGCGTAAATCAAAGAACAGAAGTATAATTTTATTATCTAGATGTCATTTGATTGATCAACCAATCAACCTAACACAACAGCTATTAATACATTAAAATTGTTAATATAATAATTAAAAAAAACTGGCCAAGTGCGAGTCGGACTCGCACACGAAGGGTTCCGTACCACAAGGCAAAAACGCCGAAAAAAACATGTTTGTTGTATGGGAGCCCCCCTTAAATATTTATTTTATTTTAATTTTATTATTTATTATTAAAGTTAAAATACAACTGAGTATTTTGTGAATATTTCAAAGGCCTACCTATTACCATTTTTGATATCGAGCAAAAAAGGGCAAAAAAATCGCGTTTGTTGTATGGGAGCCCCCCTTAAATATTTATTTTATTTTGTTTTTAGTATTTGTTGTTATAGCGGCAACAGAAGTACATCATCTGTGAAAATTTCAACTGTCTAGCTATCGCGGTTCTTGAGATACAGCCTGGTGACAGACAGACAGACAGACGGACAGACGGACAGACGGACAGACGGACAGACGGACAGACGGACAGACAGCGAAGTCTTAGTAATAGGGTCCCGTTTTTACCCTTTGGGTACGGAACCCTAAAAACGGAAAACGGAAAACCTCAAGTGGCGAAAATATAATAACCTCATCGGAAATTATATTTTCGAGCCGTTTGGGGTTGAAACCCTCGGGCCGTGGGGTCCGAGTGATCATGGTCTTTTTAAAGAAATTTCGAAACGGCTGGTTGGTTCCCGTGACCCAAGGGCTGGCTTTTACCTGGCCAGAGGCTAAGCATCGCCATACAACGTGGTAATGCCGCCAGTCTCTTGGGTGATCTGAAAAACTCATCCGGATGAGTTTTTCGACGCTATTTTCTAGTTTCTGTATAGTTTTAATTAAGTTAGAATTTAATTTTGTTACGAGTATGATGACAGAAACTAGAAAATAGCGTCGAAAAACTCATCCGGATGAGTTTTTCGACGCTATTTTCTAGTTTCTGTATAGTTTTAATTAAGTTAGAATTTAATTTTGTTATGAGTATGTTGCTTGTAGAATAATCTAACATAAATCATAATGATTGTATGTATAATATAATATAAATTAACTGTAAAGTGAAATATAGTTCAGAAACCGACTGTCTGTTTTCTTAGAAACCTTCCGTCCTTATGTCTATGTGGGTCTAAAGTTTATGTTCGAGTCTAGTTTTATCATTGTGTTTGCTTCAGTGAGTTGCAGGAAGCTTTGACTTGAGTTTCCTCCGTTTGTGCTCTGATTAGACGTTGAGTGGTGTATTCAAATATGCTTTCTGGTTACTTGATTATAATAATGCATATCTTATTGTTTATTAAATATTGTTTATTGAAGCAGTGTGGTTTATTATATTAAGAGTTAATTAAAGGATTTATTTTTTGTGATTATATTATTGCCAGTATGAGTGAATTTGAGTTTGAATAAAGTATTATTAAGAAACTGAAAAGCCAATTGAAGTAAACAGTTTTGAAAAATAAATGGCTCAATTAAGTCGTAGTTGTTTTGTTAGTACTCTATGATCAGGTACTACACTTATTAGGAACCTATGTATAGCCACGAGCAAAAGTATGTATACACTTGTCTTTATTCAAAGGCGATTTTCTCCTTTATTTTTGAACGAAATTTTATATTAGTAGGAACATAGTATTTTCGAACCCATAGGTTTATGTAAAGTGTCATATTTCAACGTTGCATTCGTTATTTCGTGAAAAAATCACAATTTAAAGTTGCCAAGTGTTGACATATTGGTGCTCGTGACTGTACAGACGCCAGCTCATCAAGATACTACAATCTGTCAAATTTCTTAATTACATTTTCAACTTTATTGCTAAAGCATAAGGTTCAAAGTTGATTGGGAAAATTTGACAGTTTCGGGTAGCTTGATGTGCTGGCGTCAGTACATTTTTTTTTCCTTTTACAAAGTATCACATTACAATGATAGGTACTTTATTCACATTACAATCTAGCCTATACTTTAATAAGTTCATCATCATCATTTCAGCCGAAAGACGTCCACAGCTGGACACAGGCCTCCCCCAAAAGGGGGGGTTTGCCATAATCGCCACGCTTGGCAGGCGGGTTGACGATCGCGGTATGGTATGGTGGTGGAATGCATAGAGAACGCTGCTGCCCATTCTTCGGTACGCCCCTTAGTCGCCTTTTACGACACCAACGGGAAGTATGGGGTGGTGCTATTCTTTAAGTCCACACAGACCGACCTTTAATAAGTTATTGAAATATAACACTGCTAAGTACCTATACAATTGAGAAATCGCCCACTAATGTATTTCTTATTCACATTATGTTAAGAGCTCAACTTCTGTTACTAATGAGACACAATTACTTTTTCTATTGTTACTTGCCTAACAGTTTATTCACGTGCTCTAAATAATAGTCAGCACTTGTACTGTAGGTATACATTATTCCCAGTACTATTAAGACTCCTTGGTATACATTCGCAACGTTTCACCAAGTACAGTTAGAACTTGTACACAGTGTCCTTTACAGTCCAGTTGTAAGCAATGGTACACACGGAGTGGAGAGTCTTGTTCCCGGAATATCTATGTGCCTCTAATGCTCTTACCATGTTGGGCTATTTAGTTGTCCATTCCCACTGTTTTACTGAAGACCTAAGAGTCTTATCATTGCTAAGAATATTTTACTTTCATTTACCTTTCTTCTGAGGTCTGTCATCTTGTCTTGTCATTCTTGGATCTTTGATTGTCGATACGGGTCGTCAGAAGCCTGAAATTCTGATAACCAGTCTTAGCAAGGGTTATCGTATTACCCAGTGACTGGGCTGTGGAGGTCAGATAGGCAGTCGCTCCATGTAAAATACTGGTTTTCTGCTGCATTCGACTTAGACTGGAAGCTGATCCTAACATTTGGTTGGTAAAAGGCTGGGCAGATGATTTCTGAGTTCCACCTTGTCTTATAATCCTTTTAAATATTTACGTCAAATCCTAATGAAAAACGAATTAATTTGGGCAGCAACGTAATCGGTTTGAAATCATAGACCGAATACCTGTTTGAATACTTTCATTCAAATTTATTCGATTTTCTGCCTTCCCACGATGCTTTTAAAGCCCTATTGAAAACTCCCATTTTCCTCTAAGATGTTTTTGTTAAATATTTTTCCTTTAGATACTCAGCGGCTAACAACAAAGTCGAGGCCATTTACTGAATTTTATATGTATAAATAAGTATATCTTTTCCATTACCTTTACAATACTATCAAATGACGAGTCCCCAATACCTCTGAATCTTTCCTCCTTTGAAACTAATAAACAAACGTTTTCCTGTTGATGTTAGCGATATTATATCCTAAAGGGGAGTCAACAGTATCGATTTGTAGAAAACTAGCTATGATCGACATTTTACCTTCAGGAAACCCAATGAATTATCTTTCACCAGGTATCAGGCTTTTGAGGATTCTGCACCCAAAGGGTGCTAATGCCCAGCGGGATTGTCCGAAAGTGTTACCGTTGGCCCGGAACATAAAGGGCTAAGGAAGGAACACGGGTGGATTTTAGTCAGTAAGAGTCTGACACTCCCTTCCGCTCCGCCCAGAGCGGGAGGAGTCATTTGATGATTTCCAATGCGCAAAAAAAAAAAAAAAGGGGTGCTAATGGGACTATATTACCAAGGGTCCGCTGATTGTCAGTCTATCACAGGGTAATGAAATGAAATTATACGATATAACAACATAATAGAAATGAAATAAAGTTCAAAATTAAGGACCCCATATAGAAAAAGTGCTTTTTTCGGTGTCTTTTGCTTTGTGGTACAGAACCCTTCGTGTACGAGTCCGATTTGCACTTGGCCGCGGTCCGATCACAGTCATCAAACTAAATGGATGAGCGCAGTTTACCTACTCAGCAAGACATTACAAAACAAGTGCGAGTCGGACTCGCACACGAAGGGTTCAGTACCACAAGGCTTAAAACGCCAAAAAAAAAACGTTTCTTTTATACCCGTTTAAATTTTAACTTTATTTTATTTTTATTATTTATTGTTATAGCCGCAACAGAATTACATCATCTGTGAAAATGTCAACTGTCTAGCTATCACGGTTCATGAGATACAGTCTGGTGACAGACGGACAGTGGAGATGTAATAATAATGTCGTCGAAAGCCATCAAACCACCTGTCTCTTACGCTCCATTACAATAAAACATACAAAAAAAAAAAAAAACATACAAACATCCGAACATAGTACCTCCTCCTTTTTGTTAAGTCGGTAAAAATTTAAGCAACTAATGACTTACATCGTTTAAACACTGTTTAGACGGTGCAACTTTCAGTGTGGCTTTGTGGTGTTGCCACTGGTAATTAAACCGTACCATGTAAATCAAGCTTTACACATTATGCATGTATTGTTATATCAAAATACAACATGAGGTTGTAAGACATTGTGCTGAGCTGAGGCCCTTGTGGTACGCGCGCCTCAAAGAGATGTCAGCATCATTTGAAGGGGCCCGTTAGGGCCGAAGCCTGCCGGGTTAGCGGGATTGTCCGAAAAGGTTACCGCTACCCCGGAAAATAAAGGGCTAAGGAAGGAACACGGGTGGGTTTTAGTCAGTTAGAGTCTGACACTCCCTTCCGCTCCACACAGAGCGGGAGGGGTCATTTGATGATTACCCACCCAAATAAAAAAAGTTATTTAAAAAATCAAAAAACCCGACTGCGGTAAAAAAAACTTAAGTTAAAAGAAACTGAAAAGCTAAAAACAAGCCCATTTTAAATTAAATAAAAGTTGGAAGCAGGCGGGACCCACATCATTTTTATTGTATTTTCAAATTCAAATGGGACCCACATCATTTTTATTGTATTTTCAAATTCAAATGGGATTTTTTAAATATTTTTTTTTATTTCCAGATTTTTAGTTTCCAAATTTGAAAGATTTCGCAGACGATTTAGTTCTTGGTAGGTGTTTTTTTGCGATTTGTCACTTCGAATTGCTTTTAAGTATATATGTTGCATATATTTTTGTAATCACCTTTTAAAACCCTTTATTTTGATACCCCACTCGAAAGGTTTTGAAAAAAAAAAAATTAAAAAAAATATTTAATATGGCGTCCAGTAGTCGCCATATTGAATTTTCACTAACGTCATGTCTTTAGTGACACTCGCCGGACTAAGAGGAATCGATTAACGTGTGAATCATAAAAATCGGCCCAGGCGTTTGGTCTGTATAGTGCTTCAAAGGAACATATAAACATACATACATACATAGGCTGATGAACACATTACCACTCCTTTGCGTCGCGCAGTCGGGTAAAAAAAGACCCTTTTGGTATTATAATCTTCATTTTCTGTTTTTTTTTATAGCTTTAAGGTGTATTTTTTTGCTGTAATGCCATTAAAAGCATTTTTCTTACTTCCTCTTTTGTTATTTAATTCGTCGGTGTCGTGTGAACGTTGAAAAAAACAAAAATGAACATTCACTTGAGTGAACTATTCGCTAGAGTAACGCGTCTTTTAACGGTTTAATGAACAAACGTTGGCGGAGCCCTTTGCGCCAACAAACCACGACCAACAAGACACGGAATAACCGCGGTCCAGTATCTTGACCCTTCGACTTTGTCGTTTGACATCGGTTCCGCCATTTCTTCCGGCATCGTTCCGGAGCAGGCCATTTCATTGTTTCTTTTGACTTGTATCTTGTAGACCCCTAAATAACATGTAGTCAAGATCTCATTAAAATATTCTTTCATTTAATTAAGACATTCATATTTTTTTTATTAAGAAAAGTAGAAATACGGTCCTTATTAGAAATAGGATCAATTCAAATCGATCGTCATCAAAAAAAAATTGTATAAACTACCCATTTTCTTGCTAACTGTATTTTTTTTTTTCTAAATTTGCAATTACAAAACGACAATTGTTTAAAAAGTTAAGGACAGTCTCCTAAGAATGTTTTCCTTTACCTACAACGGCCCTTGCTACTTCTCCGAATATCTACCCTGTATGAAAATTGCCGGTTCACATTTTGATGCCTCTTTGCACAAGAGTAAAGATGATGTATTCCTACACAAACAATAAAACCGTATCGCTATTGGACCATATACCTACCACTTTTGCCCAGTCTCCTTTACGTCGGCATCGCATGAATAAATATTCCTGTCATCAGTCAAGTGTATACTTTATGCGTAGGTAGACCTACGTATAAAATATACACTCGACTGATGAAGAAGATTATTATGCTATAATAAAAAAACTGGCCAAGTGCGAGTCGGACTCGCACACGAAGGGTTCCGTACCACAAGGCAAAAACGCCGAAAAAAACATGTTTGTTGTATGGGAGCCCCCTTAAATATTTATTTTATTTTTATTTTATTATTTATTATTAAAGTAAAAATACAACTGAGTATTTTGTGAATATTTCAAGTGCCTGCGTGTTGCCATTTTTGATATCGAGCAAAAAAGGGCAAAAAAATCGCGTTTGTTGTATGGGAGCCCCCTTAAATATTGTTTTTTTTTGTATTTTTTGTTATAGCGGCAACAGAAATACATAATTTGTGAAAATTTCAACTGTCTAGCTATCGCGATTCTTGAGATACAGCCTGGTGACAGACAGACGGACGGAAGGACGGACAGATAGCGAACTCTTAGTAATAGGGTTCCGTTTTTACCCTTTGGGTACGGAACCCTAAAAAAAGGCTGCCGACTGAATTTCGCTCACGATGGCCAATCTCAATGAAAATTAGCCAAGTACGCAGGAGATAATGGCGCCGGTCCTGTTGTTCACAAACTAAACTAAATTTACGTTCATGCATCTTTTCTTTCTATTTCATCAAGAAAAGGACAAGAAAATATTAGTTTAGTCCTGTCAAATTAAAATACTCCAAGGATTGCTATTTATTATTAATTAATTTGTCAAAATGTGTCATTCTTTATAATTATTTTTTATTGTCCAGGCTTACTTTTTTTTTTTGTCGAGACTTGGGTGGCTTGATTAATCACAAATATTTGCATGCCCTCTGGCTTAACATAGCGCACTATTCTATCTTTATATAACATCATTATTGTACCTATGTTCAACAAATTAATAAATGACTTATGACTTATGACAACTTTAGACGAGATTAAAAAATTGGCTATTAAAAATATGTCAATTTACGTCAGACGCTGACTAATTTGACAGGACTAAACAAATATTTATATTTTGTCCTTTTCTTAATGAAATAGAATTTAGTTTAGTTTGTGAACAACAGAATCGGCGCCATTATAGTGCATAAGTGAGTTCAAACACAGGTGCACTCTCTGTTCCTTTACTGTCATAGTCTGGTGGGACGGCAATCCGACGCGATCGGGGACAGATCAGGCACGGGACCAACGGCTTTACGTGCCGAGCCACGTGGGCTTCACACCATCAGCTTCCAAGTTCCGAGCTGCTAATAAATAAACCGGCAAGAGCGAGTCGGACTCCCGCACGGAGGGTTCCGTACCATCGTATGTTTTTAAATTTTCATCGGCGAGGCCTATATGCATCAGAGAATTTTAACACTGTGCACTGCGGTGTAGAATATTGCAGTTTTATGTCCGCGCCATCTCTTGACCGATAGTGGAACTAATGTAACTTTTGTTGATGATTTCTGAAAAAGTGTGCTATTTAGAGACTTCGTTTTATTTTTCCTCTGATTTTTACAGTTGCATAAATTTTATCATACAGAAAAATTTCAGATTTTTCTCAGTCCCTGTTGCAAAAAATATACATATATTATTA
Source organism: Mesoligia furuncula (assembly GCA_916614155.1). Classification (NCBI taxonomy): domain Eukaryota; kingdom Metazoa; phylum Arthropoda; class Insecta; order Lepidoptera; family Noctuidae; genus Mesoligia; species Mesoligia furuncula. Next base: position 30,383,825 of record OU744793.1, read on the forward strand.
TTTTTTTCTTATTTGCAAAATAGTTGGGCAAACGTCATCTAAAACTATTCCAAATTTCAAGTTGATATCATTAGCAGTTCTTGAGATATCCAGCTGTGACAGACAGACAGACAGATAGACAGACAGACTTAGTCTCACCATAAGGGTTCCGTTTTTACCATTTTGGTACGGAACCCTAAAAATCCTAAAGGAAAATCCAATGACACATTGGCTGACCTGCGAATCGAATCTGAGACCGCACCCAGCAGTCGTCCTTGGGACCACGAGACCAACGGGACAGTGGAACTACAAACTATAAATTTTGTCTATCTGTTGGTAACTCTTAACATTTGATAGCTTGCGCAAATTCCTCAATGCTATCTTATCAAAACTTTAAATATAGTTTCTGATAGCTTCTTGTTAAGATTTCGCTGTCTCGGTGGCATCCTCCAGTATGAAGGTATACAAAAATCAAAAATCAATCAATAAAATCAAAATCAAAATGTTTTATTTCACATAAACCAACATGGGCACTTATGATACGTCAGAAGCTAGGTGCACGGTTCCAATTTGTCGTTTCCTATGGAGAAGAACCGGCAAGAAACTCCACGGTTACTCTTTTTAAAAATAATTGGCTTTTACAATGTTTCCAGATTACAGTAGGTATGGGAGGACAGCGCAGGCCTGTCAACAAGTACCAAGTACTTGATAGAATAATAAATGGTCTACAGATCTAAAGTCTATAAGGCCTACAAAGTCCTCACATTTACAAAATAAGAATCTATCAAAAGGATAAATAAAAAATAAAAAAATTAATAAAAACCTACTAAAACCAAGTGTTATGATTCCCATTAAAACCACTAATAAAGAGGTGAACAATTTGAATTGTCTGTATATAATGTCAAATAGTAAAGAAATTAAGTCAAAAAGTATATAATGTCAAATAATAAAGAAATTATGTCAAAAGGTATGTAAAAGAAAAATAAAACAATAAAAATTTAACATCGTAATTTGAGAGCAGTTAATAGACATTTACATAGTTATGCCGTTAATGAGAAGCCAGGGAAGCCACATGTGCAGAAGGAATTATTGCCAGACTACCTTGTTTCAACGTAGTCTTTAATCTTATAATATGCTTTTTTGATTAGGACACGTTTGATGAGGGTTTTGAACTTTCCATCGCTAAGTTCTGTAACCGGCTTTGGCAACTTACTATAAAAACGGATGCTGTTTACAAGAAATGACTTGCTAGTTTTAGTTAATCTAAATTTAGGTAACACAATTTCATTTTTACTACGTGTATTTATATTATGGAAATCCCTTCTTATTTTGAAGAGTCCTAAGTTTTTGCGAACATACAAAATACTTTCTAAAATATAAAGAGAAGGCAGAGTTAGTATATCAATTTCCTTGAATTTGTTTCTAAGAGACTCGCGAGGACCCATTTTATAGATTGCGCGGATTGCCCTCTTCTGTAAAATGAAAATTGAATCTACGTCAGCTGCCGATCCCCACAGCAGAACACCATAAGACATAATACTGTGGAAATAAGCAAAGTATACTAACCTAGCTGTGGCTATATCTGTCAACTGCCTTATTTTTCTTACTGCATATGCAGCTGAACTTAATCTATTTGAGAGAGCTCTAATGTGTGCGCCCCATTGTAGTTTTGAATCTAAAGTAATTATAATCTAAAGTAATATACTTACCGTTCAGTGTATTTACTGCCATACTGTATTTAACTCCGTGGCCACGAGCAACATTCTCAAGCGCCGTGCGTCTTGCGACAGTGACTGCTGAAAAAAGAGGTGAAATATGTTGTTTAGAGCAAACCACGAGTCACCGCGACGCGACTTGGCTTACTAACGAACTTGCTAAAGGCTGAGGTCTAAAAACGAGACACACGATTTAAATCCTTATCCTAACTATCCTACTATACTATGACATATATCTATATAATCTATACATATAAAAATCAAAGTCCTGACTGACTGACTGATATATCAACGCACAGCCTAAACCACTGGTCCTAGAGACATGAAATTTGGAGGGTGTGTTCTTTGTAAAGAGTAGGTATCCACTAAGAAAGGGTTTTTCGAAATTCCACCCCCTAAGAGGGTGAAAGGGGGGAGAGTGAATTGTCACGCGGGCAGAAGCTAGTATTATTATATCTTAACAAATATTATAAATGCGAAAGTACTCGTAAGTTTGTTACGCTTTCGCGCTAAAACGGCTAAACGGATTTGGAACATGAGTAGGTCATGAGAGTAAGACCTTTCAGCCTGGATCGGAGACAAATTCGCGGGCAACAGCTAGTGACAAAATAAATAGAATATCTTTGTCCACCCTTGCACCCCTCATTTGACATGGACGCTACCTTTCCACCAATAAGTCCTGACTGCCGAGCACACATACTCACAACGACCGTCACGTACGTTACACGTGCTAACACCGCAATGGTTAGACCTTGCGATGGTTCGCACATTTTTTCTGAATACCTTTTGTGAGCATGTGCCGATGTAAAATATTTAGGAAAGGTGAAAAAAAGAAAAAAAGATGTGATCGGACATGTTTTTGCACACAAAAGACACATTTTGCGATTGGTCATAAATTGCTAAAGAGTGGCTATCGCTATATAATGGCCCAGTGGTAACGGCCCCGGGCTTTACTTTTTTTTAAATAATTTCATCACAACTGCTCTCTAAACGGTGAAGGAAAACATCGTGAGGAAACTGGCATTTCTTAGAACCAAAAATTCGAAGACATGTAACATCTACCAACCCGCACTGGGCCCGCGTGGTGGACTACGGCCCACTCCCTCTCACAAAACGGAAGCATGTTTCCCAGCAGTGGGAACATTAGTCTGATTAGGCTATCGCAATAATAATATGTAGGATAGCAGTTGACAATTCAACACCACAGATATAATGTTGATGTCTTAACCTCTTACTTTATCTACACGTAGAAAGATGATGGTTTTTCCTGGCCTTCTTGCCGCTAAGACCCTTATCTCGTTTGCCAGCAAAGCACGTATCGCAGTTTTGGGAAACACGGCTTTTGAACTAATACCAATTAGAAAACAACGTTTTCAATGCAACCTGAAACCGTTGATCAAATAAAATTCAAAATGAAAACAAAAACATGATCCGTTTCATTGGAATTCTAATCTCATTCAATATCGCCAGCATAATGAATGTGCGACAGGATTTGGATTTAAATCCGATAAAAACGGCAACATAATTAATAAGCAGCTTTAATTGCCAGTATAACCTGACCTCGCATTTAATTGAGTTACAGTGTAAATGTTTAAGAGCAGTGGTGTCCAAGAGGTAAAGGCTGCAACTTACGAGTACAGTCGTAGATTTGAACTTAGATCATTTTTTGTGTTAATACACTTGCGTGTAAAATAAATTAATAGTTTAAAAAACACTAGAAAACACGCTTACCTACATGACTTTTCTAAGAAATCCAAAACAGCTATAATACGATTTTCCATCATGAAGTTCCAGTTCATATCTTCCGGCTCCATCATCAGATCAGTCCGACAGTACCATATTATTGTATTGTCATCAGAACTACATACAGCTGCCAATTTTCGTTTCGCTACGACCCTTTGAAGATGGTTAAATTAGTTACCTTAGATTCCATTACATAGTTACATACAGGTCGGCCTAATAAAAGCTTGTTAAAAATTGCCCCATCCCCATGCTCCTATTTGAGAGACGATAATTATCTGAAAAACCCTAATGAATATAATTTATTATTTTATTTTGTGTGAAGGTAGGTAAAGTACAGTTTATTCGAACATACACTATATTGTGATAAAAGCAATATTCTTGACAAGATCGACTGGATTCTTCAGATGTCCTCATCACACATTTTTGCTAGGAAAAAGTGCTTGACTCTTTTTTACATTGAAATTGACAAACATTAAATTTTGTTTGTTTCCGTTTGTTTAATCAAAATTGAACTTGATTTTGTTAACGGACTTAAAAAAACCGGCCAAGTGCGTGTCGGGCCACGCACAGTGTAGGGTTCCGTAGTAGCCCGTTATCACAATGTAGTACGATTCTGTTGTTCTTTATTCTGAATAGGTAAAAAAAAAACATATTTTGGTTTTCAATGCAAGTCTTTACCCATTATAAACAAGCAACTACTTCATCTTAGTCAGTTTAAAGGATTAATGCTAAGGATTTTGTATTTGGTACAAAATTATCCAACACCCAAGTTCAACGACTATTACTGCTAAACTAATAAAGTTATCTTAACCGCTATACTTTTCCTTTAAAGTTCATGAAATGCACTATCATCGAGAATTTTTCCAGATTTTTATAACCAGTAGTTTAGCTTTTAGAGGGGGGGGGGGGGGGGACGCCCTACTGGAACAAAAATTTGCAATTTAAACTTTAATATTTCGTAAATGGAGCATTCAATCGAAAAATAATTTTAGCAACCCCGAAGCCATTTTAGAAGACCTATTCAACGATACCCCACACGATGGGGTAGATGATGAAAAAAATATTCATCCCCACTTCACATGTAGGGGAGCTACCCTAAAAAAAATATTTTCCAAAATTTTATTTTACCACTTTGTCGGCGTAAATGATATACGTACTCCTACAAAATTTCAGCTTTCTAGTGCTAACGGTCACAGAGATTAAGCGAGGACGGACAGACAGACATGGCGAAACTATAAGGGTTCCTAGTTGACTACGGAACCCTAAAAATGAGGTTCTTTATTCAACACCCTATTTGTAAGTTCGCGACTTTCTCAAAACTAATGAATCAGTTTTAATAATTCTTTTACTAATGTAATCTACATACTTTCAGGAAGGTTTTAATGTACAATAAATTAGGTTAATGTTAGTAAAACTTGTTGAATTATACTGTTTTAAATCGGAAAGCACTGGGGTGGGTCGATTTTTTTGCACGCAAATGTGTTTCGACCTAAAGAAGGTGGCTGGGTTAGACTGGATGCGGAAGGCGGAGGACAGGGTGCTGTGGTACAGTCTGGGAGAGGCCTATGTCCAGCAGTGGACTGCGATAGGCTGAGGTGATTGATTGAAATGTATTTCATCATCACTGCTGTTAAAACGGTGAAGGAAAACATCGTGAGGAAACCGGCATGTCCTAGAAGCAAAACTTTGAAGATATATGTGATATGTGACGTCCCACGCCCTCTGACCGTGAGGAGGCCTGGTTCCCAGCAGTGGGATCATTATAGGCTGATTGTGATATATTTTGCAATGTAAATGAGAGGTCAGCTTACATTGGACAACCTTTATATTTAATTGATATGTGGTGTGGGCCAAATGTGATACAAAAGGGTAGATATAAGTTTATGATACCCGTTTGCATATTTCAACATTTAATTGTACAAATAAACGATTTCAGCATCGGATAATGGTAATGGGAAATGCCGTCCATAAATGATTTTAATGTAATAAAGATGTTTGTTTGTGTTTATGTTGGGTAACGGTTATTGATTTTGGGTTATTTAGATGTTTTGAAAACCACTTTTGTTTTTCTGCTTGAATTGTCAAGGGGTCGGTCAGTCAGAAAGATGAAACTAGTTGCCCCTTCCAAAGCGTAGTAGGTACTTAAGGTAAAAACTCTAAGACACTCTTTTAAGGCGAAAGCGCCAGGGTAATCCCCGAAATTAATTTTTTTTACGTTTTTTGCAATTTGCTGATCAGTAGTAGTTGATTAAAATATGATCCGCGACCGTAACAAATACCTATGTATTTACAGAATTATAATCATAAAAGTCATCAACACATAAAGGAAATTTTAAAAGCTAAACATGCAACACGCACGCAGGCATGCGAGTGAGTGAGTGATCCAGAAGAAATACATAAGTGGTTTTCAAAACATCTAAATAACCCAAAATTAATAACCGGATTTTGGGTTATTTAGATGTTTTGAAAACCACTTTTATATTTCTGCTGGAATATAATATAGCCCTACACCTAATGCCTGTAACATTCTTGATCTCACACGTACACTCTGATTCATTCGTGCTCACTTTCACACACTTTCATTCACTCACTCGCATGCCTGTGTGATTGCTGCATGTGTAGCTTTTAAACTTTCTTTTTTATGTTGATGACTTTAATGATTATAATTCTCTAAATACATATTTGTTACGGGCGCGAATCATATTTTAATCAACTACTACTGACCAGCAAATTACAAAAAACGTAAAAAAAAATAATTTCGCGGGCTACCCTGGCGCTTTCGCCTTAAAAGAGTGTCCTTAGAGTTTTTTACCCATTCTCCTCCTTATCTACTATGCTTTGGAAGGGGCAACTAGCTTCATCTTTCTGACTGACCGACCCCTTGACAATTCAAAAGTGCACGTAATTGGTTTATTTGAAATAAATGCTTTGAGTTTGAGTTTTTGAGTTTGATTCGCCAAGTATGCTTTTTTTTTAGCCTGCGCTGTCCCACACTTGGGTAAAGGCCTCCCTCTACTCCTCCCATCTTTCGCGCGTCCTCCTTCCAGTCTTGTTGGAATCTATCCAGCTCGTCCCGCCACGTCGTACGTGGTCTGCCACGACTCCGCTTCACTGTCTTAGGGCACCATATTGGTTCCCACAGTTTGTCTGGCATGTGGCAGACATGTCCTGCGCAGTCCAATTTAAGTTGAGCAGCCTTTTGAGCCACGTCAGCTATCTTTGTTTTGGAGCGCAGTATTGTGTTTCGAACACGATCCGTTAACTTAACGCCTAGTATACTGCGCTCCATTGCTCGTTGGCAGACCTTGAGTTTGGACTTCTGGATGTTAGTCAAAGACCAAGTTTGTGCACCATAGGTTAAGACGGGAAGAATACACATGTTCATGAGCCTGCGTTTATTAATTTATTTAAACTTTTCACACAAAAAGGTACAAAGGCGGACTTAATGCCTTAGGCATTCTCTACCAGTCAACCAAGGGTGGTGAAGAGATTGGATGGCAGGTGCTTTGGTTGAGAGGAACAATGATAAAATTTAAAAAAACTATTAAAACTAGGTACATAAATACATAAATAGATTATATACACATAGGTACATACTATTTACTATAATATATACTTATAATATATATATATATACATACAAATTCAAGGGAGAGAGGTGTTGAGATGACTCTACTCTACGTTTCTCTGCGTTTAAGTGCCATAGGCAGACACCCTTCAAGTGTGCAGAGTATAAAGTTAAAACAAAAAAAAAAAAAATTGTTTCGGCAAACCAACCCACGTAGTGATTCAAGAGGTCAAATAAGTCAGTTAACTTTATTAAGCTCGCAGACAGTACAGAAATAGAACAACCAATTCTCGTAGTTTAACGAACTATTTCAAAGGTAGAGATTAGCCCCAAGTTTCAATTTACAAGGACTTCAATCACAGACAAAAGACATTTGAAGTTACATTTGATAGACTGATAAACGTTGGGACACTTAAGGTGGGACTAGTCGCGAGCTCGAACTCACTGGTGGTGATGGCCAAAAAGCACGCTGTCTCACCTGGCTTCATGTCCGACAGAGATAATAGCAGTGATGAGCAGTTAGACGCTAGTCTACACGCACAACGTCCAATTCATACGCACAGAAACACCGTTCACAAAAATATTCGAAAAGTGCTTTGGAAAATCTAGTTTTATGAAAAAACCACCGCATAAATCAATTACAAATAAAGGTTATTGAACTCTTCGATGACTGAGCTATGTCGGTACCTTATTTTGAAGATTTTACAGTTCTTTTATTACTTACACCCAAAGTTACGGTAAAAACAGCAAGAAAAACGAAGCTTTGTTGGCTCATAACTTTGTAATGGCTTTTTATTTAACTTTTTTGTTTTCGTACAGACAAATTCAATAATAAGACAAAACGATATCATGTTTAACTTTGGATGCACAATGTCAAACAGTGGAGTAATACTCTCCCGTAATTTGTATGGAAAACATATCGACTAGTGGCACCTTAATATCATGTCCTGCGTGTCCTGTCAGCTGCACTTTACAGGAACTAATGGACGTTGGTGATGGCGCCAAACAAGTAGCCGAATTCTGGGCCGAGTCCATTTTGATTGCTATCGACACGCTAAGAAGAAGATATACTGATAAACGGGTTATGTAGGTAGGTACTTGTATCGCAAATAACTTGTTAATTTGTACTTGTCGCGTTATGTATTGATCATGTGGAAACTGGTGCACAGTGGTGATTACTGTGGTTGAGGTTATTATATTGATTGGGTCGACAGTATTAATCTATGTGTTAGTGGCAGTTGCAAAGGTAATGTTAAGTTAGGTAAATTATAAGAAAATTGACGATCTATTTAAATAAATAAATATCAAACTTCTAGTGCTAGAAAGTTCTTTTGGCGCCTAAATGAGATGGACAGGGGAGCGTTGTTGGTAAACATTTGTGATATGTCACAGAAATTGTATTAACAAAACAAGATGGCTGCGTTTTTACCCACGCGCCAAAAGAACCGCAGCATTCTACGTTCAAATCACAACTGTCATTCTTTGACAGCTGTTAATAACTTTAACACGATAAATTGTCGGAGGCTGTCTTTATTTGTTTAAAACCTGTTTTCCCTTTTATTCTCTCCTATACACACTTGTTTTTCCAGCTCACTTTAGACGTTGGCAGAATAGTCGACATCGGCTTTGCTTGCCATTTATTAAAAAAACGACGGGTTGCACTCCGGGAGTGCCGGCAGAAGTGAAAACTTGAATATTAACGTTGTGCATATTTGATATTTTGGAATCTTACGAATTTTCGATCAGGTCACGTGTCCTGACGCGAGTTTAACATTTTTTTACCAATTACAAAAAAAGTGTACTGGAATCTTACGAATTTTCGATTAGGGTCACGTGTCCTGGAATCTTACGATCAGGGTCACGTGTCCTGACGCAAGTTTAACAGTTTTTACCCATTACAAAAAAAGTGTACAACGCCGCTAAAGAAGTTTTCAATTCAAAAATAGAATAGACTGGGGCTGCCAGTTTACCTAATATTTAATTTCCCTGACTGTATTTAGAAAGCAATGACGTTCATTCTAATTTTAGTGACGAACAAGGCTTAAAGTTACCCGATCTCTTTTTGTAGACGACCTAAAAGGGGACTGACCTTACGACGTCAATGTGAATTTATAATTACATACCGTCTGCGTTTTAATTTCCTACGAAATACATACATAACTTTTTAATGTACGGTGTTATACAGTTCAAGTTTAATTCTTTATTTATCAGACAGCATGTACCTACCTCACACAGATATAGATAGCCCTAGATAACGCAAGTATCACGATCTGTATGAAAACCAAGCTTGCCATTTTTGACTACCTACTATGACGTCACAAGCACTATTTAGTGATGGGAAAATCAAATGGGATTCAAAGACGCCGCCGCGTGCGGCACCCGTCTTGCCCCACCCCGGGGCCTAGCTCACCCAGCCAGCAGTACACAGGACTGAGCGCGAAAGTGTCAGCTTACGATTTTTGGCACGCGAAGTAGTTGCTCTTGCGTTATCTAGGTGTATCTATATCTATGTTAGGTACCACAAGATCCAATCACAAAAATAGTTCTATACAATTTTCTAGGTGCTAACATTTAACTTCTATGCTATGTTAGTTCTTAAATTCTACTATAGACAGTGTGGTTTTATAAGGGGCTACGGGGCTCTCATGATACCTATCAAACTCAAACTCAAAAGATTTACGGAAGAGCATGAAACTCCATGGACACTCTTAAATTATATTGTTACAAAAATATAGTATATCATTCATGTTGAATTTATATTTACATGTTTGAACGATGTAAAAAAGACGTACACGTTAAAAGCGTCCAGATTACAGCCAAATATAAACAAAATACAAACAATCCAAAAATAAAATAAGCTATAGCAGCTAAGAAATTACCAATCCCAACTGGCGGCGCCCGTTCACGAACATGACACATGGATCAGCACCATTCAGCTCACCCATTTTGAAGAAAGCTGAATGATCCAACACACGCTCCACCATCAGCGAGACATTTGAGTGCCCATAACATACTATTAGCCACCAGGGCTATCAACAATAGGTTTCAAAAGCTACTGTCAAATAATCTGGTGAGAAGAGACGATTATATTTTCTGTAATGTGATTTTTTTTCATCTTCTTGGAACAATCATTCAATGTCTTTGACTTTACGAACGAGAGGTTAACCTATAATGACCTCATAAATCAAACTTGTGAGATGACAGATATCCTCACTTTTCAAATATTAATATCTTTTCCTTTTATGCAAAACTTTCGACATAAAGTCATTTATCAACGTAAAACGTAAAAAATTTAATCAATCTTTCTAGCCTTTTTCTATCTACGTTGGGGTTGGCTTCCAGGATAACCGAATGCAGGTGAATACCAGTATTTTATATAGAGCGACTGCTTATATCTGGGGGCATAAAAAGGCCTCTTTGGCAGAATTATAAAAAGATAACATTATGAATCACAATGGACAGATAACTATTAAGTTAATCGTGTCAAATCCCATTAGTAAAAGATTTTTCAGTTATTTTTTTTCGTCTGTGCTGAAATATCAATAAATCCAATCCAAACCAAAACCCTTTCGGCCTTATTACAAAACAAGATTTATCTTTAGACCCAGGTTTAAACCATCCAGCCATTTTCAAATTTCGAACTATAATCCGCCGAAGCTAAAGTTCTTATTTCAAAAACTGACGTTAAACCCGAGTCTAAGTTGTCTATTTTGCATTAAGAAATTTACGTTTGTCGGAATAAAGTTTATAATAGAGTAACTGGCTCGAAGGTTTAGGCTAGGTCTAAAATTAAATCTCGTTTTGTAATAAGACGGTTTTTGATTATACCTACGTAGTGCAGCGAAAAAAAGAAAAACACGGACTGTTGTCGCCATATTATGTTTCATAATGTTATCCTTTTATGATTCTGCCAAAGTGGCTTTTTTAGGCCCCCTGATACCCACAACCCAGTTATTGGATAACATGACACTCATTGGTTAGACTGCATCCTTACCTTAATTCCGTTCACAATTTTGTTGTGAGCATAATATTCTATCATTGCTATCTATTTATTTACTGTTCCCTGATGTTTTACTGCTGAAACGTTTTGCTCAGTACTAATTGGAGTTTCAAAAATCTTCAATTATTATCTCAATTAATCCTCAATTTAAGTTATAAGCCTTTTCTGACGATTTAAACCGATTTAAGGGTGTTTTGTCCTGAAGTTTATAGATAGAACACTTAGTTGAATAAGATAGTCGTTTCGTAGTTTCTTCTTTAACGTAAAATGCCTAAATCCCAGAATCAATTTGTTGAAACTTACAAAAGCAATCATGATTTATCTATCGCGATAATTGTAAAACTCTCTAATTTCCAATCCCGCTGAGACCCAATTATGAGGAAACAATTGGCCGATTGGAACGGTCCGGTGGCGCTGTTCGATTGGATGGAAACAATTGATCTGATTGGTTGACGGTCGTGCGATTGTTTAAAGTAGTTATTATAGGTTCAATTTCAATCGTTGTGGCCTTTTTGTTTGTTAGCTGCATAGCTCATTCACACAACATTCTTGTGGCATTAGTAACGTGGTAGTTAAAACTTGGGACCTAAAAAGGCCACTTTGGAGAATCATAAAAGGATAACATTATGAATTATAACATGGCGAAGACAGTCCGTGTTTTTCTTTATTTCGCTGCACTACTTATGTACAATCAAAGACATTGGGATTGGATTTGGATTGATTTGATTGGTATTTTAGCACAGACAAAAAAATAATTTACTGAAAAATGGATCACCAATGGGACTGTCCATTGTGTTATCCTTTTATGATTCTGCTACCTGTTTATTAAACCATCCGCTTTGGCTATCCGAGACTTATCATTTTCAAGCTAACATCCAAAGTGTATGCGACCCATTCAGCTGCACATACAAAAATAATGTTATGGAGTTTTAGATTTACTTCTTTCTTTGCAACGTATAAAAAAGACAATCACATTCTTTCTTTGATTTGCTTTCTTTTGAGTCATGCAGGAAACGGAATCCGTCTTGTCTACCAATCTGCACTTTCCTTATGGATAGGTACCGGTAAAGTTATGGAAAATTTTTACATTGCCACTACCAGTAGCGTATCCACTATCTGCTGGGGAGTGAATCCATATAGACAGCGGTTTCCACTTTCCATTAATTTAAGTGGATCATTTACCAGTCCGCTGGTTAGAACATGTAATTATATTTTTATTTTTCATAATATAGGGTCCAATAATAATAGAAACCAATTCTTTTACCTCCATTATTTCGGTTTTTCAACAAATTATTATTAACTAGCAGCGCACCGCGGTTTCACCCGCAAGAGTGTCGATCCCGTTCGAAAGACACGTGGCGTCATCTATTATCATAATAACGTTATTGTAGCACTTTTATCTGGGATGAAAGGTACTCTATGTCCGTTTCTGTATACGTGACGACGTATATGCAAAATTTCAGGATGATCGGTTCAGTGGTTTAGGCGTGAAAAGTTAGCAAACAAACTTACTTTCGCATTTATAATATTAGTTAGGATACCATGGACCTTTCAAAGAGGATCATTCTAGTAACACATAAGGTGTCATGTGTTACTCGGATAACCCCAGAATACAGGCATCACCATGCCAGGTAGAGGTGGCATGCCATGTTAGACAGAGGTGACGGTGTCGTCTTCGAGTCACAGTTCTATAGTGACCAGTATCAAACATATGGTAGGGGCAATACTAAAGCTACACAATATCGAGTTCACTCATACGATATGTTTGCAGAATCTTAGCTCACAGTCGGGTGCAGCGAACGTCTTGGAAACTGACGTTGAATAGGAATTGTATACACATTTTATTTTCTCCATCCAATCAATCTTATTTTGAAAGGAATTCTGAAGGGTAAGTGATCGATGTTTCGCATTTTACTATTATACTCAATTACCGAGCGATTTTCAAATGCCCTCATTACTTTCGTCATCATTTTGATCTGTCATTTTTATTCGTTCATATATTTAAAAATCTCAGGCATGTAGCGAGTGAAACTGGTTAAAACTGAAAAAAAATAATTTCTTTAATTGCAGAGCAAGCAGATTATATGATAAAATTACCAAAATTCTTGCAATAAAATTGTTAATTTGTCTAAGATTGAATGTAAAAAGAAGCTTACACAGTGGCTTTTAGAACTTGATTATGAAGAAACTGAAAAACTGCTCACAATCTTATCCAAGTCTAGCGTTTTCATAAATACATACCACCATCCCTTCAGGAACACATTCGTATACACATCCACGTTTATACGCACACAAAACTACACCATCTTACTATCTCACGCACACACACACACACACACAACACTACACCACACCACACCACACCACACATACACACACACACACAAACACCACTCCACACCACACACACGACACCTTCCAATTCACACTCACACTTCACACTCTAACAAACACACACAGGCATTTTTATTTTTCCTTTTAATTTATTAGTATCCTTTTTTAGGGTTCCGTAGTCAACTAGGAACCCTTATAGTTTCGCCATGTCTGTCTGTCCGTCCGTCTGTCTGTCTGTCCGTCCTCGCTTAATCTCTGTGACCGTTAGTACTAGAAAGCTGAAATTTTGTAGGAGTACGTATCTCAATTACGCCGTCAAAGTGGTAAAATAAAATTTTGGAAAATATTTTTTTTTGGGGTAGCTCCCCTACATGTGAAGTGGGGATGAATATTTTTTTCATTATCTACCCCATCGTGTGGGGTATCGTTGAAAAGGTCTTCTAAAATGGCTTGGGGGTTGCTAAAATTATTTTTCGATTGAATGCTCCATTTACGAAATATTAAAGTTTAAAGTGCAAATTTTTGTTCCAGTAGGGCGTCCCCCCCCTCTAAAAGCTAAACTACTGGCTTGAAAAATCTGGAAAAAATCTCCATGATAGTGCATTTCATGAACTTTAAAGGAAAAGTGTAGCGGTTAAGATAACTTTATTAGTTTAGCAGTAATAGTCGTTGAACTTGGGTGTTGGATAATTTTGTACCAAATACAAAATCCTTAGCATTAATCCTTTAAAGTGACTAAGAAGAAGTAGTTGCTTGTTTATAATGGGTAAAGACTTGCATTGAAAACCAAAATATGTTTTTTTTTTACCTATTCAGAATAAAGAACAACAGAATCGTACTACATTGTGATAACGGGCTACTACGGAACCCTACACTGTGCGTGGCCCGACACGCACTTGGCCGGTTTTTATTTTTTGTTATTATTGTTTTCTTTTTTGTCACATGTCTTACGTGCAATTATTTGTGAAAATTCCAATGTCGGCGAGGGGGGACAGGAGACTATAGCACAGGGAATCCTAGTTTGGATTCCTGACTTCCACAAGTCCTAGTACCTGCAATATTTTTGTAACACCTCTATTTTACTGTAATTGTACTTTGTGGGATAAAAAATAAACATTATTAATATTATTATTCGAAAATGAAAAATTTCAAGGACTTTCCTAGCTGTCATTGTCATTAAGGTGCTTAACCTTTTAATTCCTGAACCGTAATTATAAAAGAATATCAATCACAACTATTTTCATCAAAACATTACCTCTACTAAGCAAAGCCTGTAAAAAACTGAAGATAATATTAAAAAACAACCCTCCCATAAATATCAGTAGTCCCTAGACAGGTTATTAACCCCTCGTGAACGGAGAACGCAACGACCTATTTCCTTCAGTCATACACGACAAGGAGGATACAGCGTATGTATCTCTTTAATATCTAGAACATCTGAATAATAATGAGGAAGATTTTAATAATTATTAGTAGTTCCGAGCTGGGAAAATATCACGATCATTTTTTTGAAAACTTTGCTTCGTCATTGCTTATAGAGGTGAGGTGTAAAGTTCACTCATACTCTAAAGAAAAAAACTGGCCAAGTGCGAGTCGGACTCGCACACGAAGGGTTCCGTACCACAAGGCAAAAACGCCGAAAAAAACATGTTTGTTGTATGGGAGCCCCCCTTAAATATTTATTTTATTTTAATTTTATTATTTATTATTAAAGTTAAAATACAATTGAATATTTTGTGAATATTTCAAGTGCCTACCTGTTGCCATTTTTGATATCGAGCAAAAAAGGGCAAAAAAATCGCGTTTGTTGTATGGGAGCCCCCCTTAAATATTTAATTTATTTTAATTTTATTATTTATTATTAAAGTTAAAATACAATTGAATATTTTGTGAATATTTCAAGTGCCTACCTGTTGCCATTTTTGATATCGAGCAAAAAAGCCCCCCTTAAATATGTAATTTATTTTGTTTTTAGTATTTGTTGTTATAGCGGCAACAGAAATACATAATTTGTGAAAATTTCAACTGCTGACAGACAGACAGACCGACGGACAGACAGACAGACGGACAGACAGCGAAATCTTAGTAATAGGGTTCCGTTTTTATACGGAACCCTAAAAAGGAGGGTCTACCGACCAGACGGGTATTGTGTCTAGCGGCAACTGCCCAAAGATTCATGTCGGGCCGTTGTATCTATGCTAGTGGCGCAGTAAACTAGGATTTTGCGTGACTTCAGCATGACGCGTTGTTCGCATGTGGCGTTATAGACACCGCTACAGGCTAAATATGATGATGACTTATACAATGCTGATGCTTGCAATGGTTAGGAGACTAACCAATTAGCTAAAGAATGTAAACTGCAAAAGTCACTTTTGTACACTTATAAACTCACGCTTTTCTCCTATTAGTCGTCATCAGCCTACAGCAGTCCACTGCTGGACATGGGTCTCTCCTATTGCATCCCATTCAACTCGATTTTCGGCAACTCTTATCCAGCTGCTACCTACCAGCCATCCTACGAAGATAGTCACTCCTGAGGGCGTCTTACCTTACTTTTCGCTGTCTCCACTCAAGAACACGTCTACCCCAAAAGTCATCGGTTCTACGGCTAATATGGCCGGCCCATTGTAACTTCAGCTTGCTTATTTTGTGAGCTATGTCGAAAAATTTGCTTTTCTGCCGGATCACCTCGTTGCAGTTTCCATCTCTCAGAGAGACTCCAGGCTTAGCTTGATTCTCCTACTAGTGCTGGGTAGAAACTACAGAATGCCACGTCATTTGATTTTTCAAACATACTTTTATCTAGAAACTTATTTTGTCCCACATTAATTCATCAGAAATTATACAAAATTTTCACCCCAAAATTACTTAACAGTATACGACGCTAAATCCAGTCACTTTGATCTAAATCATAATTCTGTCATTAAAAACTTTTCATAAAATTATGTTCAGCGTTTTTGAGTTACAATCGCTTTAATCCAATTACCGTTAGTCATTTTCTATTGTCCTTCTCTAAATCAGCTTTGTTTTATTCTTGAACTTTGACGTTAATCCAATCTAAGTCAGTAGGGGTATAGAAATTAAAATATTGTAAAGAAAATTAACAATCTTAAAGGTTTAGTAATAGAATAGTGGTTTATGTAAAACTAGATGTACCCCGCGGTTTCAGCCGCGTAAATGTCGATCCCGTAAGTATATCGGAATGAAAAGTAGCCTATATGTTAATCCAAGGTGTCAGCTACCTCCATATAAAATTTTATCAAAATTGGTTCAGCCGTTTGAGCGTGAAGAAGTAACAAACATATAAACACACACACACTCACAAACTTTCGCCTTTATAATATTAGTGTGATCTAATCTAACTGGCTTGTACTATCTCACTGCATGGCAAAGGCTTCCCTCTCCCTTTTTCACACAACTCCATCTTTTGCGGCCAGTCCTTTCGGTAGGAGGTATGTAAAATACTTTACCTAATTAGCTGCATCTTTGCTAATTGATTCATCACCACTGCCTTCAAAACGGTGAAGGAAAGCATCGTGAGGAAACATGACATATGACATTTACCAACCCGCACTGAGTCCGCGTGGTAGATTACAGCCCCTCTCTAAGAGGGGAGGTCTGTGTCCCAACAGTGGGAACATTATAGGCTAATTATGCTTATGTTGATCGCAAATCTGCTACGCTTGCTACGGTCGGTCTGTGGATGGGTGGCCATCTGTACATACCGAGTCCCCTCCATGCCTCGGAAAGTACGTTAAGCCGTTGGCCATTCGTGGATCTTTGACCGTTATTACGGATTGTCAGAAACCCGAAAGTCTGACCACCAGTCTTACCAAGGTGTATCGTATTTTCCAGTAACTGGCTTATGGAGGTCAGATCAGAGTCGCTCCTTGTAAAATACTGGTGCTAAGGTGTATCCGATTAGACTGGAAGCTGCTTACGTAGTTGGGTAAAGGCTACGCAGATGAGTATGACACTATAAGTTGAAGCAACTATAAATACAAGGTTATTGGTAAAACATTAACAACCTCTTAAGAGGTCATTGTACTCATCATTATGAACAACTTTTACTATGGGACCAAACCTGAAATCGCGAAAAAAAATCAGCTGTTCCCTACATTTATGTTCGTATAACTCGTCAAAATGTAGGGAACAGCTGATTTTTTTTCGCGATTTCAGGTTTGGTCCCACAGTAAAAGTTGTTCATAATTTGAGTACAATGACCTCTTAAGAGGTTGTTAATGTTTTACCAATAACCCTGTATAACACTGTCTAAACAGAGTTTACACGATGCAAGTCAATTGCTGCTTCAATATTATTGTAAGCCACTGGCAAGCAACGTGCATCGTGTAAATTAGACTTCATTTTAATCTTGAGGTTTCCACAATCACAATTGCTATCTCACTTTGAAGGAAATTTGCAAACATACATTTTTATCTGGGTTCTCGATTTTGTTTCAGTTGAACATTTTAATATTCTCACACATGATCCCATTTTCTCGATACTATCACACCCTTATTATCATATCGGCAAAAAAGCATTACAGCTTGCCCATACTAACATATCTAATGGTCATGAATAGATCCCATAGAACTGATATATGGCCCAAAACCAGTATATAATAAAGAATTTAAGGATAATTTGGATGCAAACGGCATAGAAGCGCGAGGTTGCGTGAGGTTATAAGCATTTGTTCCTTTGGGCTCTTGTTTGATATATGGATTTCAATGGGAGGGTGTTATGAAGCATCTTTCTCGTAAATGTTTATTGGGTACACTACAGACCTTTTCTTTAGTAGACGTATGATACCTACATCGTTATAAATAAGTAGATTTCTTTTGGTATTTGGGTTGCAAACATGTAATAATAATTTCGAATTTCGGCCATCTTAACTGAGACCAGCCATCGACGTGGGAAATATTATAGTGCACAAGTGTGCGCGCAGATACAGGTGCACTCTCTGTTCCTTCACTCACATAGTCCGATGGGACGACAATACTACACGACCGGAGAGAGATCAGGTATAGGCAACTGCACAGGTGTACAGGCAGTATCAACCTCCGGGCTGCTATTGAGAAATTTCTAATAGAAATAGGAATCATACCCAGCGGTCGCACTTCCAACCATGAAACCAATGGGGCAGCTACGGGGTAAACAAGAACAGTCCTTTCACGTTTATTTTACCTCTGATACTAGCAATCCAACAGCCACCTTATTGAAACAGCATCAAAGAACGCTGTGATTATGACTGACATGCCAATAGCGGCAGCCCAACAGTAACCTTATTTGAATAAGAGTAAAGATCACTGTGATTTTAATATTATGCAAAATAACTTTTAAAGAACTGTAGGCAACTTTGGTCGACAAACAAATGACCTTCAAACTTGATGTTCTTACGCTATTTTTCAACATGTTGGTGTGCACAAACTTTCTGCGTAGAAGTCAGCGTGTGTAGACTGGATAATAGTAGTTACCGCCGATTAGGAGCATTACCAGAGGCATCACAGGTGCGTTTCCATCCTAAAGACAAAGCTACGCTGGATTTAAAAGCGCTGCTAAAGGATTGACAGAAACGTTATAATATGGTGTTACGAACATAGTATTATGTAAACTAAGCTATTATGTTAAAATTATTATGGCCCACCGCAAGCAGTGTTCAGGCAAGAATAAATATGATAATTTTTTTTGTGTGCTTATTATGAAAGAAAGAAAAATGGGGTTATTGGCATTGCAGTAAAAAAATACGTCTTAAAACTATAAAAAACAAAACAAAGATTATAAAGTCAAAAGGGCGTCAGGATAATATCAGCGTCAGGTGTTGTGTTGTCCTAATATGACAACACAAGCTTTTCAGCTGCAACCCACGAGTACCATACGCTAGAATAATACACGTGGGGAAGTGTGTGTCCTTTATAACGAATTGAGATTTATTTAAATGTGATAACATAAAAAAACACACACAAAATCAAATAAAATGTTGTGACATACATGTGTGTATGTGTGTGACTTAGGCCCAACGGTCACGACACTATTCAACACCACCAATTCGAATGGACGGATGGACAATGAGCCTTACAATAACAAATCTGTGACACGTGGATATTTAATATGCTTTGATGTTCCTCATTATAACAGGGGATTATTATGATTTAAGCTCATCGCTCACGACGCTATTCAACACTACAGATATTTGAGGCCGCTGCATGCTGGTAGTCAGGATATTCATTGAAAACGTGGATGCTGGCTGGCTGCATGACTCGTCGCTCTATAACTTGCGGAGGTGATGATGATGACGCCACGCTGGAGTAGTTGTGCGAAGGCTACGCTGACATTTATGTTCGGGGTCATCAGTATAGAGGCATGAGGAAGAGGGTGTAAATTTCACACATTATTTCACTTATTCTCCATAGAAAAGGGAGGATCCTCCGACCACAGGGGTGTCGTGTCTGGTGGGTAACTGCCCGACGATTGATGTTGGGACGTTATATATATGTAGATTACACTCAACCCTCCTTTTTTTTTGGTTGGGAAATCATCAAATGACCCCTCCCGCTCTTGGCGGAGCGGAACGGAGTGTCAGACTCTTACTGACTAAAACCACCCGTGTTCCTTCCTTAGCCCTTTATGTTCCGGGCCAGCGGTAATCCTTTCGGACAATCCCGCTGACCCGGCAGGCTTCGGCCCTATCGGGCCCCTTCACTTAACCCCCTTAAGGGAGACTTTCAGGGGGGATTTGTGGAATAACCCATATAAGTGCTAGTTGCGCGGTAAACTCTGCTTGCGCGATGCAGGATTTTGCGTGACGTCAGAGTGATGCGTAGTTCTCATATGGCAATGTAGATGTCGCTACAGCACTACCGTAATTATTGGTAATTATTGAATAGCCTTGTGGACGATAAGTCTCACCGTTACAAATCCATGGCACGTGGAGCATGATTGTGGCGCGTGGACGCTTTGATGTTCTTCAATACATTCTTTGATATTTCAAAATCTCTTGAGCATGTTGTGAAGATATAATTTGAGTAGGAAGGCTTTCATTGGAAATTGTCACTAATAACCTGTTTTGATGTATCGTTTGTAGGTAACAAATCCGTAATAATTGAATTGTTACACATAAATGGAGCTCATTGGACCTCATGGATCAATTTGATTACGTTCACGTGTTGCTTTGGAATTGAATTTAATGTTCTAATTTTAGACGAATTCACATTGATATTTATGTTTTCTGTTTGTGAAATGCTATTTATATCGAAGGTCATGTCTCATTATTATAGATTTCACAATCTCAATCGCAATCTGAGGGGCAATTCTCGTAATTTTAAGAACGTTCACGGTCTGATCTCGGTCTCAATCTGTCAAAAATGCCTCTAATTTCCCTACATTTTTGACAAGTTTTTGACATTGATTGTCACTGAGATGAGATTGCGATTAGATTTTGAATGTTTTTAAATACGAGAATTGGTCTTCTTATCTCTGCGACAATTAATGTCAATAACCTGTCAGAATAATATGTGAATTAGGTGTATTTTTGTCAGGTTGAAACTGAGAATAGAATGTAAAAGTTCTTAAAAATACGAGAATTGCCCCTCAGATCGCAAAATTTGTATGTGGTCACTTTTGGTGTATATTTGGTGTACATACGGCACATAGGAAGGGGCAAATTATTTTATACGTGTAACGTCAAATGCGCAAAACCTCTTAAGAGGTCATTGTACTCATCATTATGAACAACTTTTAGTATGGGACCAAACTTGAAATCCCAAAAAAATATCAGCTGTTTAGTACATTTTGACGAGTTATGTGAGCATAAATGTAGGGAACAAATGATTTTTTTTTCGCGATTTCAGCTTGGGCCCCATAGTAAAAGTTGTTCATAGTGATGAGTACAATGAGCCCTTATGAGGTTTTGTGCATTTAACGTTACACCTTGTATAATTGACTACCCGTAGGTATGTTCTGCTTAGCCGTCTGTTAATTATCAAATAGTCAATCTGCGCATATAACAAATTTGTATCTAGGGATCGAAACTGTTTCTCCTAAACACAGGCTATTTTGTAGCCTAGCTAGGAGTACAGAGCTTCACCCACCTTATTGTAGACTACAATTCAGTGTTACCTATTATTAATAATGTAAAAGTTGTATATCTACAATTTGTTTATTTGAAATAAATTATTATTATTATTATGTTCGTGGCATTAGAGCGGGCCCTATCAGAATTCCAGCGTTGCGGTATTTATTTTAAATATCTCAGCATTATGCGGAGGTAGCTTTTGGCGTCGTGCAGGTCTTTATTTTTTCATTAATTTGTAAGTTACTTGTAGTTTACAAGTACGTTTTTATTCTTTGATTATTATTTCCTGTGCGTGTCCCAAATAAAATATTTTTATTTTTTCTTTACCCAAAATATCTTAATACAACGGCAATACACGAGTATTCTATGGATCTTAAATCAATACAAAAGGAAGTGTACCTTCTGAATTTGTAATATCAAGAAAATATGCTAACACGGTTCCGATATACAGGGTTATTAGTAAAACATTAACAACCTCTTAATAGGTCATTGTACTCATCATCATGATCAACTTTTACTATGGAACCAAACCTGATATCGCGAAAAAAAAATCAGCTGTTCCTTCAATCCATGTTCGTATAACTCGTCAAAATGTAGGGAACAGCTGATTTTTTTTTCGCGATTTCAGGTTTGGTCCCATAGTAAAAGTTGTTCATAATGATGAGTATATAATGACCTCTTAAGAGGTTGTTAATGTCTTACCAATAACCCTGTATAAAAATATCGACTCGAGCAGAACTAGGGACGGTTTACCATTCCCTGAACCTCAAGGTTGGGTATATTAGTTCAGAAGCTTATTACTAAAACTTGGGTAAGTTTGACGACTGTATTCCTTGTGTAAACCAATAGTATGTTTAGAGTTTGTGTGGTTTTTGGTTGTGATTAGATTTTGATACAATAAATAACAATCTGGATTTACCTACTTATTTCTATGGAGAGGCAAGAGGTTTTTCTCTAATAGCATGCTTGTTTACTGTGTGTTGTCATTTTTTGACTGTGATGGTCATGGTTCCCACACTATGTTTTGTCTATATCAGTTAATCATCATCATCATTCCTCGTGTATTTTTATATATACTTTCGTCGTACATCTGGAGTATTATTGCCTCCACAAAACCTAAGCGCTACAGTGGTGACCGACTCCGCCTTAGAGTGTAAACGTGGTGCTCCACAAACGATGGGACACTTAATATCGTGTCCTGCGTGTCCTGTCAGCTGCACGTTACAGGAACTAATGGACGTTGTTGATGGCGCCAAACAAGTAGCCGAATTCTGGGCCGAGTCCATTTAGATTGCTATCGACACGCTAAGAAGAAGGAGATCATCATCTGCGTAGCCTTTTCCCATCTTATGTTGGGGTCGGCTTCCAGTCTAACCAGCAACCTAATTGTGAAACACACTATCGATCTCAATCTGAATCATTTTGAAGCTTATTGCTAATCCATTGCTTCATATGTTCGAAAAATGTGTCTGCTTATCAGTGTAAAAAACGCAATCAACGTTGTTGAACTGTCAAAATGAAACCCATTGCTACTGATAGTGTGTTACTCAATTACCCCGCAGATGCAGCTGAGTATACAGGGTTATTGGTACAACATTAACAACCTCTTAAGAGGTCATTGTACTCACCATTATGAACAACTTTTACTATGGGACCAAACCTGAAATCGCGAAAAAAAAAATCAGCTGTTCCCTACATTTTGACGAGTTATACGAACATAAATGTAGGGAACAGCTGTTTTTTTTCGCGATTTCAGTTTTGGTCCCATAGTAAAAGTTGTTCATAATGATGAGTACAATGACCTCATAAGAGGTTGTTAATGTTTTACCAATAACCCTGTATACCAGTATTTTACATGGAGCGACTGCCTATCTGAACTTCGCAACCCAGTTACTGGGTAATACGATACCCTTTTATAAGACTGATTATCAGACTGTCGGGCGTCCGACGACCCGTCTATGACAGTTAGAGATGTATTAAAATTGTAATCGTGTTTTGTTTTTTTCCTAATGAGATATTTCTCAATGCCATGTTTGTCCCTCTTTACAAGTATTCAACAGGAATATTAGAAAAGTACCTGTTCTAACTAAGCTAAATACGTGGTAGGAATGGGTTCACGGTTCATGTCCTTAGTTCAACAGTCGCTAGTCGGGTTCAAAATCATGTGACCTCTCACTTGCTAGTCAGCGTTTTCCCATCAGCCACTGATAATATAATATAATAAATATATTTAAAATTATCCATACTAATATTATAAATTCGAAAGTAAATCTGTCTGTCTGTATGTTACCTTTTCACGCCTAAACCACAGAACAGATTTCGATAAAATTTGGCAGAGAGATACATTGCATCCCGGGGAAGGACATAGAATATGTTTTGTTCCGATATTCCCACGGGATCGACACTTATGCGGGTGAAACCGCGAGCGCTGCTGGTAGTAAATATATTTAATTAATTATAATAAAGATATTTCTCAATGCCATGTTAGTTCCTGTTTACAAGTACTCAAAAGGAATATTATAAAAGTACATGTTCCAACTAAACTAAATACGTGGTAGGAATGGGTTCACGGTTCATGTCCTTAGTTCAACAGTCGGGTTCAAACTCATGTGACCTCTCACTTGCTAATCAGCGTTTTCCCATCACCCACTTATGATTAAACACGATCTTATGATATTAAGTGTTTGTGTAAGTGCGTTTTTAGTTATACAAAACTACACAATGAATTTTGATACGGTTTTCTTTATATTGAGAAGATTTTATATTAAAATATTTTTAAGTGTAGGTAATATTTATCTTAATTTAGTAGGAATAGGATTAGAATTTAGTTTCAGTGGTTTTGGTAATGTCACTTTTGATCGTTTAATGTGGATACTCGTAGTAATGAATTAGTAATTATGTAGCTCTCATCGGGAGGAGTTTATATTAAATACTTTAATATTCTTTGCAAAAAGTTCTCATTTCACCCATTTACCATCAAAACCTATTCTGCACGCACTCGGCTGAACGCTGACTTTTTTAAAAGTGCATAGTGCTTATATACCTTATATTTGTATTCCCTTTAAAGCTGCGTTTCCATTATGCAAATGACTTGCATACAAGTTGCAAGTTGCATGCAATTTGTATAGTAGAAACCACAGCTTGCAAACAAGTTGCAACTTGTATGCAATTAGGTTTAAACTTGTACACACAACACTCAAGTCAGCTCATTTGCATACAAGTTGCAAGCGCATGCGCAGGTGTATAGGTAGATTATGTGCAGGATTATTACTAGTATGCCACTAAAATCTTGTATGCAAGCTGCAAGTTGAACAAATTTCTGTTTTCAATTCAAATCACTTGCACACAAGTGTGACTTTATACTTGCATGCAAGTATATAATTAATAGTGCTTGTTAGTGATCCTAAGATTTCTACTACATTTTCTGTTTTTACCCGTGAGAACCTGTAATTGGCTTTATGTCTCATTTACTATTGTTATGCTTTTGTTATAGCTGTTGGTTCTCCTATAAATAAATAAATAAATAAACTTTTGACCGCCACGGTTCGACTACATGACAGAGTTTGACGCCGAGGGCACGTTTTTGATTTTTTGACGTGTGGCGGTCAAAAGGTTAAAGAAATTTCGATGTTTTGTACAGTAGTAATAACGGACGGAGTAGGGACGGGACGCTAGTCATACTGTAATCTAGGGTTGTAACAGAACCTCGCCTCCGCCTCCGTAAGTGTGGAACTTCCGAAAGAGATCGTACGAATCGAAGAGAATCGACTTCGTCGTAACATAAGGTCCAGTTGAAAATAGCAATGTAGCGTCAGGCACTAGTTGTCTGGGCTGTTTATGCTGGGCCTAATTGGCGCAGTCGTGAGGCCTACAATCTATATGTATACAAGTAGTAACGTTAAATGCGCAAAACCTCTTAAGGGGTCATTGTACTCATCATTATGAACAACTTTTAGTATGGGACCCAAATTTAAAATTAAAATTGCGAAAAAAAAAATCAGTTGTTCCCTACATGGATATGCTCGCATAACTCCTCAAAATATACTAAACAGCAGATTTTTTTGTTTCTGAATGCCAATGTTTGTGATTTCAAGTTTGGTCCCATAGTATAAGTTGTTCATAATGATGAGTACAATGACCTCTTAAGAGGTTTTGCGCATTTAACGTTACACGTACCTATATAAAACAAAGTCTGGTTAGTTACACCAACTAACTAACAACTTTATAACTCAAGAACGGCTGCACTGATTTTTATGATCTTTTATTTGTTGGATTTGTCTTCGCCCCGAATAGTAGAATAATTATTAAAACATGGGAAAAAATAACAAAAAAAAATGTAAGGTGGTACGAAGTTTTCTGGGTCAGCTGCACTGTTATAAAAACGTTTTTAGGGTTCCGTTGCCAAATGGCAAAAAACGGAATCCTTATAGATTCGTCATGTCTGTCTGTCTGTCTGTCTGTCTGTCCGTCTGTCTGTCTGTCCGTCCGTATGTCACAGCCACTTTTCTCCGACACTATAAGAACTATACTGTTGAAACTTGGTAAGTAGATGTATTCTATGAACCGCATTAAAATTTTCACACAAAAATAGAAAAAAAAAACAATAAATTTTGGGGTTCCCCATACTTAGAACTGAAACTAAAAAAAAATTTTTTCGTCAAACCCATACTTGTGGGGTATCTATGGATAGGTCTTCAAAAATGATATTGAGGTTTCTAATATCATTTTTTTCTAAACTGAATAGTTTGCGCGAGAGACCCTTCCAAAGTGGTAAAATGTGTGTCCCCCCCCCCCCCCCGTAACTTCTAAAATAAGAGAATGATAAAACTAAAAAAAATGTATGATGTACAATACCATGTAAACTTCCACCGAAAATTGGTTTGAACGAGATCTAGTAAGTAGTTTTTTTTTAATACGTCATAAATCGTAAACAGCAATTTACATTTTATTCAATCAACTCAAATATAAAAATAATAAAAATAAAATTAAATTTCATAAACATAAACCTTATTCATAAACCCGGATGTTACAGAACCCTCGGTGCGCGAGTCCGACTCGCTCTTGCCCGGTTTTTTCGGTTTTTTGTGTGTTTGCTGCCCTGTAACAGGTTCAGAACCAAGTAAATAACTGTTTAGTGGAGCCAGTTCAATCTATATGTTACCGGAAATGTACAAAACCTAGGAATTTTACACAATTCCTAGGAAATATATGCAATTCCGAGCCTACTTAGGAAACGTGTAAAATAATCTTTCAAAGATTCTTTAATACACACATTTCCTGTAAAATGTATGTATTTCCTAGGAATTGTATGCAATTCCAAGATGATACTAGGAAATATATAAAAAGTAATGCTTTCTGTAATAATAATGATTAAGCATAACATTCTAAAGCATAAATTTAGCATGCTGCATGTTTTATTTCTAACGACGTCATCGTCGACGTCGATGTCAGGTGGACGAAGCCCCGCTACGCCGGGCTCCTATTTCTGTCTGCAGGGCTTAAAGGAACCTAGCCAACCTCAGGATGCCTTTGCATACACGCACATATACACACACGCGTGTATTGCATACACGTCGTCTAGTAGCACAACATATTGAATTTTTAAGAATTCCGATGGCTATTTAGGAACTGTATAGATTTCCTAGGAAAAGTACATATTAAAAAATATATCATAGATTTCCTATCTATTTTAGGAATTGTACACACTTCCTAGGAATTATATAGAATGACTGATTGCACACTTTTCCGTTAACAAAAAATAAAAAAATCTAGACGGTAACAAAGCCGCAAAAATGTTTTCAGTGAGACATACTTTGCACCTTCTAAATTGTGATTAACAAAAGGTCGATTTTATTCTTTAACTAATATTTTTACCACATCCGCCTAAGACGGGAATAACGCTTTAATTTCCATCGTCTAAATAATAATATGAACACTAAGTCTCGGTAGTATAGTTCCTAATGAATACACAACCGCAACACTTCCCGAGGGCGTTGTAAGAAGACTGCTAATGGACTTTAATGTTACGAAGTAGCATAGCATGTAACTTATTATAGCTAAGTAGTTGTGGAAGTATTTAGATGGAATCTGAGAGTACAAAGCGAAGTTACCTACTGAAATGTTTCGTATCTCCGTTGTTTTATTCAACCGAGGAAAAAACGGAGGAGGTTCTCAAATCGACGCGTATATATATTTTTTTTATGTATGACCACGCATAACTTTTTATTTTTGTAAAGGTTTTTTTCATAAATAAATGTCTGACTTTAGTTTTGTAGTGGTAACAATTATAAGAGTTCTTTTTGATGTCAATGTTTTTAGGTATTTTTGGTCTTATTATCCTTAGAATAACGGCAGTTTTGTGTTGGTTGGCATACCTTCTCATTTATGTCAAGACACTTTTAACCACCTTACTAATAAACATATTATTATATCAGATGAATAGTTACACAATGATTTCTCTCTTTCAGTCGTCAGTAATTTGACTTTAGAAAGAAGAAGACAAAGCGTTGTGTATCTATACAGACGTTATACAACGTTTATTAGTAAGGGGTAACTGTCTAGTTATAAATGACTTGAGGTTACGTTGTTACAATTCTAAACTTTGTTAATAACGGTGACTACTAGTTCCTTGATATCCCGGCTTGGGTTACTAAACTTAAAAACTTTGACAGACCAAAATGATAAATAATTTTATTTTTGTAAGTAGGTTTTTTTTTTAAACTAGATGAGGTCGGCGTTTCCTATCTGACTACTCTGAGAAGAAAGGTCGAAACAAACTCAGAGGTTGTGACCTTTGAGTTTGTTTCGACCTTTCTTTTAAAGTCCAGACATAATCTTGGTCAGGTTATATGAAGACCATGTAGATCGATGTCTGAGATGGTCTTTTGAGGAAAGAACCACACAGTTTGAGAGGACCTGTCCAGTCAGTGCACGCATTTGTCGGAAATCGTGCAGCTCAACTCAAAACCTAAGGAGCTCAACGATTCGACGAATAATACCAAAGAATGGATAACTCCAGCAAAAGTTTATTCGTCGTATACCGTACCACATTTGACCCCATTCACCGGACACCGTAAAAGCGTCCATTTTACCCCAGCCTAGAATCACGCATCACTACCTCAAAAAACTTTGCTCCCAAAAAGAAATAATACTTACAAAAATGTCAAATACCATTTCGCGTTATAGCAAGGGCCGATCTAATAGGGGTTGGTTTCACTAAAAATATAAGGGTGGAACTCCCGCCCAGTGAAATATACCAGCTTAAAGGCACGGGTCACATCTGGAACGTGAAAGGTTCCTGAGAAGGGCAAAGGAATATATTCAACGTTTTAATAAATCCAGCGACAAAACGTCGTATGTTATGCCTCTTTATGTGAAGTTCGTGATCTTTTGTTTATACGAGTTTTCTTCAAAAGAATAGGGTCAATGAGAACTATTTCTGGGTTAAATGTGAGTGTAACCGAGGGTCAATTTCAATCTCAGCCTCAGTCTGTCAGATATACAGTAATACTGGCAGCGTCTAAGTGTCGATCCCGTGGGAATATCGGAATAAAAACTATCCTATGTCCTTTTCTGGGACTCAAACTAAGTATCTCTATACCAAATTTCATATAAATCGGTTCAGCAACTTAAGCGTGAAGAGGTAACAGACAGACACACTTTCGCATTTATAATATTACTAGCAGCAAGCCGTGGTTTCATCCGCATAAGTTTCGATCCCGTGGGAATATCGGAATATTATAGTACAGATAGTCAAAATTTAGGTAAATTAGAGGATTTTACCTACATTTTGACTTTGATTATTATACATATAAGGTGAGTTTACAACTAGATTTTAAACGTGTTTGATTACGTTAATATAATTAGCCTTCAGATAAATATTTCAGTTAAGGATTTTACAGAGAGACGTTGGTTTGTGATATTTTTTGTATGTAAATGTCTCATTGGAGGGCAATGGTTAATCCTCTAACAAAGAAAAGGAACAATGGAAAAGACTTTGACAGAAAAAAAGAGAAAAAGACTTTGACGTTTGGCGAATTCAAACGATTAAAACCAGATTTTCCATTTAATATTTTCTCTACCGCCAATCAGTGGGCAACGTGTTTAATCTGACCAATTTTTTTATATCATATAGTTAGAGTATCCCATTGGAAGCCGACCCCAACATAGTTGGGAAAAGGCTGGGCAGATGATGAATACAGTCCTTTCACAGATATTTGACCTCTCACAGCAAACCCAACAACAACCATATTGTAACGAGAATGAACCACGATGGGTTCTTTCAATTTCGATTCTAAATTGATGCCATATATATTGATTCTAAATTGATGCTTTTATGTATATTTCGACTCAAGCCCGAGGCTTGAGGGCCTGTGGCTAAATATTAACAGCCGCACAGGTCGATCGATCAGGTTAAGCTACGCATGCCGCGGTTGGTCTGTGAATGGGTGACCATCTTTACATACCGTGACCCCTCCGTGCCTCGGAAAGCACGTTAAGCCGTTGGTCGCGGCTGTCATTCGTGGATCTTGACAGTAGTTACGGGTAGTCAGAAGCCCGAAAGTCTGACAACTGGTCTTACCAAGGGGTACCGTATTATACCCAGTAACCGGGTTGTGGAGGTCAGATAGGCAGTCGCTCCTTGTAAAATACTGATATTCAGCTGCATCTAGTAAGACTGAAAGCCGACCCCAACATAGTTGGGAAAAGGCTAGGCAGATGATGACGATGTATTTTTCGACTCACAACACTTAGAACTCTGAACTATCATTTCTCTAAAGCCATACAAAAACCTGACACCGCAATTCAGCTCAAAATATTCTTACATACAAAAACAAAGTGCTATGAATAACAGCACCGCTGAAACTAGATACTAACGGTTTCAAGGCGAGAACACTCCTCCGAAGGCTGCCTCGAAACGAGGCATTTAAGTACTTGAGCTGCCTCGCAATAAATTGTAGCAGACCGAGGCATGTCCGTTCATCATTTACTAAGGCGCCGAGCACGCTAAAGTGGCAGCTTTAAGTTTTGCAACCAAGTCTAATAGTCTTTCAAAATTTTTGCAATGAATTTTAAGAAATAAAGAATGCCCGAGATGTAATATGTATGTTTTAACAGCAATATTATTGTTTAACGAATATGTATAAGAGACCTGTCTGTGTGGTGCCGGACTTAAAGAATAGCACCATCCCATACTTCCCGTGGGTGTCGTAAAAGGCGACTAAGGATCGTACCGGAGAATGGGCAGCAGTGTTCTCTATGTATTCCACCACCATACCATACTGCGATCGCCAACCCGCCTGCCAAGCGTGGCGATTTTGGCAAACCCCCCCCTTTTGGGGGAGGCCTATGTCCAGCAGTGGACGTCTTTCGGCTGAAATGATGTATAAGAGACAATACAAGTACACGAAATACGATCTGAGTAGGTCAAAGACGACAGACGATACCAGAAATTAAAGTGTAAGCATTTCACTACACTGTGCACTGTCGTGCTTCGGCGTAACTCGCTATACAGGGTGAATTTTCCAAGTGGGCGTGGATGGCCAAATCCGAAACTATGAGGAATAGCGAAATGTGCTCAAAGGAGTCGCGGGCTCGATTTTGATGAAAACTAAAACTGCATCACTGGATTTATGAAAAATCAATATTTCTAGCCAGGAATCGAACCCGTTGAATATGAAAACAAAACACACTATTATTACACCATTCGATCGTGTCGCTGATAAGGATCGAATTCTGGGAAATAATGGCATACGGGAAACTAAGTTTTAGTTTTCATCAAAATCGAGTCCGCGACTCCTTAGAGTACTTTTCGCTATTCCTCATAGTTTCGGATTTGGCCATCCACGCCCACTTGAAAAATTCACCCTGTATACTACAGTGTAGCTCGCAATGTGCTACGGTGTAGCATTCTGCTTTAAAGTACGTCAATTTTTTCAGTAAAATTATTTGTGTCGTGTTTTTATGACTTAATTGATCAATGCCCTAAATACGTCCAAACGATCAAAAGAGGAGGGTCTGCCACCCGTTACGAGACTTAACACTTACTGATTTTCAAGTGTCAATACAAAATGACAGGTGCCACAGTACATTTGCGAATGTTAGGAAAAAAAATGGGCTTACAGGATTTTTCATTCTACCTCTGCTAATGGAACCACGGATGTTAGGAAAAACTTGGGCTTACAAAATTTTGCAGTCCACCTCTGCTTGCTAATGAGAACGACTTGGGAAACTCTAAACGTTCATTAGCAACAAAATCTACGATTCCCCTCAAACTCCTGATGGACAATTAATCCAATCCTAAGCCCCTCCAATCCATGACGATCCTTTAAACAAGCCCACTCAAGAATCCCACATTCTCAAATGAAAAAAAAAACAAAACATTAGCACAGCCGCAAAGGTTTCAGAAGTTTCAATAAAAACAAATACACCATTGAATACAGGTAAAGCTCCTATTGTTTGACTGAAATATTCTTGAAACAATTCTGAAACACGTTTGTATTCAACTGATTGGTTCACTCGCGTATCGGCGAGTGCAAAGTTTCAAAAGTACAGCGGTTTTGCTATACGTGGTTCTTTTATTTTATTGTATCGCGTTTTCATTACACAGGTTGTGGTTATTTGAGCTACATTTCGCACTTTGTATCTGAAAGGGTCGTGTCTCTGATCTGCAGTGAATTCAAGTTTATTATTGTGAGTGGTGGAACTGAAATAACATTTGACAATGGATTACTTTGTCATAAATAGTCCAGAGAGCAGTGGTGGCCAAGTGGTAATAGCCGCGACTTACGAGTTGTAGGTCGTAGGTTCGAACCCAGACAGGCGCTTTACTTTGTGTAAATTATTTCATCACCACAGCTCTCAAAACGGTGAAGGAAAACATCGTGAGGAAACCGGCATGTCCTAGAACCAAAAAATTCTAAGACATGTGACATCTGCCAATCCGCACTGGGCCCGCGTGGTGGATTGCGGCCCACTCCCTCTCACCGAGAGGAGGCCTGTGTCCCAGCAGTGGGAACATTATAGGCTGATTATGGAAATAGCCCATAATATTCTCACTGCTGGGATACAGGCCTGTATTCCACCGCCCAGGCCCATTGGTGGATGTCACACGTTCGAATTTTCGGTTCTAGGACATCGCCGGTATCCTCATAATGTTTTCCTGCACTGATTTGAGAGTAGTGGTTGTTAAATAATTTACACAAAGCTAAGTCAAGCGACTTAGCTTTGTGTTCGAACCTACAATACGTAAGTCGCGGCCGTTATCACTGGATCACCACTGCTCACGCTGATTACAATGTATAGATCTTTAAAAGCGGCGGTACGTCATTGATTTTATATAACTTAGTTAATAATTCAACGGCATGGCAAATTACACCATTGCAGTCGTCGATGACATATGGCACTGACACTTGGTCGCTCACAATCGGAGGATTATTAGAAGCCTTAAAGTCACCCAAAAGGCAATGGAGAGGGCTTTGCTTGGAGTTTCCCTGCGTGATCGAATCAGAAATGAGGAGATCCGCAGGAGAACCAAGGTAACCGACATAGCCCGAAAAATTGCCAAACTTAAGTGGCAGTGGGCAGAGCACATTGCTCACATAACAGATAGCCAGTGGGACCGAAATATTCTGGAGTGGCGACCGCGTACCGCATAGCGTTGGAAGGCCTACCACAAGGTGGACTGACGACCCTGTGAAGGCCGCAGGAACCCCCGCGAGAAGCACAGAACCGGTCGAAGTAGAGGTTCTTGGGAGAGACCTATGTCCAGCAGTGGAAGACTTTCGGCTGAAATGATGATGAGTCGTCAATGTTCCCTAACCAACTTCTCTTTATTTCTGCCTCACAAAACTTAACACTTTTATCGTGTTTATGGGTAATACGATACCTGTTGGTAAGACCCGTTGTCAGACTTCTGACTACCCGTAACGACTGTCAAAAATCCACGAATGACAGCCGGGTCCAAAGGCTTAACGTGCTTTCCGAGGCACGGAGGGGTCTCGGTATGTAAAGATGGTCACCCATCCACAGACCAACCGCGACAACCGTAGCTTAACCTGATCGATCGACCTTTGCGGCTGTTATTATTTAGTTCGCCCCCTATTATAGGACTTAAAAAAAATTGGCGAAATGTAAGTACACCTCTAGTCTGCCCAACCCTTCGTGGCAACATGGCGTGATGCTTGGTTAAGTTTTATAACAAAACGACGAACAATCTGATGTACTACTGAGGTAGGTACGTGGTTATTCACCTCAGTTGTATGTAGGGATCTGAACTTTTAATTAATGAAACTTCAATGAGATTTGTTCGTAGTTTTTGCTTTAGAATTAAGGGAACATAAAGTACTTTGCGAACGGAGTTATTTTTAACGTAATGTGTTTTTTTTTTATTTTTTTTTTAATGTAATTTGTACATTGTTTGTATTTATACACTTTTTTTTTTAGTTTTGTTAGTTAAACATTTTAGTGTTTCCTATTCATTTCTTTGGTCTTCTGTGTGGTGCCGGACTTAAAGAATACCACCACCCCATACTTCCCGTGGGTGTCGTAAAAGGCGACTAAGGGAGACCGGTGAATGGGCAGCAGCGTTCTCTATGCATTACACCATCATACCATACTGCGATCGCCAACCCGCCTGCCAAGCGTGGCGATTATGGCAAACCCCCCCAAAATTGGGGGAGGCCTATGTCCAGCAGTGGACGTCTTTCGGCTGAAACGGTTTCTTTGGTATAATTGCTTTTAGCTATAAAACGGTTATTATTGTACCTACCAATTTCCTGCTATGGTGTCTATTTACTTTTACCCCCCCCCCCTTATTAATAAACGTATTATATCAAACGAATAGTTACCCACCGATTTCTCTCTTTCACTCGTTAGTAATTTGACTTTTGGAAGAAGAAGACAAAGCGTTTTGTAACTATACAGACGCTATACAACGTTCATTAGTAAGGGGGTTAATCTATTTTAATATTGTAGCTCGTAAGTTTGGACCCAGGTAGGCACTTTACTTTGTATATTTAATTTCTCCATCACTGCTCTTAAGACGGTGAAGGAAAACATCGTGAGGAAACCATGTCCTAGAACCAAAAAAATCAAAAACATGTGACATCCACCAACCCGTACTGGGCCCGCGTGGTGGATTATGGCCCACTCCCTCTCAAAGAGAATAGGCCTGTAAAGCAGCAATGATACCATTACACGAGTCGAAATCAGCCACTCGTTTGGATTCGTGTGATTTTATCACTACTGGACCCTCGCACATCGCTGCTCGGACGGATAAAGCACAGCACAAAGAAAAGTGAAAAAATATGGTGAAGACTTTTGCCCAGTAGTGAGACTAAATAGGTTATAATAAAAAAAAATATAAATAGATTAAGATTTTTTTGTATGGTACCTAGAGGATAATCTTCGAAACTACCTTTTTTTTTGTTTTCGGGGGAAACCATCAAAAGGCACCCGACGTCCGGGGGGTCGGGGAGTGTGGGATTTTTACCTCACTAAAGCACCTCAGTGATCACCATCAGCACATAGGGTTGGTCCCGGTTCCTCTTAAAAGACCAACTGATCTGATTTCAAAAATTCCTTTATTTATGGGAAGCTACCAGTATTGCCGAGTATCAAAGGATATATTTTAACATAAAATATAAGAAATTTCACGTGAACGAAGTCGTGTGCTGAAGCTGAATTCATAATCTTGTTCACCTACGAAATTCTAATGTATTTCCCACAACTATTATCAATAAATGTTATCAGTTATATCGTCCTACTATTACAAATCGTCTGTCCCAATATTATTTCCAGTCTGCAAAGCAATTGGGTAACCAATCGTAAGCCGTACCTACTCGTGCCGACGTTCGTGTGTCGTAACTTTCCTAGACTTTCCAATTTACCGGCGACAAGATTAGTTACCTTCCTAGAAAAAAATCCTAGAAAATTTGGCGTTACCTCGTAGAGTAGTAGTGATCCAAAGGTTTATGGACCAGGTTCATGAGCTCCATATTTCCAAAGTCTGAAAAAGTATTTCATGTCTTTACAACCCATCAATTTCTAAGGATACTATCGGCTTTTAGTAAAAAAATATTCATACATAAAGTCTTAAGGTTTTGTTTTCCCGGTATAGCGGTTTCGTCATATAAAATCTGTCGTTTTCAGAAGTATTTGACGTTTTAAAGTCATCATCAAGCGTCCACTGTACACCAAGTGTACATAAGAAAAAGTACTCGAAACGTCAACGGTACACGAAGTGTGCAGTACTATTGTCATTGTTCTATTGTCATTGTGAAAACAATGACTTCACTGCGTCCATTCAACTACTCCGACATGTGGGGTGTCAAAAAATGCTCTATATTTAGACAGTCGTTATTGGGTGATCGTTCACCACTTTCTAAGAAAACGAAAGCTTAACAACGTTAATAAGTTCCAATTTGCAGTTAATAACATTATTTGCATAGGAAGAGACTTTTGCCCTGTATTATGAATCATCGTTAAAATCATCCACAGCCTGATTTTGCCCACTGCTGGGCATAGGATTCTCTTTACTTGAGCTCACACTCCTGTACCAGCCTCTGCACTGTGACTATCACACTAATATTATAAAGGTGAAAGTTTGTGAGTGTGTGCGTGTGATTATAATTATGTTTGTTACTTCTTCTTGCTTAAATGGCTGGACCAATTTTGATAAAATTTTGTATGGAGGTAGCTAACAACCTGGAGTAACATATAGGCTACTTTTTATCCCGATATTCTTACGGGGTCGAATCTGTGCCCCGCGGTTTCACCCGCCTAAGTGTCGATCCCGTGAGAACACCGGTGTACAATAAGTGAAGTGTAAGTAACAAATATGTGTTCATGTATAATACATGCATATTATACGAGAAATTCAAAGATTTGTAATGTGATGTAGTAACAAACATATTTTTTTGCGCTTACATTGCAAAAGCTTGCTAAATCATACAAGATAGATCAAATGAATTATTACGGAATTATACATATATCTTAAAAATATCGATAAAAAGTCTGCGCTGGAATATGTTTATCTACTAAGTATAAACGGGGGCAGAGCGGCTGGCGGGGCGGTACGAAGTTCGCCGTGTCATCATCATCATCATCATTTCAGCCGAAAGACGTCCCCTGCTGGACATAGGCCTCCCTCAATTTGGGGGGGGGGGGGGGGTTGCCATAATCGCCACGCTTGGCAGGCGGGTTGGCGATCGCAGTATAGTATGGTGGTGGAATGCATAGAGAACGCTGCTGCCCATTCTCCGGTACGACCCTTAGAGTCGCCTTTTACGACACCCACGGGAAGTGTGGGGTTCGCCGAGTCAGCTAGTTATATATAAGTTTTATTGATATTTTTAATAATATTCTTCCACCTGAGTGTGTATATGACACTCATTAAACCAACCATCAAAAACAAGTAGAATCTTCTGAGAGATGTTTCAAACAGCTTGCCAACTTGGTAATGAGGTGATAAGGCGCTCTTTGGCACCTATCCGCGAGTTAATATCACTTTACGAAAGCTAAATGAATGTACAGATGTTGTATTTCGTGTCAGTAGTGCCTGTGTCAAGGTTAGTGAGAATAAGTTTAATGTGAATTGCAGTGAAATTTATAGGTACTTACTGACATTGTGGCTGATAAAGTGGTCTATAAGGCATACTAAAAAATAAATAAGGATAAGTGCAGGAGGTCCAGTCGTGATGGTCTAGTGGTTACGCCTCATCTCCTGTGCACAAGGTTGGGGATTCAAACCCGTGCAAGTACCAATGTGACTTCTTCAATTCATATTATGTACTAGTGAGTAAATAATATGAATGAGTTCCCACTTACTATTTCGAGACATCGCCAAGCGGTTGGTCGATTCTTCACGTGACCAGAGGGCTGGCCTATTTTTTGGCCAAAGAATCAGCTTTACCATACAACGTGGCAATACATCATAATCAGCCTAAAACATTCCCACTGCTGGGAAACAGGCCTCCTCTCGGTGAGAGGGAGTGAGCCGTAATCCACCACGCGGGCCCAGTGCGGATTGGCAGATGTCACATGTCTTCGAATTTTTGGTTCTAGTACAGGCCGGTTTCCTCACGATGTTTTCCTTCACCGTTTTGAGAGCAGTGGTGATGAAATAATTTATACAAAGTAAAGCACCTGTCTGGGTTCAAACCTACGACCTACAACTCGTAAGTCACGGCCGTTACCACTGGGCCACCACTGCTCTGGGAAAATATATTGCTATGATAATATTCAGTAATTTTTTTTTGTATTTTGGTTTGAAGTGCTTGTAGAAACGTGGCAATGCTGCCAGCCTTTTGGGCACATTTCCTTTTGACAGCGATGCGCACGAATTTTTTGATGCCCTTTGATTAGTCCCCTCCTTTTTATATAGTACATATTATTATTATTTTAAGACTGTTAGCTTTTTAAATTATGTAACCACTTTAAATAAATATCATCTACTTTCTAAGTTTATCTTGGACTTTACTGACATCTGTGAAGGGAACTGGACTTATAGGTAATATAAGTCTGAAATTGCCAACCTATTTTGAACAAGCGTGGTGATCAATGCTCGTGCCTCTCTGTATGAGATGAAGCCTTTGCCCTGCAGTGATATAGGCTAGTATTATTATGGGCAAGAGGATGATCAGAACAAGGACAAAATACAACGGTTGGTGGCTAAATCGCAGACTTTTAAACTGATAATGTATGAGGTGAAGCTACATTCGTCTCGATTATACCCTCGCAAAACCGACTGACTACCGAAAGGACTCGCAAGAGATAGAATTGTGTGGAATATCGCAGTGATATGTGCAGTCTGTCAATGTAAGTGCTCCTCATGCTCGTACTCATAGCAACTGTCACCAGCAGTCAGCAAGTTTGACAACTGGTTCAACCCTAAATCTAAAGCTTGAGCTTTCAATTGACCACTTAACAAGTTTTTTCTAAGCAGGCGTGCACAACTGTCAGTTGACTACACGAGCGCTTAAGATCAGGTGGGAATGGTATACGAATATTTTCCAATAATCGTTCGGCTCCATGTAAAATATTAGTATTCAGCCGCAACTCGTTATAATGGAAGCCGATCCCTTCCTTGTTAGGAAGGCAAGAGCGATAGGTATTAGTTACATTACATATTTATAACCACGCTAACGAAGCTTGCCTTACTTGATTTATAATTGTTAAGTTATTAATCCTTCAGTAGATTGCTAGGGTTGGCGTACAATATTCATATATATTCACCTCATCCATCGCTTTCCATCAGGCGTGATCGAGGTCAAGAGCGGGCCTATTCAGAAATTAAAAAAAAAATCTTTATATAAAGGAATTTGTTTGAGCAATGTAATTTAATTTCATTATAATAGAGATGGTTAGCCACAAGTGCCTGGTAGTTATTAACGAATAATATAATATTTTTTCTTTAAGCGCATGTATATAATTGTATTATTTATATTTATGATTTTTTCTATGTTTGTACATAGAAAAATTCATACACAGACACACACCCCCTCACACACAAATGCCATCAATCAATTGTACCACGTTGAAAACCTTTAGCATGTAGGCCTGGAGTTGTAAAATACAGGCCTAGGCTTAATTTAGACTCCAGATCTCCCACAAATTACAAAATATTGATAAAACACCTTTCGACTTAATAACTTCTAGTGTGTAATTTTTGGATATAAAATAAGCACTATCTATTTAAATATTATTTATAATATTAAGACGTAAATAATGATCTCATTAGGAAAACACCAAAGCTTTTTGGGTTTTGCTCCAGGATCTCAAAATTATAGGTAACAACAAACTTGTACAAATCAGTGTTGCTAATGTTGTTATGTGATAAAAACAAATACACTAAATTATATTTCAAATCCTTAACAGTAGCTCTCATCTGCCTAGCCTTTTCCCAACTATGTTGGGGTCGGCTTCCAGTATAACCGGATGCAGCTGAATACCAGTATTTTACATGGAGCGACTGCCTATCTGACCTCCACAACCCAGCTACTGGGTAGTATGATACCCCTTGGTAAGACTGGTTGTCAGACTTTCGGGCTTCTGACTACCCGTAACGACTGTCAAAGATCCACGAATGACAGCCGGGACCAACAGCTTAACGTGCTTTCCGAGGCACGGAGGGTCTCGGTATGTAAAGATGGTCACCCATCCACAGACCAACCGCGGCAAGCGTAGCTTAACCTGATCGATCGACCTGTGCGGCTGTTATTATTTAGCCACGGGCCCCTCCTTAACAGTAGCTCTAAAGCCTTAAAATATTTTAATGTTAAACGTCCCCCAGCGACTCGTAGGTACAATTATTTCGATAAACCTGTAATTATATTTATCGTTTATGCAGTCTCGTTCTCGCTGTAATTCAATAAAGGGTTGCAATTCCCAAACATTTTCCTTGTAGGGAACATTAAAATTCAACAAACATTCCCTTTGGTTTTGAATCCCAAATCTGACAAGTTTCTTCCTGGTTTCGATTGTGGTCTTTGTGAATGAACGTAATGAAATGTACCGAAACAATCAGTTTTGATATAAAACATTAACCTATGAATTTACAATACTTGTTCTGCTATAATTTATTATTGAAGTGGAAATAAGAAAGAGTTTGTTTAGGATTTAATGGAACAAAGCATGGCATTTATAAAATACAGTTTCGGAGCAGCAAAGCTTTCTTTCAAAGTCATTTATTAAAATGGTACTTTCAGATCTAATATTCTCTCTCGAGTAGAAAATACGGAACAA
The DNA here is from genome assembly GCA_916614155.1 of Mesoligia furuncula. Lineage (NCBI taxonomy): Eukaryota > Metazoa > Arthropoda > Insecta > Lepidoptera > Noctuidae > Mesoligia > Mesoligia furuncula. The sequence goes on from OU744793.1 coordinate 30,423,979, forward strand.
CAACCTAAAAAGAAAACTAAACTGTAATTTGTTCTCTTTTAGCGCATTTCTTGAAAGTCAACTTGTGCCAATAAAACTGTAATGGGTTTTTGTGGAACTTGGTATCCGAAAAAACATCGTTGACTTTGAACTACTTTTAAACCTAATATTCTGACATAAATCAATTTAAGCAGCATTGGGTTGGAAACTGTTATTTCTCGGGAGTCAGAGTAATCTAATATAACGGCATTGCTGTCATTCTTAACCTCTGTTATTAATTTTAAAATATGCTTTATAAAATATGTGATTGTAGATGGTACAGATGCCAGCACATCAAACTACCCGGAACTGTCAAATTTTCCAAATCAACCTTGAACCTAATGTTTTAGCGATAAAGTTGAAAATCTATTAAAGAAAATTGACACATTGTAGTAACTTGATGTGCTGGCGTCTGTACTAAAGAAGACATAAATATAACATAACAGCACACTTTGCTTCCCCGAAGGCAGAGGTGTATTTTAGTCCCATCTAATAGTGGGCAGCATTCGGGAAGCTACGCAATATCTTCTCATCCCACATACCGCTGTGTCTCAAGACGAAAGTCTTTTGACCAGTGCGTGTTGCCAGCGATGACTTATGGCACTGAAACGTGGTCGCTCACAATGGGCCTTATAAGAAGGCTAAATTTCTATTGATAAAAGTAAAAAAGAGGGCTATGCTTGGAGTTTCCCTGCGTGATCGAATCAAGAATGAGGAGATCCGCAGGAGTACCAAGGTAACCGACATAGCCCGAAGAATTGCCAAACTTAAGTGGCAGTGGGCAAGGCACATTGCTCGCAGAACAGATGGCCGATGGGGCCGAAAGGTTGTGGAGTGGTGACCGCGTACCGGAAGACGTAGCGTTGGAAGGCCTCCCACAAGGTGGACCGACGACCTTGTGAAGGCCGCCGGAACCCGTTGGATGCGGGAAGCACAGGACCGGTCGAAGTGGAGGTGCTTGGGGGAGGCCTATGTCCAGCAGTGGACGTCTTTCGGCTGAAATGATGATGATGAATACGGGGTGAGCTTATTGTTATTAACCAGGTACAAATCCCGGCTCTGTGCTGATACTGAGAAAATTCTCATAAAATATAACCCAAGAGTATTTCAAGTTTAAAAGGCCTGACAGGCAATCTTAGCATCAATGAAAAAAGCAAAGAAAAAATAAAATGTCGTGACACAAAATGAAACCAATTTATTGTATCCAATCAGCACCCAACAGAATTAGTATCGTAAAAAAACTCCTGCCCGTTACCAAGATAGCACCGAAGGAATTTCATAATAAAAGAAAAGTAAAATACGATCAGTCTAGCAGAATTCTTCAGCATCATTTCTTATTACAATTTTAATTAACTTATTCGATGGCTGAACGACGGCGTATAATTTTCAATAGAAATTTAGACTCCATTGTAGGTGGCTTCTAGAATCTTCGTTTGAATGGATCCCGGGAGCAATTGTGTGCGTCTGGAGCGATTTCGCCAGAACAGATGGCTGGAGATCGAATTCAGGTGTTAATTTTTGATGTATTGCCTTAAAATTGGTGGGTGATTGGCGGGTATTTGATAAAAAGGTATATCATCTGCTTTTTTGGAAGATCGTAATTTAATAGCGACGAATTGAGAAGACGTCTGATGACAAAAATATGTTTTTAAAGAAACCCGCAAATAATATTTCTGATAGAATATCAACATTATTCTTTCAGACAAAATATTTTATGTAAATTGGTACATGTTGCACGTTGGTGCAGGCAAGGTTCTATTTTAAAATGAAACAAATGTGACAATTTTTATAATATCAATTTTTATACTATCACAAATCAAGGACAAACGCACAATAATTTCGACTCGTAAACTACCATTACAGACAGACTACCCTACCAACAATAGTGACCAAAAATATCATCACCCACCAATTACTTATTCAAACACAAACTTATCTAACAGATACTCGACCATAAATCACCTTGATGCCATCTGACAGCTTTGAAATGGGCCCATAATAGTTGCGCTCAGACATCTTGGGCTTACTTAGAATAATTAATGTCAGGGTACCTCATACCACCTCGCAGGTTCTACCTTGCCCTTAAAATTAATTGGGGTATGTTTAACCCTACCCTGGGATGACTTAAAAGTCTTTCGAGATTGAGGATATCCGAACAAATCCTGTTACTAGGTTTTTGAGACTGATGTTAAGAATTGTGGGAAGAAATTGATGGAGTCTTTATGAATTTCACTAAAACATGAATCAGCTGCTGTTGAGTGTAACATCACAGGCATCAATTTATTTACAATCGATATAAAAGACATATCAATATCTGTGGGATAAGAAGACAATGTTTCCACAGAAAAAAACAGGTCAAGTACGAGTCGGATTCGGGCACCGAAGATTTCGTACAAATTTGAAGGTATGGAATTTGTTTATCACGGGATTTTTTTTAAAGTAACCACAAAACCGTTTTAGGATTTTTCCTTAACTTGTGCTACATGACTTGCTTCTTGCCAAATTTCATGATTTTAGGTCAACGGGAAGTAGGTAACCTATAAATTTTGATTCCCTTGAGTTCGACACTCAAGGGAATCAAAATTTATAGGTTACCTTTATACCTACCGTATACATTTTTTACGACATAAACGGCAGTATCTTTTTTTTACGTTAACTTAGAAGTCTGATTTTTCACAGCTTCAAGGGACCGCAGACTTGAGTATATAATGGTTTTAATTTCAATTCGATACATCCACGCGTTCTGGAGATAGAAGGTCTTGACAGACATACAGACGGACAATAAATTGATCATATAAGGGTTCCGTTTTTCCTTATGAGGTACGGAACCCTAAAAATGGAACAAAGCCTACTTCATTACCGTTGATACTGTTTGTTCATCAATTACCATTACAAAAACCCACACACTCTAACGTCAGAACCCACACATCAGAAACACGCTAAATCAGCATGAACGAAAAAAAAAACATCCACAGAACAAAATGTCAACATGAGCTCACACATGTAAGCCCATTTCAGCCCCCGAACCTAACCTAAAAGGATTGAATCGTACAACATTTCATATCCAAATAGGCAAACAGCTCTTCAAGCGTACCATCTGTGCCATATCTCATAATCGCCGAGCGACTCGTTACGGTGACAGTTTAAGAGGCTTACCGAAGGATTACCCTCCATTTAATATATTTTTTTTCTTCACAGGTGCGTTTGACGGTACTTTTCACCTGTCACCTTCCCTTTCGTGACTTTCTTTTTAATTTTATCGAGAGTGGTTTAAGAATGATGGATTTGTGGGTAGATTGTCACGTGGTGAATTCTTGGAATTTTTTACCAAAAGCTGGAGCAAATAAAAATGCTTAATTACGATTATTGCACGATCAGGTATACCTTTTGGAATTTGAATAGTCAGAACGATAAATAATTAATTTTGACTGACACATAAGCCAGAATAATAAAACGGTTTTATTAAAATGGACCTGGCGTGACGAGTTTAATTAAATTGAAAAATGTGTTTGTGAATGAAATTTAATATTAGGGACTTGACGAGTGAATTCATTTTCATCAGAAACGTAACTGACTAGGCTTACGAGGTGTAATATTTTACATTTTAATTAAAGTAAATAGAGTGTCAAACAGAATGACACCTAACAGTTTCACAAACTTTTCATTGGCGCCCAGCGTGGGGCTAAAATAATGTTGAAAATAGATGTGTTATTTTAGGTACTTGGTTGTTTTAACATTGAGCAATCAATTATAATATCTGACTTTTCATATTTACAGAATAAGTCTAAACAGCATGATAAATCATGAATATTATTCTGTTAATATTGGCGCCCAGACTGGGACTGCTTGCTCTTGCGATATTCAAGTAAATTCCTGAATGGAAGTAATAAAAGGCCTTCCCATAAAATATTTTAGATATTTTGCGTCAACCCCATGACATATAAGACACGTTTTCTTTGGACTAAATATTCACATAGGCAAGATTCTTGGTGCACGTATCATGGGTCCACAAATCATTTCTGCATTATTGAATCAGGAGATAGCGGGTATTCAGAACCCGGAAATTCATTCTATGCCTCAGTTGGTTAGGTAATGATATTTTTGATGAGCTCAAACCAGGCCTATAAGGTTCTGTGTACGTTTCTAAATCTTAATAAATATAAATCTTACAACATTTCTCGAATATGAAATAACTGTAAGATTAGGTATTACATTGAATTATGGCAACAATTTTTCTTTTAATAGTCTATACATATAATAAAACAGTAACGAAAGAAAAACTGTACATTGTGAATTTTCGGGAAAAAATAAGTGGCTTTTGTTAGAAAAACGTAACTGATGACAAAAAGTGACTTTTTAGAATTTTTGTCTGTTTGTCTGTGTGTATGGTACGGCTTCACGCCAAAACTACTGGATAGATTGAATTGAAATTCAGCAAAAATGTTCTTAGTAAACCAAGAAAGGCTTTAGGCTACATATTATCACGCCGTATGTTATGGGAGGTAAGCAATATTGATTTTAAAATGTGTTTGTTCGTAATTGAATGCAAAAAATAATTGAATGCACAAAATGACATGTTTATTTATTTATTTAGTTAAAAATAAAACTTTAACTCTGGGAACATAATAATCACGCTATTTTTATAAAGGAGCGGGGCAGTAATATTATAAATTGCAAGGGAACAGCTATTTCAACAATATGTCAACGGGGAATTTAGCGGTAAGGTCAGGCGACCCTTAACTGCACTAAATGTTGCGAGTTCAAATCCCATAATTATTGTTTTAAAAAATCTTAAAATTCTTTTTTTTTAGTTTTTCATTTTTTATGTGCATTAGGAACGATGCTGTTATGAAATCTGAGAACTTTACATGTCCTATCTAATTGTATGGAGATTTTCACACCAATATTACTAAACAGATTGATTGGCGGTACAACAAGCTACACTATCATGAAGTTAAGTCAAACTTTTGGTTCTAAGTTATATCTTACCAAGCACATTTGTTGTAGGTAATTCATTTAAGTATGTAATTCTTAGTTTTGATCCTTGCTGCTGTTACCATATTTTTTTATTTAATGCAAAATTAATGTAGTTGTCTGTTAAATTAACGACAATTTAGTTTTGTTCATAATTTAATTAATTTGGGTAAATAATATGTAGTTTCCGTTTTCTAACTAGATGGCGATGGCGTCGAGTTAGATCGCGCTATGGTTTTGTTCCCAAAATGTGATGTTATAGGTGCCGATGTGCCGCTCTCATCCTATAGAAACGGGGGTTACCTTTGTTGTCTGTGTTGGTTGATGTGTTTAATTTTCCTGTTGGCCATCACAGAGTACTTTTTGATGGACTGAAATTGGCCTTTTTCAGACTCTGTGAAGGGGACAACTTTGCTAGATCACTCACCTATGATGAGGTGCCGTCGTACTAAACGTACGACAAGCAAAGAGGTGTATTTAATCGACCTCGATGCGGACACGCTGTGGACGGGTTTCCGCCACCTTCTCGACGGTGATCAGCACTGGGACAACGCACTTGAGGGCCAGCATTAGTGACAATCTCAGTCGTTTGCGACATCTGTTTGTCGTCATGTTGGTGTTCTGCGGTATTGCAAATCCGCTTCTGTTGTGGGAGAAATATCGGCATTTTCTGTTCGAAGACTTCCTAAGAGGTCTGAGACGCACTATTGAAGATAATACTGAGGCAACTGATGAGCGCGTTATAAACAGTTGCCTTAGTTCACTTCAAGATATGGTCATTTCGATCTGCGGCAGTTCTCTGGTGAATTATGGGCTACCGACTCCACTACATCTGGATGTACAAGAGCTTGGAAACAGAGAGTACAAATCTGAAATAAATTATGATCCAAGAGCTATGAGTACCGTCGCCAATGACCATGAGAAATGGTCATACATGGTCATAAGTTTACCTCAGAGCAAAAGCAAATTTTTGACACCATCCTTGACTCGGCTAGCCAAGGTAAAATGTTTTTCTTGGATGCTCCTGGTGGAACAGGGAGAATATTTGGCGATTTCCGACAAACGCTGCCTGTGGTGACGCGAGGAACTAGGGCTGATGAGGTGAATGCTTTGTTGCTTTTTGGCGAAGCCGTGAGGCACATACTATTTATTGTTTTTTTATTATTTTTTGTTAATTTTGTATTTTGTGTTTCACGAACTGTGTCCAAATAAACTTTTTTTCTTTCTTTAAATACCCTTTCTTATTGCCACATATTCATAGGTTGCACTTAACGATGGATATGAGAGCACATCTTGGCGGGAATGTGCACGCCCAAGAATTTTTTGATGTTCTCTTAAAATTGGGTGAGGGAACGCTACAAGTAGACGGAGGCCAGGTGGTTCTACCTGAGGTACTTAGGAGAGTGGTGTCCACCTTAGAAGATTTGATTCGCCTGGTGTATGGGGACATTAATAGGATACCGCACCAACATAATTCTTGGGTGTGTGAACGAGCCATTTTAACATCCAGAAACGACCAAGCTTCAGCGATCAATGAATGCATTCTCGCGGAAATTGAGGGAAATGAAGTGATCTACACTTCAATAAACACTGTTGTCGACCAGTATGACGCCACACATTACCCCGTAGAATTTCTCAATTCCCTCGGTGAAAGTGGACTACCAGCGCACACCATTAAGTTAAAGGTCGGTGTCCCAATTATGCTTCTTCGGAAACTCACTCCGCCGAAACTGTGCAATGGGACCCGGCTCAAAGTCGTCTCACTGCAGAGAAATATCATTGAGGCGGGAATTCTAAAGGGTTGTGGTGTCGGCAAGACACCACAACCCGTCCCGTCCCCAGGCTCTTAGAATTCGACATCAGACGTTTCAGATCTTCGATTTGGACGACCCCGTTGTCGCTGGCATAAGCAACAGGATCCGGGCTCGAAGTCGCGGGCAGAAGCTAGTTTTAAATAAAACTGTAATAAAGTAACGATAAAGTACTTGTATAAGACCGAGGTGGTAAAGAGAACGTGTAAATAATCACACTAATATTATAAAGGCGAAAGTTTGTGAGTGTGTGCGTGTGTTTGTTTATATGTTTGTTACTTCTTCACACTCAAACGGCGAGACCAATTTTGATAAAATTTTGTATGGAAGTAGCTGACACCCTGGATTAATATATAGGCTACTTTTTATCCCGATATTCCCACGAGATCGACATTTACGCCAAACCCCGGGGCGCAGCTAGTAAGGATAATAAAGCCGCAACATTAAAAATACTGTTAATAGCTCTAACCTTATTAAACCTTTATTTTTCCAGTGCCTTAGGTATCTTCTGGGCACGCTCGTTCCATCATAGACCGCACCCATCGCTTTCCATCAGGCGTGATCGAGGTCAAGAGTGGGCCCATTCAACAATAAAATTATTATTCATTTATTATTATTTCATGATATTATTCATTATTATTCAACTACTAAGTAACCGCTTGAATCCCGTAATTACAGACGTGACTAAAAAGACATTATGTCTTGCTTGGATCCACGAAGGGTTAATCAAGAGCAGTTTTTTTAAAATCACTGTTTGGTTTCAAAATTATTTAGTTGTTATAGATGCCACTATAGTTTCAATGTTACAAGAACTATAATTATTTACTCTGAATATTTTACAGACTGACATGAATGACATGCAATCTGTTCAATAGAATCAATCACTTTGAGCCGTTTTCCTCAATTTCCAATACGAGCATACATCCTTGCAGCTAATACCTTTTCATTTGCTCCCAATTTCAAAGAATCCTCCCCAACTATTCACATAATACTTTTATATTTAACTTTCCATGCCCCAGACCTCAAAGTCGAATGACTTCATCCCTTGAGCAAGCAAAGCGAACGAGATTTGGATGGGACGAGGCGTGGCAGGAGATTCGGAGAGATCCTTTTTCGATATAGTCCCGGATGATATTAAAGTCGGAGGTATAAAGTATTGACGGTTCAATTGGTGCTTAACTGAATAATTTGTTAGTTTTATCTAAGTCGAGAAATTAACATTGTTGTGAACCTATCGGATTGGAAAGGGTTTTGATGTAGTTAATAGGTTACAGAGAACTTAAATATTAGTTTCCGTTGAGTCCTGGAGTGGAGACCTTACATCGGCAAGCGCAGCGTGAGATGCACCGACGACCCTAAGTAAGAAGGTGGCTGGGTCAGACCTGGATGCAGAAGGCGGAGGACAGGGTGTTGTGGCGTAGCCTGGGAGAGGCCTATGTCCAACAGTGGACTGTGATAAGCAGAGTTGATATTCATTTATTTTACACTAGCAGCTTCTCGCGTAAGTGTCGATCCCGTGGAAATATCGGGAAGTAACAGACAGACAGACACACTTTCGTATTTATAATATTAGTATGGACATAGTTATTGTGAACGCAGCTTAGAATTGTTTTGAAATGAGAAATACACTTCTAGTGATTGTCGACGGGTTGAAAAAGGTCGACCCTAATCAATAGGAAATAGAAAATAAACTTTTCTTTGACAACTAGCAAACAAACCAGTAATGAATACAAAAAACCAAACATAACGAACACATTTTCACGACGATGACTATTTGACATATTATGAAGCTGAATGGCGGGCGTTTTGGACTGTCTTATCTAATTTTGATGTTCGAAAAGTGCTGATTCTGAGCCTTATTTGAATAAATGAATTTTGATTTTGATTGATTTCAATTTTAACGTTTTATAACTCAATTTCTATTTTATTTCAAAATCCGCCTTGCCTCCCGACATTTGACATTCAATATGTATTCAGAGTACACGCTTAAACAAATATAACGTCAAATAATAATCCGAAAACAAAATGGTCGGCATACCGTAATCCTCAAAAATATATTCACTAAATCAATATTGTAGTGCTGTGTCCGGCCATCGAATATTTTATGAACACTGAATGAAATCCATTCGGCGAACTGACGAGGTATTATATTGAGTTGCCAAAATGTCTAAAAAATATCGTGTCGAATTCGGATTACAGTTTTTTTTGAGAGGTGGTTCTAACATTTTAATAACTAGTTTTTTTGTTGTTATGAAAGCATTTTGATAAAAAAGATTGAGGATTGATAGGCGAGATTGTGTATCTAATCTTTTTTTTATTTTATTTTTTTCTTCCCTAAACCTAACCATACATTCATTCTTTTTTTTTTTTTGAGGGGTTTATGTCTAAGTAGTAACAGCCACACGGATCGATCGATCAGGTTAGGCTATGCTTGCCGCGGTTGGCCCGTGAAAGGGTGGCGATCTTTACATACCAAGGCCCCTCCGTGGCTCGGAAAGCATGTAAAGCCGCTGGTCCCATCGGTCATTTGTAGATCTTTGACAGTTGTTACGGGTAGGCAGGAACCCTAAAGTTCGATAGTCAGTCTTAACAAGGCGTATCGTGTAATCTAGTAATTGGGTTGTGGAGGTCAGATAGGCAGTCGCTCCATGTAGTGTAAATACCTACTGGTATTCAACTGCATACGGTTAGATAGGAAGCCGACCCCAACATAGTTGGAAAAAGGCTAGGCAGATGATGAGGCATAATCTCAACTCAGCCTATCGCAGTCCACTGCAGGCCTCTCCCAGACTGCGCCGCAACACCCTGTCCTCCGCCTTTCGCATCCAGTCTACCCCAGCCATCTTCTTTAGGTCGTCCGTCCATCTAGCTGGGGCATCACACTACGCTTGCCAATACGCGGTCCTAACTCCAGGGACTCGTCTGCTCGTCTGCTCGTCCAGCCATCGGTCCTTCGACAGACAAGGCCAGCCCACTGCCACTTCAGTTTGCTTACTCTGCAAGCTGTGTCGGTAACTCCGGTTCTTTTCCGAACAATTTCATTCCTGATTTTATCCTTCAAAGAGATTCCGAGCATAGCTCGCTCCATAGCGCGCTGGCTGAGGCATAATAAATAACCCAAACCACAATTTTCAATTCCCATTTGAGAGACTAAATTATTCTAACACTTTGTGAAACACAAAGTCATAACTAATTTATGAGAATGCTTTGATTTCGATATTTGAAACCTATACCAGCAGGTAACTACTAATGGAAACAGCTTCTGGAAAACAAGCTTATTAATAAGCGGGTGGAGCCGTGCAAGGTCTAATTATAAGTCAAGGTCTAATTAGTAGTAGATCGTAATATGGATGTCTGACAGTCTCGGTTGCAGGTCTACCCCTGTGACAGTTATTGCTTAGCCACGAGCCTCTCAATTATTTATCACTAGCTTCCGCCTGCGGCTTTGCCCGCAAGGTATGTCGATAAAAACTATCCTATGTCCTTCCCCAGGATGCAATCTATCTATATGCTAAATTTTGTCGAAATCCGTTCAGTGGTTTAGGCGTGAAAAGGTAACATACAGACAGACAGACAGAGTTACTTTCGAATTTATAATATTAGTATGGATACAATCAATATAAATTATTTCAGACATGTTGGCTTCAAAGAAAATATATAAGAAAGAAAACCTAAAAGCTTTCCAGGCTCATAAGCAGCCGCCAACGAAATCAATTACAAAAACTCAGAAAACAGAAATCAAATTACAGCCCTCGGATTTTAGATTTATTTTCTGAAACATGTCTCAACTAAAGAAAACACATCAAAATAAACTCGGCTCAGCATAATAACAAACTTGAAGTCGCGTCTGCTAAGAAAATAAAGTTTACCGAGCGCATGGCAACAACAGTCGAGTTTTCATTGAATTTACACACGATATATTGTTATTTTGTTGAATATTTTCACGTTCAAAATGGGTCCCCACCCTTTTGAATGTGAACGATTATTTATTAAATTTTCGCGTCTCTTTGGACCGGAGAACGTTTTATTTACTTTTTATATAATTTAAACCTTTTTAATAATACTCCATTCATGAATCGTCTTCTGAAAAATAATATCATCTGATTCAACCTTTTCTACATAACATGTTTTTACTGTACGATTCGATTTCAATTTCAATCAGTTTTTATTTGCAATATGAAAACTAGCTTATCAATTTATTTAAGTTACCACCCCATACTTTCCGTGGGTGTGGTAAAAGGCGACTTAGGGTCGTACCGGAGAATGGGCAGTAGCGTTCTCTACGCATTCCACCACCATACTATACTGCGATCGCCAGCCCGCCTGCCAAGCATGTCGATTATGGCAAACCCCCCATTTGGGGGAGGCCTATGTCCCGCAGTGGACGTCTTTCGGCTGAAATGATGATGATGATGATGAAAGATTTAGACATCAGATGGGTTTGTGGCTAAATAATATCACCCGCAGAGGTCGATCGATCGAGGTTAAGCTACCCTTGCCGGGGTTGGTTTGTGGATGGGTGACCATCTTTACATACCGAGACCCCTCCGTGTCTTGGAAAGCACGTTAAGCCGTTGGTCACGGCTGTCATTCGTGGATCTTTGACAGTCGTTACGGGTAGTCAGAAGCCCGAAAGCCTAACAACCAGTCTTACCAAGGAGTATCGGATTACCCAGTAACTGTGTTGTGGAGGTCTGATAGGCAATCGCTTCATGTAAAATACTGGGATTCAGTTGCATCCGGTTAGACTGGAAGCCGACCCCAACATAGTTCGGAAAAGGCTAGGCAGATGATGATTTAGACATCAGAAATATCCAGGTTGCTTTGCTCGTTAGCATAGTCCCATAGCTCACGGTCATGAGTTTATCTCTCCATGGGGATCCCGCAGTGTACTTTTCAAGTCATCTTCCCATCTTTGACATGGTCTTCCTCTTTTGTTCTTTCCTTCTCTGGGATACCATTCTGTGACTGTAGGATTAAGAACTTTAAATTAAATAACATGTTCATAAGTTTTCATTGTTATAGCTACGTTCATCCGATGTCAGCGCTGACCGTCGGTCGGGAACTAAATCCTGGCTTGAAGTGGGTTCAAACGGTAAGCAAGTGACGCATGCTTCAGATTGCGGTATCTGGCATATAAAAAATGCATTTGCTCAGTGCTCTTATAAAAGAAATATCACACAATCATAATTATTAGGATATAACATGTATTACACATGTTATTGAGTAATAAAACTAGTGCCATGTTTATGATTTACACCGTAAAATAAACTTAAAATAGTGTCAAGGATAAAAATATTAACATGAAAATGTGTTTGTTACTAGAATCATTATCACATAACATACATTATATTTACTACATCGCGTGCTATTCAGCAATGGAACCCTTCTGCCTTTCTATAACCACGCCTAAATGCACGAAAACTAAACATTAACACGAATAACATACTTATGTAATGTTTTTTACAGTATAAATATTTTAAGTGAATATTACAACTAATTACTCGCACTTGACTCGGTGGAACGCGGAGCAAAAAGGCTTAAAGGCGACGAGAGGGTGGTGGCTAGGCTTAACAGCCTGACTCACCGGCGTAACGTTGCTTGCCGTTGACTATACTACTGAGAGTGTGCGCAGAAGCTCCACGACCTGATCCCACTTTCGTCCTTTTACTACCTGACTACCAGACGTACTGCAGGGATCCACACTTGGCTGATATCTCAACCAGTCGTACTCGGCGCTTCTCCTCCACATTTATTATGCGCACAGCGAAAGTGTGGAATTCTCTGCCAGCGACTGAGTTCCCTTAAACTTTTAAGCCGTCTGCTTTCAAAGCAAGAGTGAACAGGCATCTTCTGGGCACGCTCGTTTCATCACAGACCTCATCCATCGTTTTCCATCAGGGGTGACAGAGGTCAAGAGCAGGCCCATTCAGAAATAAAAAATGTAAAAAAAAACGTTGAAAAATATTTCACTTTTAACCTAATAACAAAGCTTTACTACCTAGGCAAAAATAAATTTTGGCCTATTGCCTATATTGGGACAACTCTTACTCTGTCTCTTTTTTTGTGAGTGATGTTGTAGGTACATATTACCAAAATGTTTGATGTTTGTGCCCATAGTCAGTTAAAAATACGAGTTCGACTCGAAGCTTCGCCGCCTGATAGCCTCATGAATAAGTCTCCTTTCGATCGTATCGTTATGAACAAAACGGAAAACAGAATTAAAATAAAGTTCCTCGAAAAAATATAATAAGGAACAGTAAAAAACTTTGGCATATTTATAAAAAAAATACCCATCTACATTTTCGAAGCTGTCTTTAATCCTCCTACTTCCTACTATAATCTATGTATCATCATCATCATCATCATTTCAACCGACACTGCTGGACATAGACCTGCCCCAAATACCTCCAATTCGACCTCCTCCGACTTCTTTTTGGTAGTGGGCAGGACACATTGCTCGCAGAACAGATGGCCGCTGGGGCTGAAAGATTCTGGAGTGGCGACCGCGTACCGGAAGACGTAGCATTGGTAGGGCCCCAACAAGCTGGACCGACGACCTTGTGAAGATCGCAGGAACCCGTTGGATATGAGAAGACCAGAATCTATCTATAGGTACTAATAATAAAGTTGAGAGTTTGTTCTGGAACAACCAGACAGATTTAAAAAAAAAAAAATTGCATTTGATAGCCAAAAACTTTGAAATTTTAAATTTGAAAGCAAATTTACGCCTGTTAGATTTTGTATGGAAGAACTGTCAAAAATTCAAAATTATTCCTCAGATAAAATTATCAGGTATTGGAAAAATCAGCCCTTATTAGAAGGATATGTATTTAACATTTCGCAAGAAACCTTAGGAGCCGAGCAAATAGAAGAAAAGTCAGTAAGAACGCTTAGCGAAAACGAAGTTATAGCATGTGATGCGACGGGGTGGGTCAGGGGAACAAGGAATTTCACGCAGACGAAGTCGCGGGCAGAAGTTAGTGATATTATAAATATGAAAGTTCATAAGTTTGGATGTGTGTTACTCAATGACGCAAACGCGGCTAAACGGATTTAGATGAAATTTAAAGCTTATCAAATCAATTCAAATAATTTATTTCAGGTATATGACCATATAAAATTTAACCAGATTACAAATTACAATCAAAAATTAAAAATTATATCAAAAATCAAAAATGATTAAATTATTACAATACAACACAACAATAAAGGAATAGATAAGTGTTATGCCGCTGGAATATTAATTGCCATATACGAAACAATTATTTACCTCGTATATGGCGCTCAATATTCCATTGTCAGATTTGTGTATACGTTTCATGACTCGGCCTGTGATTTTCTCATGACTGCGTAAAAGTCGTCAACACTGCTTTCGGCAAATAGGATTTAGAACCTGAACCAAATAGGACACTTTTTATCCTGGTAACACGTTCTCGTGTGACAAAACGCTCAAGAGCAGGCTCATTAAAAAAAAAACTTCCTCCATTCGGGCGAAGTCCCAGGCAAAAGCTATAAAATGATAAAAACAACAGTATCCCGGCCATGTTTCATTTGCTACCCATGTTTGTAACCAGTCGTACGAAAAAATAATACGTAGAAGGAATTTCATAGCGATATCGTCGTTGTTCGTAAGACATAGATATCGGATTTGTGACAGATAAACGATTTCTGTTTTATATCGTAAGTTTTTTGCCCTATGAATTTTTTTTGTCACTATCCGTTCTGACATTTATGCTTGGTCCGCTCAATTTCGTTTGGGTTGGGAATCAAGACTGTTGAATTCCTATATTTTCTCCGCTACTTGTCTCATTTTATTTTAATGCTGAAACGTCTGATCTTTGCATATTAAGAATTTAATTTGTTTTTTTTTTATTTAATAGTTTGGCATAATAGTTGGTATAATAAGTGGTGGTGGTGGTGGTTGGTGGTTCGTTGGTTGGTTGATTAGTTGTAGTATGGTTTGGTTTGGCTTTTAGTTTTGTTTGGTTTGGGTTTGGTTTGGTTTTGGTTTTGGTTTTAGTTTGGTTTGGTTTGGTTTTATTTTTTGGTTGGTTTGGTCTATTTGGTAAGTGAGAAAGAAAAGCGTAGATTGGAAATAAGTCTAGATTTCTAAATAAATAAAGTTAAATTACAAATCCGAAAGAAACACTACTTTCCTTTAACCTTGATTTATTACAACTCAATTCTTCTAACAGTTTTTGTTCGACTTCTAACCGAACCATTATTTCCATCTTGGTCCTTTGTCCAACCAATAAAGATACAAAAATTATATTTTCAGAATCGGCGAAATTACGAATTCCAATTTGGTCGAAACAGAGTTGAATTACGCGCCCCGTTGACTTCCAAAGGTCAGTAACTAGTAAAACGATCGTTTAAAGAGATTTCTCGTTGGAACAAAAGGAACGATGACAAAGAAGATTTCTTGGCACTAACAAAGAAACAGTGAAATAAATGCTTTTTAAAATAAGTATAAGCTTGGCCTGAAACGTTGTAGAGATATTTTGCCATCTTGATAAAATGTGACGGCTTGGTAAAGCTACCATGATAAATATCCTATGAGTTTATTAGACACTACAATAAAAATTCTGTTCATGACTTGACACATTTAAATGCTATTTGAACTTAGTAATTTAAAATAAAACATAAAATTTGTTATAAGTTAATAATAATGATACAAGTGTATAATGCAAATGTGTACAAAATCCGTTGACAATAATTTTCTTTGAAAACATACCCGATTTCATATCAAACTAAAAGCGTCAATGTACTAAAAATAAATGAAATCTAAACCCGCCGCTCCACAAACTAATAAACAACAACCTGGCACCATCCTCCCAGCTCGGAGCCAACATTCAGATAAAATATCTTAAACGTGACGAGATAAATGGAGGGTAGCAGATACAAAGCGATGAGACTGAAACGGATGGGAAGCTAGATTGACGTATCTAAGCTGAACGGGCAGAAATATTGATAAAAATATTTACATTGGAATTAATGGATGCGAAGCTGGCTGGGATTATAATCTGTAACAATATTATAAGGTACCTAGCTGTACATTTAATTATACTTCGTAATTTTTCACATTTTAGATTTTCGTTCTATAATTATTAAGCTTAGCGGGCCTAAGCTAGATAAAGCACTAATTGTTTTCAGCATTTATTAAAATGCATATGTGTAATTTCACCCGCATATGTGTCAATCTCGTGGGAATATCGGGATTAAAACTATCCTATGTCCATCCCCGGGATGCAATCTATGTCTTTGCCAATTTTTATCGAAATCTGTTTAGTGGTTTAGGCGTGAAAATGTATACAGACAGACAGAGTTACTTTCGAATTTATAATATTGGTTAAAAAATAAACCCCTAATGTTAACTACTGGGACAGTCTTCTTCTTAGCGTGTCGATGGCAATCTAAATGGACGGGGCTCAGAATTCGGCTACGTGTTTGGCGCCATTACTATCGTTCATCAGTTCCTGTAACGTGCAGCTTGTCAGCTGCTGTCTTGTCGGACACGCAGAACATGATACTACTGGGTCAGACTGGTAAAAGAATAACCAACTCGATTTTATTATCTATTTTATTTGTATACAGTTGGCCTACAGGAGCGCCTAAGAAATGTTATTGATGTATCGCGCATTCGTTTTTCACACCATCGCCTTTGCCACTTCGTTTTCGTCTAACACAACATAGATCGGAGCCAAAAAAATGTCCACGTTGAACATCATAGATATCGGTCACACTATTACAACATCAGCTCAATCCACGACAAGGAAAGAAAATACGACACAGATTAAGGGAGCCCAGATGTAGCAAAATGGGTCAACAACACATTTCGGCTAATGCGTCTCCAAGGACCACGTTGCAAATTGCCGTCGATCTCGCCTTCCGTCCTGAAGGGATTCACTTTTGATTGCCAACTGAACCCTAATTACCGCTTTTTCTGGTCCTTTCACTTCTTATAATGGAACGTAATTTTTTTCTCTCGTTTTCGCTACATTAATTTCTATGTGGTGTTTTTGTATTGTCGTTTTGATGACCTCTGCCAAAATGCCAATTAGGGTTATTTGTGATATCTTGCTTGCCGTTATGATGCTCATCATACCAAATAATAACCGACAGTCGTTTGGCTTATTATCGCCTATTTTTGGAAGCTATTTGCTAGAATGAGCGTTCAAGTGAAATAAATGGCAATTACTTTGACTTCTGTATCATCAAATATATTGTCAACATGTAAACTATAATATTACTAGCTTTGTTATTGATTTTCTTCCATTCTTTCTCCAATAAGTAGGTCGTATGTAATGACGGAAATCCGAGTAAAACTTTTGCTGTTATTTGCAAATCGACCTACGACATGAAAAACCTTGATGTAATGTACGGAACGGAAACACGAATACACTAGGGAATAAAACAGTATATTATATTTCAATCTCCATCACTAGTTCATTTCGTGCGGGATTTATCTCTGAATAGATTTAGATGAATGAAGTGTCAAACTATTTGTCACATCCTATCCTGTAGATAGCTTTTCGTTCCAACAAAAACTGTTGGGGTTTTTATTATAGGTATGTGTTAGATGTTTTGTTAGTTATACTGTTAATTTTAAATGTGTTCGGTACTTGTATTATGGATGTTATTTTATTTTTTTATTTTTAAGCTATGGAACGATTTCAAACACAATGTAAATTGTTTGTGAATAAATTGAATTGAATTGAATTGATGTTTTATCGTGCGGAAAAAATGTTTACACAATTCACCTTAAAAGCTTTTCAATTTAGTATATCTATATTATCTGCCTAGCCTTTTCCCAACTATGTTGGAGTCGGTTTCCAGTCTAACCGGATGCAGCTGCTGAATACCAGTATTTTACATGGAGCGACTGCCTATCTGACCTCCATAACCCAGTTACTGGGTAATACATTACTGGGAACATTATATTCTGATTATGCTAATCAACAATCAACTCAACTTATCGCGGTCCACTGCTGGACATAGGCCTTTCCCAGGCTGCGCACAACACCCTGTCCTCCGCCTTCCGCATCCAGTCTACCCCAGCCACCTTATTTAGGTCGTCCGTCCATCTAGCTGGGGGACGTCCAACACTATGCTTGCCGATACGCGGTCTCCACTCCAGGACTCGTGTGCTCCACCGGCCATCGGTCCTTCGACAGACATGGCCACTATGGCCAGCCCACTGCCACTTCAGTTTGCTTACTCTTCAAGCTATGTCGGTAACTCCGCTAATTTATTAACTGTTATCAAAAATATTAAAAAAAGTACGTACCTACCTAATAAAATAAAATAAAGACAAAAAACTGTCTGTTAACGTTGAAATAGTTTTATGAATGTTATGAAACAGGAATATTTTGTGGAACTGTTTTTCACCATGAATATATGTTCTTCTCCATAGAGATCTACGTTTTGGAATGGGCAACTAGCTTCAACTTTCTGACTAACTGACAGACTATTTAATTTTGACAATTCAAAAGTGCCTGTACAAGGTTTAATTGAAATAAATGCTTTGAGTTTGAATTTGAGTTTGAATATATAATTATATCTAACCTTATTTAAATTTTCGTATACTAGCTAATAACTACAATTTTTGTTTAAAATGATGGCTACAGAAACACTTTTCGTCTTTCATTGACACGCTTTTTTAAAAATTACCATAGAAATTCTTTTTCCTTCAATTCATTTTAACAACTTGGAGGGAAGTTACTTTCGCCTAATTGAATTTACGACAAAATTGAACCAACAATATTGTATTCCTTTCCATTCTAATCAGCACACAAATACAAAAACATATCGAAATGAAAATATCTAACTCACACTTATTTCTTTTCAACATAAAAAAATGTGTTGAATAAAAAACATAGAACTCCACACGCTTTAACCTTTGCAAACCGTTAAGAGTAACACGAAACTATTGTATATTTCAGCATATACTATTGAACGACCACTATTTTGTCTGTATTACCCTTTTAGCATACAAATGTATATCTTACCCTCGAGAATCGGATCGTATTTCCATTTGAAGAGCTAGGTTTGGCTAGAAGTGAATGTGTGGAAATATTGGAGCGCTGTACAAAGGTCATGTCGTGCAGATAAGACAGATGTTGGCAACCTTCGGAGACATTGATTCCCTGAAACTTTTGTTATACACACGCGATGGAGGAACACTCGTTAACCTTTTTTATGGAAAGAAAATTTCTGGAATCTTGAAATAAATTCAAAGAAGTTACTATATAATTATGTGCTTAGATTGCTTTGTTAGTTCAGAGAACAGTTTCTTTGATACTATAAAACGAGATGCCAAAGTAATTTTTAATACGCTTTGTTGAGCGCAGAATAAAACGTCACTTACAAGGAGAAGTTGTAATAAAATTGTGTGTCATTTTCATAAAGATTAGGATTACCTTATGCCTTAATCGAATTCAATATAGACAGGGATTAAGCTTATTTTTCGAGAACAAATCTAATGAATTACCAATTCATAATTAGGTACCATGAATCAAACAAAAATCTTCTCTCATTTGGGTCTGAGAACAAAGATAAGATAATTACTATGCGTCCCTCATTTGACTTGGACAAAAATTTAGCGTAAATCTAAATTGCTGATACCTTCTATTATTTTTGCATTCCAAGTTCGCAATGCGAACCGAAGCTTAAGAATAAAAAAAGCTACTCGTGCTGATAAATATTCATTATGCCATTCATTCCACCTAATGCAACGGTTCGATGAATTCACGGAGTTGCTTTGAGGGCCCACTACTCAATTGAATGGATAATCAGTTTTAACTTCGATGAAAAACATAGATTTGATTATGTAAAAACTTCGATTAGTCACTTTGAAGGTTCTGAATACATTGTTTTGTTTATGTAATGTTTCAAAGCAAAATAAACTTTATTCACACTTTTCATGAGCCGAATTCGCTTGCATTCAAGTTAAGAGTGGTTTATAAAAGTTACTAAATAATTTATTGGGCTTTAAATATTTGTCAGGTGTAAAATATTATGTTGTGTTTGGACTATATTTTGTAACAGCGTGGTAAATTAGTTCACACACTATAATGCACTTTTCTATAACGACGTATAATGTTTGCGCTAGGAAATCTAAAATCTAGAATCATATACTAGATTTATAGATATAGTATGCGCGTCGATGTCCTTGCCATATACTAAATTAAAAAAACTGGCCAAGTGCGAGTCGGACTCGCACACAAAGGGTTCCGTACCGCAAGGCAAAAACGCCGAAAAAAACATGTTAGTTGTATGGGAGCCCCCCTTAAATATTTATTTTATTTTATTTTTATTATTTTTTATTAAAGTTAAAATACAACTGAGTATTTTGTGAATATTTCAAGTGCCTACCTGTTGCCATTTTTGATATCGAGCAAAAAAGGGCAAAAAAATCGCGTTTTTTGTATGGGAGCCCCCCTTAAATATTTATTTTATTTTGTTTTTAGTATTTGTTGTTATAGCGGCAACAGAAATACATCATGTGTGAAAATTTCAACTGTCTAGCTATCGCGGTTCTTGAGATACAGCCTGGTGACAGACAGACGGACAGACGGACAGACGGACAGACGGACAGACGGACAGACGGACAGACGGACAGACAGCGAAGTCTTAGTAATAGGGTCCCGTTTTTACCCTTTGGGTACGGAACCCTAAAAACCATAAAACATCTAACACAGTCATACAATAACAACTTCAATACATTTTGTTAAAACGAAATGTGCAAAAGACAGAATTGCACATTTGACTCCTCCCGCTCTGGGTGGAGCGGAAAGGAGTGTCAGACTCTTACTGACTAAAACCCACCCGTGTTCCTTCCTTTGCCCTTTATGTTCCGGGCCAGCGGTAACCCTTTCGGACAACCCCGCTGACCCGGCAGGCTTCGGCCCTAAGGGGGCCCCTCCTCAATGCTGACATCTCTTTGAGGCGCGCGTGGAACACGTACGCGCCGTCCGGCACGGGCCTGGTCCTGATCGGACGGTGAGCTACCCATTACTCTCCGCCCGCAGGCCCGCGCCCACGGTGGCCGGGAGTCGTCACGCGGCTCCCGACGCCCGGAGCGTCTCCCGCGGCGGCTGGGACGGGAGGCTCTCTCCCTGAGCCGTCCCGCCACCTCCTTTGCTAGAGCCTCCCACTCGAGAGGGAGGCCTTTGACCTGCAGTGGTACAATACAGGCTAGTTAGATTAGATAGAAATGTGCTATTTACAGGATAGGATGTGACAAATAGTTTGACACTTCATTCATCAGAATCGATTCAGGGACAAATCCCGCGCGAAATGAACTAGTGATGGAGGTTGAAATATAATATATTAGCTGCACCCTGCGGTTTCACCCGCATAAGTGTCGATTCCGTGGGAAAATCGGGATAAAAAGAAACCTATATGTTAATCCAGAGTGTCAATTACCTCCGAACAAAATTTTATCAAAATTTGTTTAACCGTTTGAGCGTGAAGAAGTAACAAACATATAAATACACACACACACTCACAAACTTTCGCCTATATAATAGTAGTGTGTTCTATACAGGGTTATTGGTAAAACATTAACAACCTCTTAAGAGGTCACTGTACTCATCATTATGAACAACTTTTATTAAGGGACCAAACCAGAAATCGCGAAAAAAAATTCAGCTGTTCCCTACATTTTGACGAGTTATACGAACATAAATGTAGGGAACAGCAAATTTTTTTTTTAATGAGTACAATGATCTCTTAAGAGGTTGTTAATGTTTTACCAATAACCCTGTATATACACACTCGTCACTAAACTGATGTGTGCAACCTTCTCTCTTGTGTCCCCCTTTTTTTAACCATTAAGTAACATTGTGTTCAAGAAACAAGACTTTACTACTAGAACTGGTAATACTATTGCAGTCCCAAGCGCTAGTTACACTAAAGGAAGTTTCTAGATCTCTTCCAACTTTCGTCAAGTAAGAAGTAAACAACACATTTACTAGCTCGTAGGTGACCATTAGACAATTAAACCGGTCAATCTACTGACAATTTGACAAAATATTGGAATATTTTGCGTCAATTGTCTATGTGGTGCCGGACTTAAAGAATAGCACCACCCCTTACTTCCCGTGGGTGTCGTAAAAGGCGACTAAGGGTCTTACCGGAGAATGGGCAGCAGCGTTCTCTATGCATTCCACCATCATACCATACTGCGATCGCCAACCCGCCTGCCAAGCATGGCGATTATGGCAAACCTCCCCCAAAATTGGGGGAGGCCTATGTCCAGCACTGGACGTCTATCAGCTGAAATGATGATGATGATTGCGTCAATTAAGACATTGCACAACGTGATCAGCTTACAACGGATACTAACCCTACTCTACTTGCTTAATGGGCACAAAACTGGTACTGCTGGGGAGCTCGTTGCGCCACTTCTTCCCAGATAAAGCACTAGGAAGTTCTGAAGTTCGGGCGTTTTGGGGGACTGTTATATGTAATTTTGAAAAAAAAGTGCTGATTCTCAGCCTAGTTTGAATGATTTTGAAAGGACTACTGTATTTTTTGAAAACCTCACTTACATCGTCATAATGTTAGCCATAAAACGTCCACTTCTGAACATAGGCCTCCCCCAAGCACGTCCACTTCGACCGGTTCTGTGTTTCTCGCATCCATCGGGTTCCCGCGGCCTACTTACATCGTCATCTTTATTCAACTGCAAATTTTCAGATTTTAAAATTCTTGTCTAAAATCTATCCACAAAATCACATAGTAAAACCCTCAACGTAGCTATATACTTCATCTCAGACAAAAAAAGGTTTGAGTACTTCAAAGATTTCCATATCAAACGGTTTTTATAGTTCGGATAAGGCTCCAGTTTCACTTAGAAATCCTTTACCGTAGAGATCTTGATTATCCTCTAATGTAACTGCATTTGCTCCAACGTTCGGTTTTACTACTCCAACATTATAGGAACTAACATTTTCATTACAAACCATTTCCTTTCTATGTATTTTAGCTGTTTTCAACACGATATTAGTTTTAGTAATATTAACTGCAAAGTGTACCAGCAAAGAAAATATCTAAGAAATAATATTCTAAGAATTTCATTATTAAAATATCTCTTCAGGTGATTAGTTTTTCTCAATATGACTATATTTTGATGAGATTCTGTATAAACCATACTAATGCCTATTCACCCGATGTAATTGATCACGATGTCTGGCTACAGCCTAATATGAACCAAAAACCATGGCCGGGTCATCAATATGCTTGACATAATCCTTTGAATTGACGCGTTAACCGAACCCATAGAATGTAATTCCTTTAACAAAGTAAATAGCCTAATTCCCTTTAATGAATCTTTCCTGTTTTTTTTCCTATTTCCATCTTAGCACATCCCATTAGGTTTTAATTCTACATTTTGCTCAATGGCTTGTACCACCATTTTCTTTGCGACACCAATCTAAGTGCTGACGATGAATAAATTTTCCATTTCCCTCACTTTCCCTTGTATTTCCTTTTTTTCTTGTTTAGTGGTTTTGGAGGTTTTGTTCTTCGGCCTTTGTTACGAAATTTTAATTTGAAATTAAGTAAAGCGATGGCGATGGGAAAAATTGTTGGGTTGAAACAAGTTTGCTAATGAAGCCTTAGAATAAGATGAGCCTCCGTAACGTTATTGCTTTCATTTTTGATGGAATGGAAATTAGAAAGTTGGTAGGTGTGCTAATGGTTTGAAATTTGAATATAGGAGGCAATTATGAGCCTTGAATTTTTTTGACTACCCATAATATATACGTGTCGCTTTATACACCATTTCTTTTGTAAAATATGCTAATGTTTTGATAAGAAACTTATCGTAATTAGGTATTACTTTTGTGAAAGCTTCGAAAAAAAAATTATTTCATTTCTTATAATTAGGTAGGAACCTATTTAACTCCAGGCTATCCATAAAATAGAATTATTTATAGCAAGCTGTTCAATTATTTCCTTATGATTTCTCTTTTCCTGTAACAACCAGGAGAATAACTCGAGAAATGTAATTATCTTGGTTTTCTGTTTGTTTTTTAGTTTATACCATCTCATTGCTGGGCAAAGGCTTTCCCCAAATTCTTCCAGGAACATTTTTTTTCCGCGCCAGCTCGAACCGGTCCTTGCGGAACGCATCCAGGTCATCTCTCCATCTTCTTTTGGGCTGGCCTCGGCGACGTCGTCCATCTTCAGGCATCCATTGTGTTGAGACTTTTGATCGTGCATGCGGCTGATGTGACCCACCCAATCCGATTTGAGCCTGGCAGCCTTCTTTCCTACATCCAGTATGCCTCCTGCACCTGTACCTGTTTGGAACTTGGAATACAACAAAATAAAAGTTTTTGTTAGATCTTCTATCATAACACTACAATCGATTACGTATCATTCGATTAATCACATCCCATCGAAATAATCTACCTCATCGATCACGTAGATATAAGTTCAGTATTTATTGAATGTGCTTTCACGTGGTACCCATTTGTGTGGCGCCATCCGTCTTTATTAATATGTCATCACCGAATCGTGTAGTGTCTTCTTTTTTTTTGAAGATACGAAAAAAGTTCGTTTATGAAACAATCAATGGGAAAAAATTGATGGAATCTACGGAAAAATAATTGGAATTATGACCGTAACGTATAAATCATTATCGCGTGTGTCCAAATCCTGATTTATTTGGGGTCGGCGCAGCATCTCTTCTTATTCTATTAGTTATGTCTTTCAGGCGTTTTCTTAGTAGGTATTCACTTCATGTCTAGCAGTTTCATCTTTTGCATTTTAAATATTATTTACAAGTTGCTGCTATTTAACAACCTCTTTTTCGTGATAATTATGAATAGAATATTATACTCCTTATTATGTACAGACGCCAGTACATCAAGCTATTACAATCTGTCAAATTTCTTTAATAGATTTTCAATTTTATTGCTAAAGTATAAGGTTTAAAATTGATTGGAAAAATTTGACAGTTTCGGGTAGCTTGATGAGAGGAGGCCTGTGTTCCAGCACATTATAGGCTGATTGATTATGATATTACTAGCTTTAGCCCACGGCTTTGCCTGCTTGTAGATCAAAAATATTCACACCTATCGAGATAAAAAGTGTCCTGTCCTATCCCAGGTCATGGTCTACCCATGTGTCAAATGTCATCCAGCCGTTTTAGCGTGAAAGCGCTATAAACAAATTAATAAACTTTCACATTTATAACATTAGTTACGATTTTACGATGATTATAAACCGTTTCACATCACCTATCAATTGCACAACTATCGTTACCATACCAAAAGGCAATCTTGTCACCTCTATTCAAACGACAATTTGAAACATCGATTAAACCATCCAAGCCTTCAATCAAGACTCGGAAGCCCAAATGTTATACACCCAACCCCTCTGTCTTTCACCCCTTACAGAACTTTATAGTTCCATACAACAACTAAGTTTCTGTTCACACATCCTGTATCAGCGTCAAACGGTAGAGACATGTCGATCACAAACAAACACCCCGTTTCGGAAGCCCCCGATATCATACAACCCATAAAACTTTCATAACGTAAAGCGGATTCGTGAACAAACCGAAGATTAAAGCGGCAGACGCCTGTAAACAATGGTTTTGTAAACAAATACAAAGGATTTGGACACACAAACGCATCGATATAATATGACATTCCAGTGAAAGTACAAATCTGGTGGGATTGGGACAAATATTTGTGGGAACGGCTGCTGTATTATTTATATTGAAGCTTTTGTGTGGACAAATGTTTGATACAATGTATGGACCAGTAAAGTAGGTTCATGTAGTATGGATAAAGCAGATTGATTATTCAATATAATATTTTAGAGTAAAATTCGTTATTTATTTACGCTTTTTGCTTCGCATTTGGCAAGCTTCAATAAATTATGATACTTAAGAATTTTAATGATAAAGTATTTTAATGTAGAGAAATCCTAAGTATTGATTCTCTAGAAATTATTACTAAAAAAAATAGTCATCTGTTTGGAAAAAACGTAAAATAAAAATAGAATGAAGAAAGCAACAAAAACACTTTTAACATTTTCACACGCTACACAAAAACAAAGATAAAACCACAAAGGAAACAGTCTATAAAGGAGACGATCAAACGCGAAGATATTTTGAAAACAATAATACATTGTTTACCGACACCCGAGGCAGACAAAACAAATGACCGGCCATCCGTCCGTTCACTGAGGTGTTCGCCCAATTTGAGGCCAGCTATAGACCAACAAGAGACTACCAAAGGACCGGCCATTCAAGACTGTTTACTCACAGTTAAGGTGATCGGATAGGTTACGAACATATTGAGCGAATACAACCGTTGTATCATTGTCTTTGGAATTGGCTTTATTTGTGGTGAAGGGGTGTAATTTTGTTCTTTTGTTTTCTGTTTTCGAGGGTTGGCTGAATAAAAATATTGAATAATAATTGAATAATATTATTATATTTTAAGTTCATAGGAATGCAACTAAAAGATTTGGCTTTACTCCGTGACTGTACTAATAATGAAATGGCCGTGGGTCCAGTCGACCTATCCAAAATGTGATTGGATAGAAAAAAAAAAAAGAAAAAATTAAAAAAAAGTTTTAGATAGGGATCTAGTAAGTTACTTCTTTGGAAAAGTATTCATAGTTTAGTCATCATCTGCCTTTTCCCAAATATGTTGGGGTCGGCTTCCAGTCTAACCAGATGCGGCTGAATACCAGTATTTTACATGGAGAAACTGACCTCTACTACCCAGTTACTAGGTAATCCCCACTTGGTAAAACTGGTTGTCAGAATTTCGGGTTTCTGACTACCAGTAACGACTGTCAAAGATCCACGAATGACAGCCGGGACCAACGGCATAACATGCTTTCCGAGGCACGGAGGGGTCTTGATATATAAAAGTGGTCACCCATCCACAGAACAACCGCGGCAAAAAGCTTAACCTGATCAATCGACCTGTGCGACTGTTATTATTTAGCCACGGGCCCCTCTTTATTCATAGTTTAGTCATTTTCGGAGAAAAACAACCATAATAAAATTATCGGCGTTTATCCGTTACTGTAATGCAGCCGTTTGGTAGAGAGCTATTATTTTTAAATGAACTATAATTTACCAACTTACTTAAATACAACAAAAATATAAGGGTCGTACCGGAGAATGGGCAGCAGCGTTCTCTATGCATTCCACCACCATACTATACTGCGATCGCCAACCCGCCTGGCAAGCGTGGCGATTATGGCAAACCCCCCCATTTGGGGGAGGCCTATGTCCAGCAGTGGACGTCTTTCGGCTGAAATGATGATGATGAACAAAAATATATGTACCAAAATACAAACAAAAACAAGTCACAAAAATTGTGGAAAAGTTTAATTTGAAACTACAAACGCCAGCTGACCTTTTAATATTAAAACAAACGCAAAACGCTCTACTGGTAATATTAACAAAAATAAATGTATATTTTTAAACAAGCAATTCACGTTTTTATCTCGTAAACTCAGCTAATATTTGCAGAAGTACGTTTGGGTTTAACGAGATTATCGGCTTTGCTGCACGACAGTACGGCTAGCAGTACCTGTGCTCCGTTTATAGTTTTAACTAGATAGCTTTAGATGGAACTTTTCTTTACTCCTATATAAGACAACGATTTAGCAACCTGACAAAAATAAATAGATAGTCATACGTAATGCATTAGCAGATTATTGCATCGAGCCCAAAGTGAGTTATTAACGTACGAGAGTTATGTTGGTGCCCAAGCGCAAGCGAGGGCACTATATTAACAAGAGTGCATTAATTACTTACTTTAGCAAGGTGCGTAATCTACTTTTCTTTCAACTACCAATCTACCTAAAGTGATAAAATATAACTACTCAAAATAGAAACTCAAGTTAATGAAAACAAAGTTTTCCTAAGCTTTTATATATTTATCCTGCGACTTTTGCGGCAAAAGGTTATTAACAATTTCATTTGCAGCTGTTTTTATACTTTCTGGAGTTGCATTCATATCGCTATTTCCATTTTTTAACCCCCGACACAAAAACGACGGTGTGTTAGAAGTTTGACGTGTCTGTGTGTGTGTGTGTGTGTGTGTGTGTGTCTGTGGCATCGTAGCTACCGAACGGGTAAACCGATATTCATTTTGTTTTTTTTTGTTTGAAAGGTGAATTAGTTGTTTAATCTTTCCTTGCTAAATATGAAGTATCAAAGTTTTAAAAATATGATGGAAAATGCTCGCCATTTGTTTTTTTTTTCACCGAGTCGGTTTTATTCAGCCGATTTTTATTTTCAGCCAGTTTCTTTTTGATGTAATGCATACATTTTATATTAAACTTAATGGGAGACCTACCTGACCTGGCCTTATGTACCTCTGCGATTAATTTACATCTAATTAAAAAATTAAAAACAGTGCATTAATGAAAAACTGTGTAACCATGAGATTTCATACATTTCTGCACTGTTTTGGTTCTAAGCAAAAAATACGTCCTTTGTGGTCGGTATTGTAGTGATTAATGATAACATTACTACGTACATAGTTGAAAAAAAAATGGTAGCTAGTATTGGTAGAAAACATTTTTGTTTTTAATCTTCTTGGTATATTTAACGAGTGATTGATAAGAGTTCAATTTAATATTTGTTTCATCCTTGGCATACTAAATAGTACTTAGATTTGTGAATGATGTGGTCTTCTATAACTCAAAATCAAAATCAAAATGTTTTATTTCACATAAACCTACATGGGCACTTATGAAACGGCAGATTACAGTAGGTATGGGAGGACAGTGCAGGCCTGTCAACAAGTACCAAGTAATTAATAAAATAGAAAATGGTCTACAGATCTAAAGTCTATAAGGCCTACAAAGTCCTCACATTTACAAAATAAGAATCTATCAAAAGGATAAATAATAAAAAATAAAAAAATAAAAATAATAATAAAAACCTACTAAAACCAAGTGTTACGATTCCCATTAAAACCACTAATAAAGAGGTGAAAATTTTCAATTATCTGTATATAATGTCAAATAATTAAGAAATTATGTCAAAAAGTATGTAAAAAAAAAAAAAAATTAAACATCGTAGTTTGAGAGCACTTAATAGACATTTACATAGTTATGCCGTTAATGAGAAGCCAGGGAAGCCACATGTGCAGAAGGAATTATTGCCAGACTACCTTGTCTTCAACGTAGTCTTTAATCTTATAATATGCTTTTTTGATAAGGATACGTTTAATGAGGGTTTTGAACTTTCCATCGCTAAGTTCTGTAACCGGCTTTGGCAACTTGTTATAAAAACGGATGCTGTTTACAAGAAATGACTTGCTAGTTTTAGTTAATCTAAATTTAGGTAACACAATTTCATTTTTACTACGTGTATTTATATTATGGAAATCGCTTCTTATTTTGAAGAGTCCTAAGTTTTTGCGAACATACAAAATACTTTTTAAATTTAAAGAGAAGGCAGAGTTAGTATATCAATTTCTTTGAATTTGTTTCTAAGAGACTCGCGAGGACCCATTTTATAGATTGCGCGGATTGCCCTCTTCTGTAAAATGAAAATTGAATCTACGTCAGCTGCCGATCCCCACAGCAGAACACCATAAGACATAATACTGTGGAAATAAGCAAAGTATACTAACCTAGCTGTGGCTATATCTGTCAACTGCCTTATTTTTCTTACTGCATATGCAGCTGAACTTAATCTACTTGAGAGAGCTCTAATGTGTGCGCCCCATTGTAATTTTGAATCTAAAGTTATTCCTAGAAATACAGTTTCCGTAACAGCATCTGGTCTTTTGCCATCAAGTTCTAAATTCAGACCCACTTGAGATACATTTGGTAATGAAAACTTAAGACATTTAGTTTTGTTCGCATTAAGTAAAAGATTATTAGCTGCAAACCATTTCGAGAGAATAGCCAGACTATCGTTAACATGTAAGACATCCGTATCTTTTCTATCTATTTTAAAAATAAGGGAAGTGTCATCAGCGAATAAAATGA
Source organism: Mesoligia furuncula (assembly GCA_916614155.1). NCBI lineage: Eukaryota > Metazoa > Arthropoda > Insecta > Lepidoptera > Noctuidae > Mesoligia > Mesoligia furuncula. The sequence continues at coordinate 30,453,777 of OU744793.1, forward strand.
TATCCGACAAGTTAGCCATCATAAGGAAGGTCATTAATATAAACTAGAAATAGGAAAGGGCCAAGAATTGAGCCTTGAGGCACGCCCATCTTAACTAGAGACCCCGAAGACGTCGCCCCGTTAACGTTTACTTTTTGCTGGCGCTTTGACAGATAGGAAAGAACAAGATCAGCAGCTTGTCCACGAATTGCAAACTGGAGGTGCACACTAATATTTGTCCCCGTTCTTGTAAACTGGCATATAATAAAATTGTGTAGATCCTCCTCTGCTGGAGATTCAATAAATAAACAAATAGCATTTGTAAAATAATAGAGCAATAGACAATAATACCTATCTACTGGTTATGCGTTTTCGGAAGAAGTTCTTTAACTGTAGGAGTAAACTGGGAGAAATCGTCACGTATCGAAAAAACGTTATGCCCCCTTCATGCGACTTTTTTTTTATTACATATAATAGAGAAAGTCACAAAGAGAGAGAGATAGTTTTCATGGATTTCGAGGGTGCTGAAGCCGATAGTTTGGCCAAAATGAAAATCCAAGATGGCGGCTGCAAAATTGTTAATTTTTTTTACTCATGGGTATAGTTTTCATGGTATTCAAGGCTGAAATTTTTGCCGCCGCCATCTTGGATTTTCATTTCGAACTTCGGTTCTGCCGGGGGTCCCCCGACCACACTATTTTATTTTAAAGCTGTTGAATGGTCGCAAAATTTTCCTAATAAATGGTAACGAGCTCGAAACTTAATGGCATCGATTGATCTTTGAGGTTACTAACAGCCGCGTACTTAAATAGGTCAATATTTTACACATCGATCCCCAAGGACCATTCTAAACCGTCCTGGTCCTGGTCGCCGTACTAATACGTTTGTCAAAATAGTTGGGAGCCCGAAACCTGACAATCGGTCCCGACAACCTTTATGTTATCGATATTTCCCAGTAATTGGGATATGGAGGTTAATTGGCAGGGCCTTTGTATAAAATTCCAAAATCCGGCCGAATTTCGTTAGGCTGGAAAACGAATCCAGTATATTCAAAATAAATCTGGGGAACTATTTACCTGTAACTTTTCATGCTCTAAATGTGATCGTTAAGGTGCCACTAGTCGATATTTTTTCCATACAAATTTCAGGACAGTATTACTCCATACTGTCTACGTTTCTACAAATATGTTTCTACAAAATACCAGGATACTCAAAAACAAAACTGTAAGCCACTGTCTTTTGTCATTGTTTGACATTGTGCATTCAAAACTAAACTTGATATCGTTTTGTCTTATTATTAATTTTGTCAGTACGGAAACAGAATAGTAAAATTATAAGCCATTAAAAAGTTATGAGCCAACAGATATTAGTTTTCCCTGCTATTTTTGACGTAACTTTGAGTGTAAATAAGTAATAAAAGAACCATAAAATCTTCAAGACAAAGTCAGTACCGACAAAGCTCAGTTATCAAAGAGTTCAATAAACTATATTCTCGATTTTCCAAAGAGCTTTTCGAATTTTTTTACGCGCCTTTCAGTTCGTGACGATGTTTCTGTGCGTAAGAACTAGACGTAGTGCATGTTGACTAGCATCTAACTGCTCATAACTGTTGCTATCTCTGTCGGACACGAAGCCAGGTGTCCGACAGAGATAGTGACAGAGGGAGCGTGCTTTTTGGCTATGACCACCAGTGAGTTCGAGCTCGCGACTAGCTCCACCTTAAACCAGTATAGAGGTCGTTGGCGTCATCTTTGGTGTTGAGGTCATTATCCTTTATCCTGTCGGCTGCGGTATTAAGAAAATGCAAAAATATACTGGAATGTGAAAGTTTTAAACTGTGTTAAGTTTCATTAGACGTGTAAAACTTCTAGAAGTGTGAAATTTACAAATTGTATGTCGCCAGTTTCACATTAATCAAAGTATTACATAAGGCACTCTGCAAGCCCGTTTTCCGCGACGAAATTCTTAGAATTTTCTAGAAACTTCCAACATTAATTAAAGTAAGTGCGTTAACACTATTTTGGAGCCATGTGGTGCCGTAATGTGGCTTTGAATTTGCGACTGTGCTCAATTATTACATTTATACAGTTTTCTTTGTGTTCCCTTGGTTATATAATTTAATTAGTAATGTTATTATGAAGTTTGCTGTTGTTAATGTGCAGTCATTTGGACGGTGGAGTGCTATTCAGAGCGTTACTAGGTTTGAAATCTTTCCTTATACGTATTTATTCATGCGAAAGATATGACAACATCTACAGTGTTATTAATTAAAAGCTGTTGGTTTCGTTATATTTTACCTTGCTAACTAATTGTACACCTGGTACATATTCCTTGTTGGCACATCACGGTTAAGCTGGAAAGCCTGTTGGAGAAAATTTAGCTCTACTGCATTTCTTTAAGGGTACTATATGACCTAAAGCGAGGTCACTGTCGGACTGCATAGAAAAGAAAGAGAAGCGCGATGACACAAAGCTGGTAATTTATTGCAAAATATGAAACAATTATCTATTTACAAAAAATCTATTGAATGGACTAAAAAATTAAAACACTAGTGCTTTATTATGTTGCTTGTAGAATAATCTGATAAAAAATCAGAATGATTGTAGGTGAATAGAAAGTTTTTAGAGGTATCTTCATGATTTTTTCTATCGTATCAAATTAGATATATTATGTTTTCAACAAACTATCTAACTAGCATATATCCTGAAGAATATCATATATTTTTCTCATTTTATTTACTGTAGTCGATCTATTTTTAGGCATTATAAAACTTGTGTTTTTTTACGTTTATGTCCCGTAGTCGCCTTAAATCTTTATTTTCAACAAAAAAGCACCAAAATCGGTTCAAAACAAACATCAACAACACTTATTTACGTCACCGCTAAAACATTTTGCAGCAACGTAACCAAATCAAAAACGTTCGTCTCTAGCAAGACTTTTGAAGCACCAGCAGCGGTGCTTCTAGAAATTACATTTATTTATTCCAACTTGGATGTTTACTGCGCGATATTGATTTATGTTCCCACAAGTATTCAGAGCAACTCATTGAGAGGGTATAAGAGGTGAAATTTTGAGTGGGGAAAGGAAATCTGAGGACTACGGTTTTACCAGATTTGTTTAGACAAACGTCGATGTGAAAGGACTTTTAGAACTGCAGTTTGATTTTAAAGATGTGGTTTTGGTCGGGGTATGTGAAGCATTTCAGTGAATTGAATTTGGAAATATGAACTCTCGGAATATTGGAAAGGTTGAATTTGCTTTTCACAGACATCGAAATTGGAGCCTTGGCAATGTCATGTTTAATACAGCTTGGGATGAAAATTCTAAATTCTAACTCGATACGGATCGGAACACCAAATTCCAAAGCTGAACAAATAGCCATAGAACAATAATGACGGAAGCAATGATTGTGACTCCGAATGCTGGCTACAATCCAATATAAAATTTTAGCGATCGACCAAACTTCATCCACAATTAATAAATTTTGTATCGTATTTTGTACTTAATTACGAATAACTGGGAGCTTCCGATTGAGTTACAATTTGTGAAAGAGAAATTTAAATTATGAGGAATCAAAGAAAAGCGCAGATATTTATCATTTTGCAAATATTTACAAAATGCTTTTACTTCAACTATGTTAATTTTTCAATACTCTATTGATATTATGGAGAAACTTATAGCAGGAGTTAAATATCTTTTCAACTATCTATCTTCTTTGTGAATAAAATAACATTGTTCTTTTTTATCTTGAATGATTTTCTTTATTGTTTTCTAGAATCATAATTGGGTTCATAGACTTGATTGTTCATTGGAAATTCAAGCATTCTTGGGAATGTTTTGATCTTTAGTAGTTGTTTACGCAAATATGTTTCTACAAAATACCAGGATACTCAAAAACAAAACTGTAAGCCACTGTCTTTGGAATTTCTTGGATCTGTTTCTCGTCTAAGGCTTTTGTTTGTGTACAAATCTCGGAGATACCATTGATCCCGCGTTCCTTTAAAGCCAATCCAACTCAAGTTGGCTCTTCAATGTGATGAAAAGAGTAAAACTTTAGATTATTAAGTAGCAGGAGACAACCATAATAGTTGTACACATTACTAAATGTTGCAGATGCAAAATCCGTTGAACTATAAACTAAGGATAAAACTTTCAAGCCACCAACAGGTTACGTTAGGTCCCTAAACGCTGAAGCCAACATTAGTTATTCAGCAGCGGAATTGCTATACGCGACCGGAATGCCCGCCAAATTGCTCTGCTTAGCTGAAGATTTGTAAGAATGTATGCTCAAGTTGATGGAGTGTATAATATCCGTATTAAGACGGAAGGTGTTATAAGCATTTGCATAATCTTCTTCATAACGTTTTCGATTTATCACATGCAATATATTGGGATGCTTCAGATGAAAATATACGGCGTTTACAGGACCTAAACGCAAAAAACGCAAGTTTTAGAAGCAATAGTATAATTGATCGACTACAGTAAGCATAATCAGAAAAATATATGATATTCTTCAAGATAAATAGTGTGTTGAAAACATAATACAATTAACTTGATACGATTAAAAAAATAATGAAGATACCTCTATGAACTTTCTTTTTACAATAAAAACCGTACTAATATGTATACAATCATGCTGTTTTTTTTTCAGATTATTCTCTAAGCAACATACACATGTGTTTTAATTTTAATCCAAACAATAGATTTTTTGTAAATAGGTAATTGCTTCATATCCATACTAATATTATAAATTCGAAAGTATCTGTCTGTCTGTCTGTATGTTACCTTTTCACGCCTAAACCACTGAACGGATTTCGATAATTTGACAGAGAGATAGATTGCATCCTGGGAAAAGACATAGGATAGTTTCTATCCCGATATTCCCACGGGATCGAAACTTATGCGGATGAAACCGCGGGGCGCTGCTAGTTTTGCAATAAATTACCAGCGTTGTGTCATCGCGTTTCTCTTTCTTTTCTATTTAGTCCGACAGTGACCGCGCTATATATCACGTAGCCCCCTTAGTTCAAAACACAGAATATTAACTAATGAAGGTGCTTATAGCTATATATTCTGTTAAGGAATCTGGTTAAGGATAAATCTGGAGAAAAAATAAAATGAGGTATAAAAACAATCCGGCAAAGGAGCATCCAAAATAAAAGTTTTGATTCCCACGATAATCTGGGTACCAAACAGAAAAGATTTAGTTCACCTGTAGCTTAGTCTTTTTTTCGTAATTACCCCGAGCACTTGTAATCTGTATCATTTGCCTTTCTCGCTACCCTAATTTGAACCTAAGCAATCATTCTGTTAAAGCAAGTTTCATAATTATGTAAAGCCTGATGAAAAACCCTCAAGGGGACCATTCCAACATGCTCATCTTCAATTTCTGTACCTTTGACATCGTTTTACCATCTCCCTTTTCTAGACCCTGTAAGAGTATTCAATTTTGCACCCTATTTGTGTTTCTTAGGGTTTGATTTGAATCGGCGTTTTTGCAATGAAATTCGTCTCGCGTCGCAAAAGGTCGCCTCGCGTGACGTGAATGCTTTCTTTAGCATTTTGATCGCATCTGATTAGGATGTGTAAAGTACATATTATGTACTTTTATCCTATTTATATGTTAAATGCTACGTCAGCTTTCGTGTACAGTCACGAGCACTAATATGTCAACACTTGGCAACTTTCAATTGCGATTTTTTCGTGAAATAACGAATGCAACTTTGAAATACGACACTTTACAGCACAAACCAGGCGACTAAGGGTCGTACAGGAGAAGGGGCAGCAGCGTTCTCTATACATTCTTTCACCATACCATACTGCGATCGCCAACCCGCCTGCCAAGCGTGGCGATTATGGCAAACCCCCCCCATTTTGGGGGAGGCCTATGTCCAGCAGTGGACGTCTTTCGGCTGAAATGATGATGATGATGACACAAACCTATGGGTTCGAGAATACTTTGTTCGTAATAACATAAAATTTAATTGAAAATTGAAGGAGAAAATCGTCTTTGAATAAAGCCAAGTGTACACAGACTTATGCTCGTGACTGTACCTACGTACAATGATGTTATAAGAAGCAAAATTATTATACTGCCATAATTTAGCATTGGATATTATCTAAATAAGATCGACCGGATACCGCTACACAAAAAAAAAGTATTTTAAATAATACCTTGAATGGTTGTTTTCTGAGATATGTTTATCTAACCAAGTCATCATATGCCTAGCCTTTTCCCAACTATGTTGGGGTCGGTTTCCAGTCTAACCGGATGCAGCTGAATACCAGTATTTTAAATGGAGCGACTGCCTATCTGACCTCCACAACCCAATTACTGGGTAATACGATACCCCTTGGTAAGACTGGTTGTCAGACTTTCGGGCTTTTCACTACCGGCCGGGACCAACGGCTTAACGTGCTTTCCGAGGCACGGAGGGGTCACGGTATGTAAAGATGGTCACCCATCCACAGACCAACCGCGGCAAGTGTAGCTTAACCTGATCGATCGACCTGTGCGGCTGTTATTATTTATCCACGGGCCCCTTTATCTAACCAAGTGACTATCGTATCGTATCGTATCGTGACGGTCTGTGTGGTGCCGGACTTAAAGAATAGCACCACCCCTTACTTCCCGTGGGTGTCGTAAAAGGCGACTAAGGGTCGTACCGGAGAATGGGCAGCAGTGTTCTCTATGTATTCCACCATCATACCATACTGCGATCGCCAACCCGCCTGCCAAGCGTGGCTATTATGGCAAACCTTCCCAAAATTGGGGGAGGCCTACCTATGTCCAGCAGTGGACGTCTATCGGCTGAAACGATTACGATTACGAACGACTATCGTAAACTCAGTTTTATACCAAAATAAAGTCCATCTGCCCGAAATAATTTACCTTGATGACATCATATGCATGCAAAGCATCATAAAAGTTTCAGTTGATTTCCGTCCCAACTTTACGTCTACAAAATTCGTCTAAAATAGACGTCGACGGAGGTCAGACACTAATTTGACATTACGCCCTCCTACCCGCTTGACACTAATGGAATGTTTTTATGAAGATGATAAAGTTCTGCCTTTCCATAAATTGTGGCAATCTGAAGGCAACTTAATAAGAGAGTACAACAAAGGAAAGGAAGGCTTTTGTAATGCTGTGAGGATTTTTTATTTTAAAGTTTATGTGGTGACTTTTATTTGAGATAAAACTCTGTAGAAACTGAGGAATTAATTTTATTTATGCTAGAGTATTTAACTTTTTAGAGCATTAAAATAGTTTTGGTCGTAAGAGATTGTCAACGTCAGTAAACTACGTCCTCTTATAGCTGGCTTTTGCGTGGTCTCCATTAACATCGAATGGTTCTCATAAGTCATATGGGAAATTCTTTCCGATGTCTACTGCAAAACTCACTGCAACATTCTTTGGGTCCAAGAGACCCATCAAGATTAAACGCTGGTTTCAGCTCTAGACTTACGCTTTAATTATTGCCGAGATCCGTCACCCAAAGCAACGCAGTATTTTCTACTCCCAGCGTAAGCATACTATTCCCAAACGCTGCTGAAGGTACCAAGCTCGTAGTAAAATTCTGGGCTGACTGCATATAGATTGCCATACAAGCTAAGCTAAGAAAGAGAACTACGTAATCCAAGAACGTGCCCGATAAAAGATCGGATCTTCATATTATTATAACATAGTACCCATTAACCATTATCCATGATCCCAAATATCCTTTCCACTTTCCGAACATTATGGTCCTTAACATAAACCAACTGTGCACATACAACGGAACCCCGATAAAATACATAATTTCCTATATCCGGAAAATGGTCCTAATTGTTTTACCAAATAATATTACGGGTCCTTTGAGTCTGGCAAATGAGTTTATAGGGCAAATAGCCTAATATCGACCTAATCTCAGTTAATGCCGTACAGAATTACACGTAAACCTCATGTGTTATTTGACGTTATATCCCGAGGTTGTTTGCTCAGCCTTAGATTAGATCAGACCAAACATTTGTTTTGTGGGATTACACAGAAAATGTTGTCCTGTGCTTCAATAGCTAGTAGATAAATGCTAATACAGTAGTATTGTAGTAGTAGTATGTGAATTCATTGTAAAAATATTATAACCAATTTGTAATTAAACCAGTAATATTAATGCCCATTACATTTCTTCTTATTCCACAAATATTTTTACCCGAGAAGATAGTTACTCGTATTATGAGCGGAAATGGTATTTCTTATTCTCGGATTATTTAGGTCAATTTTCTGGCAATGATTTTTTGCTCGGTAGAAATACAATATATTGTAGTTTTGTTATGTTTCTTCACACTCCATGGCGTGTGAAGAAACATATATCAACCAAATAATATTTTGCTTCTTGTTCACCGATCACAGTTATGTACCAAGTGATTGAATTGTTGTATCTAGGTCATTGATTTCATTGCCCCTGACTGTAACGCCAATTGGATCACAGTCAAAGAAAAAATCAAAGTCAAATCATTTATTTCAAATTTATAGATATAAAAGAAAGTTGTGTTAGTTACACTATTTATAACTCAAAAACAGCTGAACCAATTTGGCTGAAAATTGGTGGGAAGGTAGCTTAGAACCAGAAAACCCTCCTCAAACCCCAGAAAATCTTCTTATCTTTTTTTTTTACTTATAGGAGTAGGAGTAGTGTAGGAGCAGGTTAGGGGTAGGGAGGAGTAGGGTAGGAGTGGTTAGGATTAGGGTAGAAGTAGGGTAGGAGTAGGATAGGAGTAGTGTAAGAGTAGGATAGGGTAGGGGTAGGGTAGGGTAAGGGGTAGGACACCACGCGAACGAAATAATGCAGCCCGGGCAGCTAGAAATAATGTATATGGCAAAACAACGTTTGCCGGGTCAGCTAGTAGGCACATAAAAAGCATTTTGAATGTCAACATTTACAAGAAGTAGAATTGATTCTAGTCGCCCCTTCCAAAAGGTAGTTTCATATGAAGAAGAATGACTCCACCGTTACACTTTTAAAATGTTTTACAATATTTTTTATACCTTAATTATATATTATTGACCAGAGGCCTGGGTTGTTCTTTGACCAAAAAATTAGCATTGCACTTCAACGTGGCAATGCTGCTAGTCTTCTGGGCACGTTTCCGGATGACAGTGATGCGGACGAGTACTTCGACGCCTAAATATCCTTTTGTTTTTGTATTTATTTATATAGTTAGTTAGTCTTTTAATTTAGTAGGTTCCTAGTGTAAACAGCTAAACGATTATGAAAATAAAATTATGTGATTGTAAGTGAAGACGATGCACCTAAAATGAAATTACTGTACCACAATAAGTAGTTTCTTCACAGTAGTTACTAACCTACATAATTATGTCCTAACTAGCTGGACCCCGCCGATTCACCAGCATAAATATAGATCCCGTGGGAATATCGGGATAAAAAGTAGCCTATATGTTAACCCAGGGTGTCAGCTACCTCCGTAAAAAATTTTGTTAAAATTGGTCCAGCCGTTTGAGCGTGAAGAAGTAACAAACATATAAACACACACACACTCACACACTCACAAATTTTCGCCTTTATAATATTAGTGTGATAGCTTCCTGTGATAGCTTCCTAAGGCATTCAGTATTTCCGCTACAGTTACCAAAATTTCAGTAGTGGCAGTATGTTTTGTCTGTGTGGTGCCGGACTTGTCTGTGTGGTGCCGGACTTAAAGAATAGCACCACCCCAAACCTCCCGTGGGTGTCGTAAAAGGCGACTAAGGGGCGTACCGGAGAATGGGCAGCAGCGTTCTCTATGCATTCCACCACCATACCATACTGCGATCGCCAACCCACCTGCCAAGCGTGGCGATTATGGCAAACCCCCCCTTTTTGGGGGAGGCCTATGTCCAGCAGTGGACGTCTTTCGGCTGAAATGATGATGATGAGTATGTTTTGTGGCGTCACCAAAATTAATCCTAATCGGTTTAAGATAGTAATTAATTACAAAATCAGCAACCGATTGCAGTCCACTGGAGATGGAGCAATCTAATAAAAGTCTGTTAGTTATCTAGTCCTCTTCCTCAAGTCGTACTCCTCATTACCGAAGGTCGTGATCCTCTCTTGAAAACATCATTTCCCTGACGATGTTTCGCCATCTCTGTCTATCCTTGGCCAAATTTCGTGTCAAGAGAAGAGCTTATCTGGTCTGACCATCGCAAAGGGCTGCGACCTCTTGATCGTTTACCATCCACCTTGCCGGTAACCGTTAGTTGTTCAAGGTTATTGCCATCTTTTCTCGCTATATGGCCGAAAAATTCCAAAACTCTGCGGAGACAAGTCGTAGAGAGTCTGGTCTTTATTCTGAGCACGCGTAGGATAGACTCGTTGGTGCGGAATGCAACCCATGGTAGTTATCTAGTAAAAGTCTGTTAATTTGACTACTATTTCGTTTATTACTCTAAAGAGTGCCAAATACTGTCGCAGCAACTGTTTTTAGTACTTACTGTAGTAAATATTCTGACAGTCTGAGTGTTTATCCAGATGGATCGCAGCATTTAATATGGTAATACCCTACAAATAAAACAGAGTTAGTCGATTCAAAACCTCGCAGAAAGTATACCCAAGTGAAACGCATCGCTTCCAACGAAATCATGGCTTACTTTGAAACCTACCATCGGACCCTTGCAATGGTCACATTTGCGAAAGTTAGAGGACACAATCCAAATAAACGACGTCCATCGAACGTTTTCTTTTTCCCTTGATACGTCTTCTGTAAACAAAAGCGGCATTGTAATAGCCTGTTTTCGGAATAGATTCGTTGTATTGTTTTGGACCGTTCAATGGTGAGGGTGAATGGTGAGGGTAAATGGCAGGGAAGGATTTTCGTCGATTCTTTTTTTCGCGTCAGCGTATATTACTTTGAATTATTGCGCCCTATTCTAGGTTACCATTTTTGCGGCGCGAGACGGAAAATAACCGGTTGTTTCACGTAATAAACATGTTTTGAATTTTTTTTCTGCAGCAAAACATTAAAAGGGGTTGTTTGCGGGGTGTTTTATAAATGCTAATAGAAGGGTAGCTGTTTGTTGCTTTAATACCAAAAAGTTTTGTAGAAAGAAGATACGATTTATGCTGGGGTTCTTTGTAATTATAATGCCTAAAGATTTTCGTATCTTGTGGTTTCAAGATGAGAAAATTCTCAAGGGAGCGATTCCCATTTTTCAGAAGTGTCCTACGATAACAAGTAAGGGTTTGGAAGGCACTTAAGTTGGAAACAATATACTGCATTTCCCAATAGGGTAATACAGTGTGGTTTATTTTTTTCGTTTATTTCTTATTTATAAAAACTTTACGCACATTCAACTTCATGTACAGACGCCAGCAAATCAAGCTACCCGAAACTGTAAAATTTTTCCAATCAGCTTTGAACCTTATGCTTTAACGATAAAGTTGCGATCATATTTCGATTTTTTATTTTATTTTAGTGTTTACATAATTTAAAAAGCTAACACTCTTAAAATAATAATAATAATATGTACAAGTATATAAAAAGGAGGGGAAATAATCAAAGGGCATCACAAAAAATTCGTCCGCATCGCTTGTGGAAACGTGCCCAAAAGGCTGGCAGCATTGCCACGGTGTATGGCAATGCATCAGCATTGCTATACACCGTGCGCCTAGAGGGCTGGCCTATTTTTTGGCCAAAGAATCATCTTTGGCCAAAAAATAGGCCAGCCCTCTGGACACGTGAAGAGTCGACCAACTGCTTGGCGATGTCTCGAAATATCAAGTGGGCACTTGGACTCCGTGGCCCTAGTGATTCGACCCCAAACGATAAAGTTGAAAACCTATTAAAGAAATTTGACAGATTGTATAGTAGCTTGATGTGCTGGCGTCTGTAGATACTGTACAAATACGGACCTAACGCCATCTTGTTTAAACTTTATAGGAAATAATAATTATCTCATTTTCGAATTGCAGCTATTTCTAAAGCGTTACCTTCTTGTTGTTTCCGTAATAGTTTCTGAATTGTAAGCTTACGATTCTACTACCCTAGATTATTAGGTAATCAAGTTTGGAACCCACCTCCTATTTATTAAAACCTGACAACTGAAAACCATCTTATTAAAAGCCTGACCAACATTTTGCCACAGAACATTAATCAATCATAAACTTTAACTAATGAGTATAAACAATATCACAATCTTATTTTAAAGTGTTGACCAAAACTTGTAAAAGTGTCTAAGAAGATTTTCTTAGGCCTTGATTTTTCCAACGCCAAATAATTTTTAACGAGGAATAATTTTGGATTTTTGACAGTTCTTCCATACAAAATCTGTCAGACGACAATTTTATTAGGTACACGAATAAAAATCAGCCCTTGCAAAAATAAACATTTCATTTCATTGACTGTGACAGATTGGGAAAATTTTATTTTGTTATCATGACATGCTACAAAAGATAAACGCTATAGTATTAATAATAATTAAATTTATTAGTTGATTTATTTTATAGTCCAGAGAATGAGTTCCTGACACTTGTCAGAGCGCCAATTCTACTAGATAATAAAGATCAAATTCGCAAAACACGTATTCGTTTGTTTGAAACTGACAGATGTCAAGGACGCATTCTCCCGACGACGCGGACGGCCGCACCGTAACTGAATGCGACATTAAGAATATTTCTCCCTCAGTCCCTTTATCTACTTCGTTCCAAGCAGTTGACTGTAACAAGATTATTATGCCTGTCAGTTCATAATTCAGAAACTATGTGCTGATTTTTCCATCGTCAGATAACTTTTATTCGAGGAATAAAATTGACGTTTGACAGTTTTTGTATGAAATAACTGTCAAAATTTCAAAATAACTCCTCGAATAAAGTTATCAGATGATTGAAAATCAGCCCCTATGTGATTACGTTCGCGGTATTATTCCACGTTGGAAAAATATTCAAGATGGTGAAGTTTCAAGGGGGGAAGTATTTTGGGAAAGGGTGTGTAGCTATGTTTTTTGAGGTTGTGTACATACATGGGGGATATATGAAATGTCTTTGAGAGCATGTTATTATTTTTGTTGTCTGAAGATTAAAATAATGACAGATATTGATATTTTAGACTGTTAAACTTCTATTTAGCTATTAGTGCTCATACACAATGTGCCGCTGGTGTACAAGGGGATTGTGGCTAAGTATTAACCCTTAGTCTGCCGGAACGTAGATCTACGCGAGACACAATGGCTTTTTAATTGTGTCTGTAATTACGACATACAAGGGGTTAACAGCCGCACGGGTCGATCGATCAGTTGTAAGGTACGCTTGCCGCGGTTGGTCCGTGGAAGGGTGACCATCTTTACATACCAAGACCCCTTCTTGCCTCGGAAAGCACGTTAGGCGTTGGTCCCGGCTGTCATTCGTGGATCTTTGACAGTCGTTACGGATCGTCAGAAGCCCGAAAGTCTGACAACCAGTCTTACCAAGGGGTATCGTGTAACTCGTATTATTTGATGTGGAGGTCAGATAGGTAGTCGCTCCATGTAAAATACTGGTATTCAGCTGCATCCAGTTAGACTGGACTGGAAGCCGACCTCAACATAGTTGGGAAAAGGCTAGGCAGATGACGATGTTGGCACTATGTGCCGCTCGTGTATTTGAGCACGGTATAGAAGAGTGATTCGACGGGTGTCGACGGCTGCAGTGATTTATTCCGGTCTGATCTCCTGAACCCCCCTCCACCCCTCCCTCCTCGATCTACTGCTTGTTCGTCTTCTGTTTTAATCTATGTTTAATCCACTATAAACTTTCTCATTCCAGTTTGATTACCTTTGTCGTTGACGCGTGCCGCTTGTGTGTATTAGCACTTATATAAATAGAAGTTTTAACTAAGCCAAGGTGTAGAAATCAAAGTGGTTTACTTATTTTGGTTCATTTCTTTTTAACCCCCGACGCAAAACCGACGGGGTGTTATAAGTTTGACGTGCCTGTGTGTGTGGGTGTGTGTGTGTGTGTGTCTTAGACCAAGGTTTAAACCATCCAGCTATTTTTAAATTTCGAACTATAATCCGACGAAGCTAAAGTTCTTATTACAAAAACTGACGTTAAACCCGAGTCTAAGTATTCATTTAGTATAGTCAATTTTGCATTAAGAACTTTACAGTTGTCAGAATAAAGTTCAAAATTTAAAAATGGCTCGATGGTTTAAACCTGGGTCTAAAGATAAACCTTGTTTTATAATAAGGCCGTTTAAGTTGGGGGTTTTTAAATGATTTGATCCGTTTCCAATTACTTACATTTTATTTTATTAGGTATTTTTTGTGTCGGGGGTTATTAATTTTTTTTTTTTCTTAACGTCTGTCTTTAGCTTTACATTCTTATATAAGATGGTCCACCATGACCGGAATTGGACCGGGAGGATTTTTAATTATTGTATAAATATTCCACAGCAATTTATACTTTCTTATTTTTTATTGCTGAATGGGCCCGCTCTTGACCTCGACCACGTCTTATGGAAGGCGATAGATGAGGTCTATGATGGAACGAGCGTACCCAGAAGATGCCTAAGACACTGGAACTCCCAGGGATCGGCGAAACGCAACAGGCTGCTAACGCCGGACTCCGGTTGGAGGGTGGTCGCAAACCTACCACCACAATGGAAGAATTGGCCAGTCAAATAAGGTGTTGGGTGTGACGCCGAGCGCTCGGTTTAGTTGAGTAACTGGCGGAACAAAGTGCGCTACACGAGGAGGCTTCTTCATGCATCCCAAAAAACTTCTTCTTAATACTTAACAATCAGCTCTGATGAAACTATCTTCACACCATCATCTTCATCGCAAAATGTTCGATATCTTTGCCTATTTCAAAGTTTGCACACTTAATAAAATACAATGTCTATCACAGATAAACTTGAGCTGCTTATAATGAAAATCGTAACTATGCATGAGTTAGCTACGCACCACAGATCACAGAGAACTATTTACTTTACCAATTCGGTTAATACTTCTAAGGATTGTTCCATGGAATGTTTGGAACTTTGTGGTTGCAACAACAAAGGGCCTGTAAATAAGCCAAAACGCGTAAATAGGGAAGTTAGCCACGTAGTTGGTTGGCGCTTCTTAGCCCGCGAAATTCAACATTACTTACGTTTCTTCAAGGTCAGTGTCAGTGAGACAGATCGCTGTACGTTGGTCAAAATGTGGGATACCAACATAATATACTTACCCAAGTAATAACATATTAAAACGCTCGTAACATCAAAACTCCATAAAAGTTTCGCGAAAAGCACTCACAATAATAACAAGAATCATGTAAAACCACGAACAAAATAATAATTATGCAAACAGGTTGATAAAACCATACAGTCACAACTATAACGTCCCACCATCAATACGTAAATAAAATAACATTTTGTGACCACATTAAGTCCCTCTTATAAATATTATGACCACAATATTTCATCGGATTTCATTACTTTTAAGTGCGTATTGAAATCGCGAGGCCAATAATCAGAATTAATTATACATCACTAATGAAGGTACAACAAAATTTATCAGATTTCGTAAAACCGTATGCAGTGCTACATTATTTCAGATTAAAATTATTCGTTGTAATGGAGTTTAATGCGCAATTACTAGTAAGTTCATTACTGAATTTCTCAATGGATGTTCATTAAGAGTGTTTACATGTTGGTAGTGTGATAGCCCCATGCTTCGGAAAGCACGATAAGCCGTTGGTCCTGCGCCTGAACTCTTTTCTTTTCAATTACTTATTACAGTAAATAAAGAAGTTTTGGTGAAAAATTAGTTCGAAATCTGTGGTTAGCCAACTAGTGCAATTTGAGCTTGAGGTGAAGTGACTTTTTGAAGTTTGAAAAAATTGGGATCGTTAACCCGATGTTCGACTATGGGCCAGCTAATCTGAGGGGCCATTCTGGTAATTTTAAGAAAGTTCACAGCCTCATATAATCTGTCAAATATACCTCTAATTTCCCTAAATTTTAAATGACAAGTTTTTCACATTTATTTTCGCTGAGATGAGATTGTTGCGACTAGATTTTGAACGTTTGTAATTTTGGGCATTGTCCTTCTGTACTAAGATACTCGTAGGGCATCATCATCATCATCATTTCAGCCGAAAGACGTCCACTGCTGGACATAGGCCTCCCCCAATTTTGGGTGAGTTTGCCATAATCGCCACGCTTGGCAGGCGGGTTGGCGATCGCAGTATGGTATGATGATGTAATGCATAGAGAACGCTGCTGCCCATTCTCCGGTCTCCCTTAGTCGCCTTTTACGACACCCACGGGAAGTATGGGGTGGTGCTATTCTTTAAGTCCGGCACCGCACAGACTCGTAGGGCATAGTATAATGTTATCATGCAACTTTTAAAGAGTCATATTCTAGTTTATTAAGATGTAAGCAGTTACATTATTATGTCTATCATCAGGCCATACTTTTAGCGAGTATCATATGATTGTAATTGTTTCACAAAATGTAAATTATTTACTGATAAAATAAATATCTATACCTACGTACGTAGTAATACGAACCAAAGAAAATACAATAAAACATTTCCTTTTTAAAAGGCAAAGCCCAATTTAATGAATGGCTGGGCAATTTGGTCATGTACATTGTGGGCACACAATGGGCCGGTGATCGGTCTAACCGCAGGGGCTATCATTGGACGGGCGTATCGGACGAAAATACCCGATCGCAACTTCGGATCTCAAATAAATTGATTTCGGTATTGAATTTGAATTAAATTGGGCTAAACCATGGCCAGCTCCAGCACTTTAGGACGGCATCGTAAAATATTTTATAGCTACAAAATAATCAGACTTATACTAAGTTCAGGTTTCCTCACGATGCCAACCCGTCTTGAACAAGCGTGGTAATCAGTGCAATGGCCTCTTCTTATACAGAGAAGGTACGACCTTCTCTGTATAAGAAGAGGCCATTGCTCTGCAGTGGGGCAATTTATAAGCTACTATTTTGTTTAACAGAATAGTAATAATAAAAATGTTACTAATTAAAGCACACTATGTAGTGTTTTTGTGTGATTGTGACGGGTGCACACGAATTTCATGACTCATTATGCAAAATTTAACCGATGGATTTTTTGGGTTTTCAGTGTCGAGCAATTGAAATTCCATTTTCAGTGTTGGTTAATGATCGAATTAAAGTATTTAGGTAAAATAATTAAAATTGTAAAATGGTATATTGTACGTGAGATAAAACAATCAAATAAAATATAAACAAGTTTTATTATTAAACTAGGTTCTGCCCGCGACTTCGTCCAAGTGAAATTTCACTCTCCCCCATTCAGCCTCTTAGGGGTGGAATTCTGAAAAACCCTTTCTTAGTGGTTACCTACTCTTCACAAAGAACTCACCCTCCAAATTTCATGTCTCTAGGACAAGCGGTTTAGGCTGTGCTTTGATATATCAGTCAGTCAGGACTTTGAATTTATAGATTCATGGATTTTTTTTTTCCCGAAAATTAACATGACAAACTTTATTATGTAAAGTTTTACAAAAATGTTGAACTTGTCTTACCTTTTGATTCACCTCCTTGATAATTTGGGTCATTTAACGTAACAAATCGCGTTCCAAGACACCGTTTTACTACAAAAGCTCCACTAAATTGTTGCTAGCTATTTAATTTAAACGAAAAGGGCAGAGAGAACTCCATCAAATAAATGTTGCCCAAAAACTCGCTGCGATAAAATAAAACTTTACTACGTTCATAAAACGCTACAGTCGTTTGTGGAACTTTAAATATTATCTTTAGCATTTTAGAATTGAACCATAAAATAATAATTATTCTTCTACTTAATGGTGATTTGTATTTACAGTTCTAACAGTGTTAAGTAAGACCAATCAAGGTCTTCCCATGGGTATAAGACGAATGACTATGACCTATCCCACGATAACTCAAATAATAGAACTCGAATATCACATTAATAGTCCCTTTCTTTTTGTTCCAGATGTCATTACAACAGTTGGAGAGCGAAAACCAGTTGATCGTGACTTCATCCGCGTCACAATGATAACATGACGAAATATGTTAAACAAACGCAATAGCGCGCGGACTAGACACTGTTGTGCGAGCATGTACAGCCATGCCCCGTTATGTGCACACTTAAAAAACCCCCAACAAGTAGTCTTCTTCAACATCTACTTCATTCTCGTCGTGACGTGCCTCTCCGTGGACACAGTTAACTCCAACACCACAAATATGAACAGGCATTTCAACGAAAAAGGTGTAAAATACTTCAACACAAAACAGAACGATGCTCCCGATGACAATTATGAAGATCACGTCCCCTCACATGCAGATGTCAATTTCGATACGAACCCCTATTACAATAGTGAAAATTTTCTACATTTGAATACTAAGTTTTACAATAACGAGAATAACGCTTACAGCAATTACGAAGACTATAAAAAGTTCTATCTCAATCCTTCTGATCCAGTCCCTAAATCTAATGTTAAGTTTAAGATAAGTAGTAGGATAGTGCAGACTAAGTATGGAAAATTACAGGGGATAGTTCTGGCTATGGACGAGCACAGATATTTGAGTCCGCTTGAGGTTTTTTTGGGCGTACCGTACGCTACACCGCCGGTTGGATCCAACAGGTGAGATATTTTTAGACCATTTAACCTTTTAATTTTATGCTCGCTTTGCGAGAGGAGTGCTTTATTGAGTAAACAATGGACGGAAACCTTTTACTGAATGGAGAGGGAATCAATTACTTCAGGATGTTAAATATGTAAAGCAATATATTTTTAAATATTTACGTTCAATTTGAGGTAACTTTTAAAGAGTACTGTATATAACATCAAATTAAGTTAGAAGGAAATAAAAGCGATCAGAGGTAATAAATACAGAGTCATTTAACATCCTTAGATAAAAACGTTAAAGAAGTTTCTTTTGTAATAAATTTCGTGAAAGGTACAAATTGTTTTGTTAACTTTTAATAGATGCGTAGGTATTTGTATATGGAAGTTGTTAATAGCAAAAGTTGGGGAGTTCATTGTATCTCACTAACTTTGACGTTCTTTATAAGAAAACAAATGCCTAGCTAAGTTTGTATCGCATCAGTACGCATTATATCAATTTTAATATCTGTAGTATTTTGGATTTCGTGTCAGGTAGGTACTTAGTTGTTTCGTGAATTTTCTACTGCCATACTGTTAATTTGACTTAAATGATAATTATCATCATTATGGTCAGCCTTGTTAAACCTTTGCTAACTCAAACTCTCCTCATTTTAATTTTTTACTTTTTAATCATTATATTGCCGTAGTGACACTGTGGAACCGGCCTAGGTTTGAACCCAGATAGGGAATTTACTAGATTATTTCATTACCACTGCTATCAAAATCGTGAAGAAAAACAGTGTGAGGATACTGGAATGTCCTAGAACCATACAAATTCAAAGACATTTGACTCTACCAACACTTAAGTACTGGGCCCGCGTGGTAGATTACGACCCACACCCTCTCAAAAGAGGTTTATATCCCATCGGTGGTAACATTATTATGCCGATTATAATTCTGTAAATACATATTTATTACGACCGCGAATCATATTTAAATCAACGTACAACTTAATATTGACCAGCAAATTGCAAAAAACGTAAGAAAATTTGAATTTTGCGGGGTACCTTAGCGCTTCCCCCTTAAGGAGTAACTATTTAGTAATCTGTGATTAAGGTCCCTAGGGAGCCTATTGAAACTAAGTGCACTCTTATTGAGAAAACATTCCGCCTATCATTGGTCATTGCAAAAGGTACATTTAATATTGGTCGTTGACGTAATCCCATCAAATTCGTGCTTAATGACAGATTAGCAACAAGTTCAGGACAGTCAATGTGGCCATTTGCGATACCCAACAGTAAACTCATCTATGTTATATTCTTGTTATTGTTCTAGGTTCAGCCCAACACGTACCCCCTCACCATGGGATGGAGTGCGTGTATCCGATAGACCAGGTCCTGCCTGCCCGCAGAAACTACCAGACATGGATGATGAAAGGACCATTTTAGAGAAAATGCCTAAAGGCAGACTAGAATATTTGAAAAGACTGATTCCCTATCTTAAGAATCAAAGTGAAGATTGTCTATATTTAAACATTTTCGCTCCATTGCAAAGTAAGTAATATTAATATTCCATTTAATATGTCTAATGGGCCCTTTGCAAGTTGGCGTCGGCTCCTCGTACATATTCCAAACTTTTGGGACCTCATTGTCCCGAGATAGGCGGAAAGGATAAATTATTAATAGTAACAATAAGGTTTAATATTCAAATAGTAACAGATAATAGTGTGACATAATATTATGTGAGCCATAAACTAAGCGTCGTCTTGTATCTTGTGACTCAGAAATTGTAGGTACATGTATACGAATAAATAAAATTTAAGTGCACATGAAAGTATATACAGTACTTATAACAAAAAACAATTTTTAAATGCTGATGCTATAAGGAGTAACTTACATTTTTATTTATTTTAGAAAAAGAATACCCGCCGCGGCTTAGAGTTGTGTTTTTTTTTTAATAAAACCCATGAAATCCACACCCCCGCGGGCAAATCCGCGGGCAAAAGCTATGTTCAGAAGTTATACATAAATGAAAGAGGTGTTTAGTATAAAAAGTCTTTGAGATAAAAGTTTTTTCATTATTATTGTTTTTCAAACACCACAATCAAATTCTTATAAAGCCGCTTATATGTTATATTTTACTGCATAAATTATAAGCTTTTTTTGCTCAAAAACTATCTTAGTAGATAAATGTCTGCTTTCAAGACACACAAATAATATTTTTGACGTCAATAGCTGAATATTTACTCCTACAGGCTTGGGTTTCTTGTCAATGAATAATATTGCAATTGGATTTCAGACATGCTTCATCAACATACTTGTAGGCAGAAGATTTTGTTAATCTACTAATAAAATCAAATTCTAGTCACCGCTGTGACATTCAGAAAAGGAAATATTCTAAAGTTATAAGAAACATTTCGTGTTTACGCTCAAGTTATTTTCTCAACACGTCTCGCAACAAAATGTCTCAGAATTATGTATTTTTAGTAGATATATACGGTTAGCATTGTTGTCTCCCGTGCCGTGGAAATTTATTAATATCCAAAAAATTACAATAAATAATAATTACCAAGATATTATAATAAGAATAATTAATAAAAATTACTTCTGCAGTAGTTTTTGAACGAAACGTAAAGAAAATTATTTCAGATTTTTTAAATACAAAATTAAACAAATTATAAACAGAAACACACAACAAAAACAAAAGATAGACAATGCTAAACAAATCTTTTACCACCCTATCATTAATATTAATAAACTAACAAAGTAAAACAACCAGCAAAAATTCAAACTAGGGCAAACACCCTATTATCATCATAAAAGTTTTACATCATCCCTTTCATAGCCACCACACAAAAGGTGACTATGTCACTACAGACCTCGTTAGAACCTTCAGAAACATCTGTTACCGTAACTATTTCTTTAGCTAAATGTAATTTATTTATTGACTAGAACCTCATCTTTTGTGTTTAAAGGCAATCGTTTACGTACAAAGAGCCATTTTCTAGTATACATTTTTATTCGTAGACTTTATAAATTCTCTTTGTGATGCGATATACTGCATTGTTGTCAGATTGTTTCGGGATTTGTTTTTATTGAGCATTTTTTAAATCTCTGTTGTAGTTTTGTATAAAGCTTAAATTTAACACCACTTGAATTAAATAGTTTTTTATTTATCAAAAATTATCTGTTGTGTAATATGTATTTAATCAAATATAATTATGACTCGCTATGTTTGCATTAGTTTTGGTTAACTTATCCAGCAGGTTATTTAATTTAAATTCAATTCTTCCGCCTTCTTCAGCACTGTAAACTAGCATATCGATTTCGAATCACAGTTTCTATCACAATCCGAAGGATTTGGAAGGAAATTAATTCATATTTTTTAACCGACTTCGAAAAAGGAGGAGGTGGTTTCTCAATTCGACCGTATATATATATATATATATTTTTTTTTTATGTGTGTTCGCGGATAACTTCGTCGTTTATGAACCGATTTTGATTATTCTTTTTTTGTTGCAAAAGGGGATATGCCAAGGGTGGTCCCATGATAAGGAAACCAGGATCTATTGATGGCATCCCAGTGAAATCGAGGGGAACTTTCGAAAATCGTAGGAGCGACTAGTGCGTTTGTTAATTTTTTCATTAAGTATTTTAAAGCACTACAATTTGATGAAGGCTTGGAGTCAATCTGATGATGGAGCCGAAAGACAGTCGAGGGGACTCCTCAACGATTTACAGCAGTTACCTTGTGTTTGGCCTTGATTAATTTGTATTGATGTGAACTTTACACCTAGATGGGTTGCGACTGTCATTAGGGGTCTGATGATGAAGACGAAGGACAGTTAAGGGAACTCCTCAACGGTTTACAGTAGCTACCTTGTGTATGTTCACCGATTACTCGAAGACGGCTGGACCGATTCCAAAAGTTCTTTTTTTATTTGAAAGGGTATACCCTCGAGGTGGTCCCATTATCATCAAGTTGGAATCTGATAAGAGGATTCCATGGAAATCGAGGGAAACCCTCAAATTTTATAGGCAAAGCTACAGCGATTTGGATATTTTTTAAAGTAACTTGAGCATTTGCTCTCGGAAATCATCACTTGGTAAAGTGGAGCTGATGATGAAGATCACAGATGGCCATCGGAACTACTCACTGACAAATATTTCACGGGTTGCGATTCGATTACTTTAATATGGTTGCTAAGCAATTTATGCTCGTCACAATGCGTATTGCGAGTGATTGTTGAGGATCTCCTGGTTCTTACCGGGAGAACTCCTCAACAATTAACGTCCCAGCATCGGGAAAAGCAATATTTTGTAAAAGGTGATGAACAGTTGGCATTAGGCTATTGTAACTTAGATAAATTACAAACTGACCCACTAAAAAGTGAAAAATAAAAACATTTTTACAAAAAAAAAACAACCGACTTCCAAAAAAAACACTACAAATTGAAAAATAACTTTAATTTCGGAAGTCGGTGTCAATAAACGAAAACGCGGAACCAAAGACACCGACTTCCGAAATTAAAGTTATTTTTCAATCTGTAGTGTTTTTTTTGGAAGTCGGTTGTTTTTTTTTGTAAAAAGTTTTTTTTATGTTATTATTTATTATGTTTGATCAACAACGTAAATAACGCAATGAATATCGTTGAACTGTCAAAATGAACGGCGTTGGGGTTTTGAATATGTCACGCAATTAATCCGTAGGACTTTAGGTCCTTACCAATTTTTTAAATTAATTGATACATTATGATTAATCGCTTTAATTTTGTTATAGTGGACGAGACGAAGCTTGCGTTACCCGTGATGGTGTATATCCATGGCGAGAGCTACTCTTCGAGTTCCAGTCACCCATACGATGGTGCAGTTCTTGCCAGCTATACGGATCTCATCGTTGTCACCTTGAACTTCAGACTTGGGGTTCTAGGTAAGTAATATTTTGATGAGTTCATTTTTCCCTTAAAGATAAGGGGCTTTTGGGACCTAAACACAAAAAACGCAAGTTTTAGAAACAATATGGTCGACTACAGTAAACAAAAACAGAAAAATATATGATATTATATGTATATAATACAACAAATTTAATACGATAGAAAAAATCATGACACTACCTCTAAAAACTTTCTTTTTTCAATAAAAACCATGCTAATATACATTCAATCATCCTGAATTTTTGTCAGATTATTCTACAAGCAATATACTAAAATACTAGTATTTTAACTTTTTCGTCCAAACAATATTGTTTTTGTACCTAATTAAATAATTGCTTCATATTTTACAATAAATTACCAGCGTTGTGTTCTTGCGCTTCTCTTTCTTTTCTATGCAGTCCGTCAGTGACAGCGCTTTAGGTCATGTTAGGCCCTTAAGCTTAATATACACATGTTGACCACGTCCGTGAGCATAGTTGCAGTAACCACAGTTTTACGTTATTCGGTCGTTGTATTGGAAAGTGGTCACCGCGACCATGGCCGCGGTCGCGGTCCCGCTGTGCATGCGGTCACTTAGTGTGCAAATAAATAGAATGTCGATAAATTATAATTATCATGACCTATTTTAGGACAATCAATATCGACTGTTCGACGCCAATCGATTGTATCTTGTTGCATTTTCTGCAACGTGATATTCCTATAGCTACTTACGCTATAAAAAAAAACAAATTCAAAATATTTAATATGAAATATACCTACAAGGGCACTTATGAAACGTCAGAAGCTAGGTGCACGGTTCCAATTGGTCGTTTCCTATAGAGAAGAGCCGGCAATAAACTCCGCGGTTACTCTTTTTAAAAATAATTACCACACCACACCACATCACAACAGAACACAACGCACTATACCGCAACACAACACAAGGCACCACAATATAACACACCACACCACACAACCACATCTCCCTCCTTTAACAGACATACCTACACGTTAATAGCCGTAGTTCATTATAGGTTCATAATGTTATCACACTTATCACACATAAATAAAGGATTTTTTGTACACGAAGTTACAGTAGAATACTGACTCCTAAGTCACAGGGTCCCCCCTAGATTAGGAGGCAGGGTTTTCACTATATAAGCAACCTTTGTTTCCCTAAGTTTAATGTTCCTATGTGTATATTGTATTAGCTTTGTATATTGAGGTGTTTGTGTTAATAAACTTACTTTTATTATTTTATAATTGGCTTTTACAATGTTTTCAAAATACAGTAGGTACGGGAGGACAGCGTAGGCCTGTCGACAAGTACCAGGTACTTGATAAAATAACAATGGTCTACAGATCTAAAGTCTAAAAGGCCTACAAAGTCCTCACAATTACAAAGTAAGAATCTATCAAAAGGATAAATAAAAAATAAGATATAAAAACCGGGCAAGAGCGAGTCGGACTCGCGCACCGAGGGTTCCGTAACATCCGGGTTTATGCATAAGGTTTATGTTTATGAAATTAAATGTTTTTTTTTTATTTTTGAGTTGATAGAATGAATGGTAAATTGCGGTTTACGATTTATGACGTATTAAAAAAAAACAACTTACTAGATCTCGTTCAAACCAATTTTCGGTGGTAGTTTACATGATAATGTACATCATATATTTTTTTTAGTTTTATCATTCTCTTATTTTAGAAGTTATAGGGGGGGGGGGGACACATTTTACCACTTTAGAAGTGTCTCTCGCGCAAACTATTCAGTTTAGAAAAAAATGATATTAGAAACCTCAATATCATTTTTGAAGACCTACTCACAGATACCCCACACGTATGGGTTCGATGAACAAAAAAATTTTGAGTTTCGGTTCTAAGTATGGGGAACCCTAAAATTTATTGTTTTTTTTCTATTTTTGTGTGAAAATCTTAATGCGGTTCACAGAATACACCTACTTACCAAGTTTCAACAGTATAGTTCTTATAGTTTCGGAGAAAAGTGGCTGTGACATACGGACGGACAGACAGACAGACAGACATGACGAATCTATAAGGGTTCCGTTTTTGCCATTTGGCTACGGAACCCTAAAAACCTACCAAAACCAAGTGATATGATTGCCATTACAACCACTAATAATGTGCGGGTTGCAAGGTCGTAGGTAATATTAAATCACTGATTGGTTTTGGATTTGAAGTGTGTTTATTAAAGGTTCTTCAAGTTTCTTGTATAATGTCTTAAAGTAAAATGTTATGTTAAATTCTATGTTAAATGTCATGTTAAATATTAATGAATGCACCCGGTCCGTTTGATGCCTGGTAATGCACTGATGTTAAAGTATTATAAAATTGTCACTAAGATACAAGTACAGTGAATGTTGTAATCTGCTGCGTTAGCAGGTGTTCGGTTGCTTAGACCGAACAAATAATATAATGTAACTCCTGTCTAGTTTGTATGAATTAGAAAATGTATTAATAGACAGAGCTCTGGTACCCCTAACACAAGTTTAATTTTAGTTTGGGTTCCAGTGGAGATAGTCAGTAATGTATGCAATTTAAATACTATAGTGTCATAACATATCGCCTTTATGTTAATTGGAAATAAAGTTATTATTTTATTTATTTATATTACCCTTATTACACAGTAATACCTAACCGGAATATACTTATGACATTAAAAACAAACGCATATTTGCTAGTTTTCCTTACATTGTAAATAAATTGTAAGTTGTTCCTTGTTTAAATTACTAAAGTGGTGCTTCAGTTACACAACAGTGACCATTTATGGGTGTTGTACCCCGAAAATTAGGGTCTGAATGTGGTTTTACATCGGCGAGGCGAGGCGTGGGTGGGATGGCCGAGAATTGAAATTTGTATGGCAAAATTTCCATCCACGCCCTTGTGGAGGGCTTGGATAGAAATTTTGCCATACAAATTCTCGCCCATCCCATCCACGCCTCGCCTGGCCGGTGTTACAATACCATCTTAAGAGGCTGCGTAGGGGAATTTATAATATAGGTAATCTGAAGTTTCAAACCCTTTGCGTGATTCTACGTTCTAGATGATGTGGTTGTTATTAATTAGATTCAAAGGCGTGTTCAAAGTTGACGTAAGCACAGTTTCTATTAAAGACATTTCTAATTAATTTTTGCGGTATTTCATCTTGACTCACGAGTGAAGACGGCTTAAATGTGGTACACCACACAAACATATCTAATGGTACATCATTAGTTATGTTTGTGTGTGTTTGGATTATTAAAAACATTCTTATATTAAAAGAGAATACTGTACTATCATCTTTGCAGTTGTTCGTGATTAATAATAACGGTAAATCACTTTTTATCTATAAGTATCATTTTTAAACATGAATGTTTAAGTGCTGCAATTGAAATTAAATTGCTTTAAATGCAAGTAAGCCAGAAAACTAACCTCGTAATCACACTAACACTCGTATTATAACGGCGAAAATTTGTGAGTGTATTTATATGTTGTGTGTGTTTATATGGATTAACATATAGGCTACTTTTTATCCCGATATTCCCACGGGATCGACATTTACGCGGTTGAAACCACGGGGCGTAGCTAGTTAATAATAAAGATCGACGTAATTACTAATTTTGTGCGAAAGTTTGTGAGTGTATTTATATAGTGTGTGTGTTTATATGTTTGTTACTTCTTCACGCTCAAAAGGCTAGACCAATTTTGATAAAATGTTGTATGGAGGCAGCTGACACCCTGGATTAACATAATATAAGCTACTTTTTATCCCAATATTCCCACGGGATCAACATTTACGCGGGTGAATCCGCGGGGCGCAGCTAGTTAATAATAAATATCGACGTAATTACTAATTTTGCTTTCTCAAAAATCCACGTAAAAGCCCAAGCAACACTTTTGCTCCTCCGTCAACAATATCAAAGAAAACAATCAAATTTTAAACCACTTAAACAAAATCAAGTCTACACAATTCAAGAGTCCAACACAAAGTTTAGATTCATCTTCATTTGAATAAGTGAATTAAGTGAACGTCATAAAGTCGACGTCTTATTTCGCAAAATACTTGAAAGTTCAAGGACCCGAAGTTGGAAGAATTCTTGAAATATAATCAAGTTTTATTTCCATAGGGTATCTTCGTATGAATTTCAGTCTATTAGCTCTTTTGATATCGCATAATTTATAAAACTTCATTGACGACAATGGTTTATATTGAGACAATGCTTTATTAGCTTAATAAACATCTACGTGTTCAAACATAACCTAAACTGTAAATATCTCAATAGCTGCAATGGTCCCAAGATGGTTCCTGTAGGTACTCCATTAATTAGTAATGTGTCAGTTAGCGATTATGTTAATGAATATACACATAATTATTATTGGTAAGCATGTCATGTTATGAATCTAGTCTTGAAGTTGAAGATAACTGTCGTCAATTATTTAAGACTGATTTAGAATTTAATTAAGTATGGGAATTTAGTGAATTAGATGTTTCGAAAGCCTAGGAAAGGTCAACACTATACTTGCTATTAGTAATGTAATTTAGTTTTGATTATCCTTTGATATAAATATTTTATTCTTGAGTAGATTTACTTCATTACTGATTCAGACAAAATGATTAATTGATGCAGTCCAATCCCATTCATTCCCTGATATTAATCAACTCGGAAAGTATATCTGAAATCGTCGCACAAATTCAATTTGCAACTTTAAATGCTCCGATTTACAGTTACAGTGGTGCAGTTACAGCTGTGTCAATTGGCAATCAACTTCCGATTGTGTAGAAACAAAGATGAATATTGCTGTATGTGGTTGATACTGTATATTCGCAGTGGTTAAATTGCGGTTTATCTTTATTGATCTTACATGAGTGGTTCAGACGCTTAAGTTATGTTTTAAGATTACTGTTGTTTGAAGTACTTGATCTTTATTATATAGGTTTAAATATAATTTATACTAGTTATTTCTGCGTTTTTTTTATATATTAGTTTGGCAGAGGATGTTGTATAGGTCTGAGACTTATTAGTAGAGCCATTTGTCGCAGAGGTAGAAGTAATAATAATCTGTCTTCAAAATTTTATAAAGAAGAAAAAAAATTTTGTTTGTGCCATTTGTTTATTTTTTAGAGCTACAATAGGAAAAGCAATCGTAGAATTTTTGAATGTTGAATCACAAACTTGCATAAATAGAAAACGCAGCCAGGCTGTTGCCTTCAGGCACCGCTCCGTAATCCATTTCATCTCAGTTGACTAACAAATTGTGCAGAATCCGGCTGATACATTGCGCACTTTCCGTTCACTCCTAAATCACTGAAGCAAATCAGAATGCCAAACAAACATGGGCTTCAAAAACAAATATCCCGAAGTGCAATTTTCATCGAACGTTTTATTTTTAAACAAGGGGTACGACTAAAACAAAAATGTTACTGATGATATCTACTGTGCTCTCAAAAATATTCCAAGCAAAGTTTTCCAAAGCACATTCGTGCGTAATGAACGTGATTTTATTTTGTAGCTTTTTCTGTTAGCTGTGTAGATACAGACGTGTTTCGTTCCATTTCAATTCATTTCAATGCTACCCGCTGTTTGAATTAAACTTGCCCCTCGAGGATAGTTTCAACGTGAAAATATATCAGGAATACATTTTATTTGTAGGTATTTGGCGTGCAATCGCTTCGTAAAAGCGTACCGCTCTGTAATCATCGTTTTGTAAGGCTTTGATGGATTTTGTTTATTAAAAAACAATTTTTGTTGTTTATTAATTGGATGTACGTGCCTTCTATACGGTTATGGAATACGTGTATTTTTCGACTATACATCTGCACAGCCTTTTCCCAATTATATTGAGGTCAGCTTCCAGTCTAAACGGATGCAGTTGAGTACTAGTATTTACATGGAGCGACTGCCTATCTGATCTCCACAATCCAGTTACTAGGTATTACGAAACCTCTTGGTAAGACTGGTTATCCAACTTTCGGGCTTCTGTCGACTCGTAACGACTGCCAAAGGTCCACTATTGACAGCCGGAACCAACTTATCGTGCTTTCTGAGGCACGGGTCTTGGTATGTAAAGATGGTTACCCATCCACAAAGCCACTACGGCAAGTGAAGGTTGACCTGATCGATCAACCCGTGTTATTATTACTTAGCCACAAGACCCACTGTAGATAAAAAAAACTTATCCAAATAAACGATAAAACGGAAAACTTTGGTGAAGAATTTCACAAAGTCAAACGTTTTACATCTAAAGTTGGAATCTATCAATCCTATATAAATCTCGATACCTTTTAGTTTTGAAGCATTCTCGTAGAAAGTTAACGAGGCTAAGAGTACTGTTAAGTACCTACTCTAAACCTGCATACGGATCTACTGAATACAGACAATGAAGTACCACCCAACATACTAAAACAGTTTAACCTACTTTCAACTTAAGAGTAACACTGGCACATACAGCTTAAAACTTCAAGCAGACTGTAATTACAGTTCCATTAGACTACTCTGTACGCAATCCCCAAAAACACGTTGCTTTTAATGTACAGTTAGGTACAAAATACGGTAGTCGCCATACGGGCTATTTTTATCTGAAGTCCAATTCTCGTAATTAATAAAACCTTTTCACAAAAAAAGACAACCGACTTACAAAAAAAAAACTACAAAATGAAAAATAACTTTAATTTCGGAAGTCGGTGTCCTTGGTTCCCGCATTTTATTTGCGCGATTTGGATATTTCTTAAAGTAACTTGAGCATTTGCTCTCGGAAATCATCATTTGGTAAAATGGAGCTGACGATGAAGACCACAAATGACCATGGGAACTACTCAATGATAAATATTTCACGGGTTGCGATTCGATTACTTTAATATTACTTTTATATAATATATATATATATGGTTACTAAGCGATTTATTCTAGTCACAATGCGTATGAGGAGTGGTTGTTAAAGGAGTTGTCCTGGTTTTTACCAGGATGAGAACTCTTCAACAATTAACGTCCCAGCATCGGGAAAAGCAATATTTTGTAACATTTGATGAGCAGTTGGCATTGGGGTTTGAAAGTGTATGCTCTCGAGATGGTCCCATTGTCACCAAGTCAGAATCTAAAAGGTGAAAAATAAAAACTTTTATATAAAAAAAAACAACCGACTTCAAAAAAAAACACTACGGAGACAAAAATAACTTTAATTTCGGAAGTCGGTGTCAAAAAACGAAAATGCGGAACCAACGACACCGACTTCCAAAATTAAAGCTATTTTTCACTTAGTGCTGTTTTTTTATGTCGGTTGTTTTTTTTTTTGTAAAAATGTTTTATTGGCAGATTGAAACAGAATAAAATGGGAACGTCGCTAAAAATACGGGAATTGCCCCTCTTGTCATAA
Organism: Mesoligia furuncula; assembly: GCA_916614155.1. Lineage (NCBI taxonomy): Eukaryota > Metazoa > Arthropoda > Insecta > Lepidoptera > Noctuidae > Mesoligia > Mesoligia furuncula. Next base: position 30,484,597 of record OU744793.1, read on the forward strand.
CACAATAGAATCTGCCTTACCGACACACCATTACACATTACGTCGTTATGTCATTTCTGCCACCTTTTTACATGTCACACCGAATTACAAATATGACACTGACAGACTCTGACACTTAAATAAAAATTACAAAAAGATTTACTTAAATTGCCTTAAATGGCCAGTTATGAAAAGGTTGACTCGAGTTAAAGTTATTTTGATCTTCGTTATCAAGTAATTAAGTATAGTTTTCTATGCAATAGTCTAGTCAGAGTTATGACTCAGTTATCAAGCCTGGCTTGATAAAGGAAAGAATTTGAGCACTTACGAAGGTATAAAAGACTTGACTGTACCTTATTTTTGCAGGCTTCCTCAACGCAAATCCGGCACCACATCTAAAAGCCCGGGTAGCAAACTACGGCCTGATGGATCAGATAGCGGCCTTACATTGGGTGCAACAGAACATAGCCCTGTTTGGAGGCGATCCAACCAACATAACGCTAATGGGCCACGGCTCTGGGGCCGCTTGCATCAATTTCCTTATGATATCGCCCACTGTTATGCCTGGTGAGATTGTCTTTTATTTTTTGTTAGAATTTTCTTCGGTTGAAGGAATATTATATAAACTAGGGTGATTTTTCAACGTCAGACATCTTTTACCATAGAATAAAATTGATGTGTGACAGGTTTTGTAAATAGTTCCTCGGTTAAAGATATGTCGCGTTGGAAAAATCAGTCCTATGTTTATAACGGTGTCTCATATGAATATTAGTTCCATAAGATCGAAATATGATTAATTTCAAAGATGATAATTTATTGAGCAACTAGGTCACATAAAATCAGAGCAACGAGCTCATAAATGAAACATTTTATAAGCTCATATAATTTTCAAGGGGCCACTATGAATCTGAAAGCTGTAATGAAGCTATGAATATTCAGAAATTCCTATCGTATTCTATCTAGAAACTTTACTGCCAGTAAAGTCTATAAAAAATCATATTGGAACTAAGCGTATTTTTCTAGAGAAGCCTGTGATATTACTTGGATTGGTTCTTATATAAAAAAGATTTCTGAACATAATCATAAATCATCCAGATCGGGAACTTTTTCAATTACATTATCAATCTGTGTGATTTGTTTTCCATAAAGTTCTATAAACGTTAAGAATAAGGTTTCTGTTCGACTCATGTTTTTGATGATTTCACCACCCGAAAGAAAATTATTTCTCTACAAACTATTTACAACAAGAAATTCTTTTTTCGAAAATTTCTTAACAGAAGCTTAATTCCAATACAAACCTTATCGAAAAAGGTAGAACACTTGCACTGAAAATACGAGAAATTAATCTGATCAAGTAACAATAGTTTCTGTCGACGGTTTGATCCTTTCTCATAGGCACACTGAAAGGGATCCAAGAGTTATAAATCCGCTGAATTCTGAGTCGAAAAAATGAACAACACATTTTAGGCGCAAACCTTGAAAGGAAAATGTACCTAGTATTATCAAATACCTTTGGTAATAATACCTTTTGTATACCTTCTAACCGGAATTTCATTTTCAGGTTTATTCCACAGAGCAATCCTTTTGTCCGGGTCAGCACTTAGCTCTTGGGCTATTGTAGATGACCCGGTGTACTATTCATTGAAGCTAGCCAAGCATATGAATTGTAGTATACCGGATGACCTCTCTAAAGACCACGAGATCATAGTGGACTGCCTAAGAGAATCATCGATAGAAGAATTACTATCCGCAGACATATCTCCTCCTAACTTCTTGACTGCATTTGGGCCATCAGTTGACGGAGTAGTCATAAAGACAGATTTCGCCAAAGACTTTCTGACGATGTATTCGACAGGAGATTTCCCAAGTTTTGGTCCTCTAAATAACATGAATATAAACTTGAATGTTCATAAGAAGAGAAGCGATAGTGGCAGAAGATTGTTTCAAAATAAATATGATTTGCTGTTCGGAGTTGTAACAAGTGAAGCGTTGTGGAAATTCTCGGCACATGATGTGCAAAATGGGATTGAGCCAGATAAAAGGGATCGAATGTTAAGGTGGGTACAGTTACTGTTAAGAGTTTTTTATTGTTATAGATATTAGTTCTTTGATCCTGTTTGCTATGGCACTCAAATTAACATCTGAGCTTTTTCTGGGAATAAACAAATGAAAAAAGTTGCTAGTTAAAATTCTTTATTGGGATATTTGATCTATATCTATGTAAGATAAACTATTCCCAAATGACATAAGATACATTAATTTACGTCAGATTTAACGGTTTTTGTCAGAATCTAACCGCAGGTAAAACCGCGGGGCTAGTCTTACTAAATTGCTAAAGTTAATAAGAATCTTCTACAGAAAGTCACACATTCCGAATTTCCGTTATTCTCTAAAGTAATTTCAAAGTTTTAATATCCAATCCTTGTGATCGGCATACAAAACAAATTTAAAACTGTCTTCTCAAAAACAGATATGTTTTTGAGAAGACAGTTTTAAATTTGTTAAACGCCACCGGCGGGCGTATTCTATCTATAAAATATTCGTGAACAAAGTAATTCTCAAAGTAAAGTATTAAAGACGAGGGAAAACTTGGTAATATAAAGAATATTGCGATACTAATCGCCATGGAAACCGTTCTGTCAGAAATTCACACATGCCAAACACCGACGCGATTTAGCCAAACGGACCGAAAGCGGCTGACCAGGCCGCATGCTGGTGCGCGGCTACGATCAAATTCACTCGCGCGGCAAAATGGCACCGCATTGTGCGATGCTACGTTACGACATAATCGGTACGCAACTTATAATCCAAGGAATACGTCACTTCGCTGTCAGCTCATTGGTCCGTGGTTAATATTCTAACAGATTTCGAACTTTGCCTGGATGTATTATGGCAAATTACATTACACACGTGTGATTTCTAATGTATCTGCGCTGAACTGAAATACATTAATTAAGAATTGAAAGATGTCATGTCTTTAAAAACGTACATGTGTTTTATAAAATAACCGGTGTTGATTTTAAACATTTTTTTGGTGAAATGCTCTCAAAATTAAAAGCCTTGCAATACGTGCATACTCACATCCTACTATCCCACAAATAAATAAACGCAAAGATTTGTGAGGATGGATGGATGGATGTTTGCTACTCTTTCACGCAAAAACTACTGAACAGATTTGGATGAAATTTGGCACACAGGTAGCCAGTAACAGGTAACCAGTATTAACACATAATAATTTCCGAGTAGTTTTTATCCCGATATTCCCACGGGATTGAAACTTATGCGGGTGAAACCGCGGGGCGCTGCCAGTAATTTCATAAAACACTTTACAAATATCGTGACATTTTAAACGTTATATGTACCATATAAGTGTATGTCATATGTACCAAAGTATATGTATTCAAATCCAATGCTAAATCTGTATTTGCTTTGCAGAACGTACGTGAGAAACTCCTACACTTATCATCTAAGCGAGATCTTCTACACAATTGTGAACGAATACACGGATTGGGAAAGAACGGTAGAGGTTTGTTTGTCTATAAACGTAGCGATATTGTTGTCACACTTCTTGAGACCCTCATATGACTCCTTCAGACTGTCTCCTCGTTTTATTGAAACATTTATTCGTAATCTCTAAGCTTATATTGTGCATCTTCAATAATAAATTTGAAACTTGAGAATTGTCAAGAGAAATATCAAAGCAGCACGCTTTGATATTTCTCTTGACAATTCTCAAGTAATTATTTAGCCCTTAATTTCTTGGAAGGAAGTCACTGAACTGTTAGTTTACTTTCATTTATAACGTTAGTACAAATTCAGTAAAGTCTTAATTTTCTTCCTAATGATAAATCCCTCTTCTAAATGCTTCATTATTTATTTAACCATACAAGACAAAACAAACAAGAAAAATATAAACATCCAAATTGAGAACCTCCTCCTTTTTTTAATCGGTTGAAAAAGAAGTCCAAAGGTGATGCTTGTTTCTAAAGAAATCTCTTTCAGTATTCCTGCGATAGGGAGAGTAGATAAAAAGAGATATAGACAACGTGTTTAAGAGTAGAAAGGAAAACGAAATACATAAAATCGAAAACTATTCTCTAATTTAACTATGAACATACAATATGTTTTAAATAAACATCACTAAAATATATATGAATATAATGTAATTTATTTTGAAATTTTTTAACATAACGATAGATCTAAATATTCCTCAATTAGAGGTAAATATTTTCGAGTCTTAAATAAGATTTTGAGGTGTCATAATAAATTAACAGCAACTTCAGCCACTAAAGAAATCTGATTTAGCTGCCAAGTAAACAGTATGGCACCTTCAAAACTCCAACGGAACTCGTAAATTTTAAGACGGAAACTCGAAGACGTTTTCACAAAACTCACGCCAAAGAGCTCAATCATATCTCACTTAACGATATTAGTTGTCAGAAATAAGTATAAATTATTTAGTTTGTAGATTTCAAATAATATTTCTAAACGATTATTAAAGTTGGAACGAAATTAATCGGTTGAACCCAAATCTCTCTAAAATTTGATTTTGGATTACCTACTTTTTCAAATATTCCACGGGGCTTGCGAAATTAAATGAGGTAACAATTTCTGAGAAGATAACGTTGCTATTTTGAATCGTAAAATACCATAGAATATGAACCACAATTGTGTGTCTTTTAGATCAAGGTTATATTCATGGATTCATCATAATCCCCTGACGTATTTTGAAGCAGTGTGAGTCTTATTTACTGACTGATATTTCTAACGGAACACACTAGATGTGTTCATTTCTTTGAGGCCGAAGTAAAGACAGCAACATTTTGCCCCAGTCAGAAAATAATGATTCTCTAAACAGTTTAAATACGGATTCATAAACACTTAAATTTTCCACAGAACCCTATCAACACTAGAGATGCGACTGTAGCAGCTTTGTCTGATGCGCAATACGTTGCACCATTAGTACAAAGTGGGGATCTTCTTAGTGGTGGACCAAGACCAGCTCCGAATGATGAAGATGGACCGCGAAGACCTACCAAGACTTTCTTCTATGTGTTCGATTACCAGACTAAGGATGGATTTTATCCTCAGGCAAGTAATTTTAAGTCATTATAATTTTAGCTAGGATATAGAAAATAATCAAAATGGCTGTAATCTATTAAAAGCAGTCGAATGTAATGATGTATTTACTTGGCGTCATATAATTTCCTGTTGAAGGTCAAAAACTATTCTGTTATTTTTTTTTTTTTCTAAAAAGCCATATATTATTGTAGCCTACATTTTAATATGTGCGTGTGAACTGAAGGACTATACTGATATTTCGCAAAATAAAAATAGTAGGATTTAGTAGTAGACTTAAAACAATTGTAGAACAAATCTAGGTATTTGTAAACAAATATATTAAAAACTACAGCCCTTAAAGTGCGGTCCCTCAGTCCTCGCAGACCATCAGCCAGATCTCGGAAACTATCTGAAAAATTAAGTTATTGTGACTACAGACATTTAGTAAAGAATTTGTAAATATATTTACTGAATAACAGACCACAAAGCATCAAAGATAAAAAAGATATAACGACTAAACTGTGGTCCCTCATTCCACACAAGAAAGATAAATATTTAATTTTTAGTGAATATTACCGAATCAAATAAAGAAAATCTTTCTTTTTCCACATAATGTTTTAGTAAGAGACTTAAAACATTTTGTAAAAAGAAATGGAAAAAAAATATCGACAAATCACGGGAAAAATTGCAACACAATTGTAGTTTACCCGAGCGTGTCTAAGCTACCACTTACGTCGGAGAATCAATTAAGTTACAGGAATTGTTATTTCTAGAAGCTTCTTTATAAGTAACAATTTAATTGCCTCGGTTCTCAGAACTCTTGAAATATGTACTGCATTACTTGTATACTCGTTCATTAATAGTTTTACACACACACTGAAGATATTCAAGAACTTATTTGACCGACCATTTGCGTCGAATCATTAATGTGAATTAATGAACCCTGTGTAATTGATATCCTTAACATCGCTCTTGGTGTTACTGTGTCGATATCTATATAGCAAACACATCATGATAATCTGTTACTTTCAAAGAGTTTAGTGCTTTTGTATTATTTTTGTAATGCTGGGGAGTTTGTTTCGCCATTTCTTCTTGCTAAAGCACTAAAAAGTGGGAGGACAGTCATAAATAATTTTGACGTTCAAAAGGTGCTGATTCTCAGCCTAGTTTGAATAAATGAATTTTGATTTGTTTTTGAAGTGAAAACTTCTTAAGGCGCGTTGGTCATTTTTTGAGATGGGAAAAAACCATTGAACTCGCGACACTGTTACCGTAAGCGACACCGCGCGTGTTTTGTTTATAAGACGATTAAAAAATACCCGATTCGGATGTGTTCGGCTGTCCTCGGGATGTACTCGGTTTTAATGTATATCCGATATGTCAGTGAGTGATGGCAAAGTATTCTGTTTGTGTTTTGTTTTCACTTCTGTCAGCACTCCCGGAGTGTTTTTTTTTCTCGCAGTCTCTCTATTCAGACCTTTTCTCTCTCACTATTTTTTAATGTCTATGATTTTTATTTAGGTATGTGTTGGGTGTTTAACAACCTCAAAAATGACTTAGCACCTATGAGATGGTAATTTATATTTGGAATTGTCTTATAGACTGTGTTCAGCTGTTCAATTGAAATGAAATGTTTATAAAATGAAAGTAAGTAGATCTTTTAAGACAGTTTTACATGTCAATATTTTGTTGGTCAATAGTTTAAAACTAGACGGCACCGGAATTTCCTAGCTGACTGATCCCGGAGAAAAATTTCCGACACAAACTCAGAGTTCATGGTCTCTTTTAAAGTCTAAACATTATAATATTTGGATTTTATGTGTGTCTAACAATGCAGGGACATGTCTGGAAGGGTCTTTTGAAGAAACAGCCCTTGCAGCTTTGAGTTGACCTTTCCCAACAGACGTTATGTTACTTCAGTTTCGGATTTTGTCTTTTTAACATATTTTTATTTTACCTTGAATACAAGTTACTTGCTACCATTTATTTAAATCCCTAAAGTAGCTTTTCTTATCAGTTAAACAGCCATCACCATTACGTCAACGACTTAAAGCGAGATTCACTCCTGGCTAGGTTTTGCAAACTAATTAGGTTGCCTCATCCCACAATTAAATAAGACGAATAGAGTGATGTACCTAAGTAGACTTTGAAGGTAATTGGGGTTAAGTTACACTCAGCCTGGGCCTAAAATTCGGCCGTAAATCTGGATTACTCCTTTGATATGTAACTGTAATATAATATTTTATTAAGGCTATTTATTTCAGCGCGTAATTATATTTACTGGATGGTCCTGTAATTATTTCGTTACATTTCTCGAAAGCTGACCACAAATCTCTTGTTAATATGATTAGAGATATAAATAATTACGTGAATGAAGCAAACTTGACATGGGATTTGATTGACTATGTGTGGACTGGAATTGTGACCTACATCGGCTCATAGGCTTACGTAGGCACCAATATATCATCAGTAACGCAGACGCAAAGCAACCAATATGACACTTTGTAACTATGATGTGTATTTAGTCGTTGTAAATTCGGACATATACTTAACACATATATCATTAGAACACATCGTATGATCAAGTATTTATACCATAACATCTCACCTGTAGTCCCGAAGGATTAGGTAGAGGCACAGATACGGATACACCTAGATAACGCAAGAGCAACTACTTTGCGTGCCAAAAATCGCACCAACTTATGTACAAAAATCCGCCACTTTCGAGCTCAGTCCTGTGTACTGCTGGCTGGGTAAGCGTGAGCGCTGGCGCTAGGCCCCGGGGGTGGGGCAAGACGGGTGCCGCACGCGGCGGCGTTGACTTCTCCCGCTCTGGATGGAGCGGAAGGGAGTGTCAGACTCTTACTGACTAAAACCCACCCGTGTTCCTTCCTTAGCCCTTTATGTTCCGGGCCAGCGGTAACCCTTTCGGACAATCCCGCTGACCACGCGGCGGCGTCTTTGAATCGATTTGATTTTCCCATCACTAAATAGTTCTTGTGACGTCATAGTAGGTAGTCTTGGTTTTCATACAGATCGTGATACTTGCGTTATCTAGGTCTATATCTGTCGGTAGAGGTGTCCCTAAATTACACTTTCATTTCGCCAGGTATGTTTAACTCATCGAATGCCGTAATTAGAGACACAATAAAAAGACAATTGCTTGTGTCGAACTGTGTAACTTTTTTTTTTTTTTTATTTGAAATGGGTTTGCTCTTGACTCTAGTCTAGGTCAGAGGTGACAGAGACAAAGTCGACGATGGAGTGAGCTTACCCAGAAGAAGCCACTCTTACTTTGAAGAGATTCGGGTTATATGCGCTCGGAAACACAGACGCAGGTAAAGAGTTCCACTCTTTTGCTGTGCGCATTATAAAAGACATTTGAAAACGCTTAGTGCGAAATGGTGGAATACCAACTAGGCAGGGATGGTAACTTGCTGTGCGCCTGGATGACCGAAGGAAGAAGGGGCCGGTGGAATGAGGTCGTGGAGTTCTTGGGCACACTCACCGAAGTACAATCTGTAGAAGACCGACAAGCAGGCAACCTTGCGGCGATGAGCCAAGCTGTGAATCTTAGCATCCACCAGTTCTACGTCGCCAATGACACTTGCCAATGCCAATGAAACTTAAGACATTCAAAAGGTTAAGTCCCATCTAATAGGGGGCGAGCCTATTGCCATCAATCAGGCACAAATCCATACTTCGGGTTGCTACTGAGAAATTCCAGATGGAATCATGCCTAGGACCGCAGCAATAGCGCTTGCGACCACTAGACCAACGCAAGCAGTCTATACCATCATCTGCCTAGCCTTATCCCAACAATGTTGGGGTCGGCTTCCAGTCTAACCGGATGCAGCTGAATACCAGTATTTTACATGGAGTGACTGCCTATCTGACCTCCACAACCCAGTTACTGGGTAATACGATACCCCTTGGTAAGACTGGTTGTCAGACTTTCGGGCTTGTGACTACCCGTAACGACGACGGTCAAAGATCCATGAATGACAGCCGGGACCAACGGCTTTCCGAGGCACGGAGGGTCTCGGTATCTAAAGATGGTTACCCATCCACAGACCAACCGCGGCAAGCGTAGCTTAACCTGATCGATCGACCTGAGCGACTGTTATTATTTAGCTACGGGCCCCTCTCGTCTATACCACATGAGGGAAATAAAATCAGGGTTCATTTCACTACGATGTATTTCACAACGTCACCTACTTCTGAACACGCAGGGCATCTTAAATTAACTAGAAAGAACGATTTAACATAGGTGCCTATCAAAAAAAAATTCGGTCAAGTGCGAGCCAGATTCGCGCACCGAGGGTTCCGTACAGTTTGTAGGTATGTAAATAGTTAATCACGGTATTTTTTTTTTGGAATGTAACTACAAATTACGGTTTTTAGGTTTTCCTTTACTTAGTTCTAGGTCAACGGGAATTACCCTACAGGTTTTAATTCCGGAACACAAACACCTGTATCACTTGACTTAGAAGTTTGATTTTTGCACTGCTTCAAGGGATTGCAGCCCTGAGTATTTGATATTAATTTCAACTTGATAACTCCATGCGTTCCTGAGAAAAAGGGTCTTGACCGACGGACAGCCAGACAGACCACGAAGTGATCTTATAAGGGTTCCGCTTTTCCGTTTGAGGTACGGAACCCTAAAAATCATTAAAACACATGCTTAGTTTTAAATCCATATCCTGGTACCGTGAAGGCTGGTTTGAGGAAGCGCGGGAAAAGAGTTCCTGGAAGGACTTGAGGGAGACCTATGTCCAGTAGTGAGACAGTATCGGATAAACAACGAAAAAAAAACTGGTGCTGAAGTAACGGTACTAAACCACTTCTAAAAATGTACCCAAAGGTAAATAATAAGGTAATTTTCCTTTCTACCTATCTCAAAAGCCCTATCGAATACACGCGTGTTGATTGTATCTCCTGATTATCCCCTTACGAAACTTTTTAAGGTAGATTGAGGAAAACGTTGTTCGTAACCGATAGATTATCTTGTCACTACTTATGTAACTTGGCTCGGAACAATTCCTGCGTAATTCTCGCATGTAACATGTCTGATAATATCAAATGGTATGCGTATTATCTTTCTAAGGAGAGGTGGAAAGCTTGTTACGATAATAAATCCTCGTTTCTTCTTAATGGCTAAAACCTTAGTGAAAATCTTTGCGAAGATTCTACGTGATTTTAAGAACTTTGTCGCGTTGCGAACTCGTCTGAAAAATATTTTTGTCTGGAAAATAGCCTAAGGTTACCTCGGTTGGTGACATCTTGAATATTATGGCTAAAACTAGCAGCGCCCCGCGGTTTTACGCGCAAATCCCCATTGAGAATCCCCATCAATGGAGTTTTGTGAACTTTTTGTTCAGCATCCCCATTGGTTTAAAATTAAAATACAAACAACATATTATAACCATGACGTCTATATTTATTATGGAGGTTAGGACTCATTGATTATTTTTATAACCAATCAATAAGATTAAAGTATTGGCCCATGACAAAAAAAAAAAACCGTTTTAAAATGATTAATAAAGGACATGTTAGGTTTTTGTATGGAGGCTGGGCTTTTATTCGAAGCTGCTGTGAACAGGGAAGAGATAATATTTTATGAAAGTAAATAAATTAAGGAGACTTTGTATATTTATTTTAAACAGGGTGCGTTTAAAAAAATATAGGTACAAAGTCTCCTTAATTATTATATTTTTTAATAATTATTAATTAAAAAATAAATTGCAACCCACAGTAATTATTGATTTTGGCAACACTTTTCGGTTGGATGTCATTATTGTCATTGTGAAATGTGAACGTCAATCAAGTGTCAAATTCAATTCAATTTTCAACTGAGTACTGACAAGTGTGACAACCTTACTGGCACAGGTAATGTTTTCATAGATTCCACTAAGAGGCAAAGAAATTTTAGTAATGTAAAGGAAAACAATCAGACAGAGAATTGGTAGAATTATAATTCGCTCACACGGTCACAATGGTCCAGTTAATCAATACAAATTAAAATAAACTTAAGAAACTAAAAATTATTTTTTCTAAGTCTGACGTTTTCGTCAATAAGCTGAATCACCATGGAAACCACGTCATACAGATTAAAATGGTTTGTGTTGTGCAATAAACTATGGTAATGGTATGTACCCTACAGAATCAATGCCATACATAGGTACAAATCGTGGAGATAGATCGTTGGTTTTATTTTATTCCATCTAATATTGTTTTAAAATATTTTAAATAACAATAAGGTGTATAATTTGCTTTAAAAAATGATATTTAACAATTTTTTCTTTGTTTCAATGTCCAAAAATAATATTACGATACCAAAAATATCTGGATTTAAAATATTTATTTATTCCATAATGGTGTTTTTAATATTTTTTTTTGTTTTTGTAAGGCCATCCTGAATAAGTTTGCCTATCACACATGAAAGCAGTCCAAAAGAAAAAACGTAAGCCCGTTTCTTAACATGTCCTTTCTTATTACGTAATAAAATAGTGTTACAGTCATTATTAAAATCACAGAGTTTTACAATTATTGATTCAAATTTAAACATTAAAAACATAACATATTTATGCAACTATTATGAAATTCAAGTTGGGCGAAATATAGTATTAATATTGGCACATTATTAATTATCTAAGAGGTGTTGGAAATTGTGGAGTCACCTAATTTTTCTAAGCAGTGCCCACTCGTAATTTTGTCATTAATATTACCTATATATATTTCGCCATAATATTAATATCAGCTGACCTAATTACCTCAAAACAGACGATAATGCTGTTACCTCATTATATCGTAAACACGCAATTAACCACAACCACGTTCATGTCGAAGGCAATACACGACATGTAGCTGCAGACAATCCGATAGATATGGCTAATAATTATGTTCTAGGTGTACAAGTACACGTATGTAATAGAATTATAATTAATGATGTGGGGACAAGTATTGATGAAGCATGTAAATAGTATCCTATTCACAAGCGTCAGTCGTCTGAAGACTTGACACAAAACTAATCTATTTTGACCAAGTGTTCAGACGACTGGCTGGAACTAATGTAATAAGATGCTTGATTGTATATTACGAGGGGTGATATTCTAAATGTGATTTTGTGACTTTTTTTCAAGATTTTTTTCAAGGACAAATTCTAAATTGATGGTCCAAATTGAAGTGAAATATTGTGTGTACATAATATTGTTTTCTATATATACTAAAAAATTCAAACCGCAATTTTTATTTCCCCATAAAAAGTTATCTGAGGATTGAAAAATCTGCTATAAATAAAGTGAAGTGAAGTATGGAGGAAATACTACCATCCACGAATTTTAGTATAGGGTTCTCACCTAAAAAACTACACAAAATACTTTACTTCAAATATTATGAACTATCAAGACATGTTGCGCCGACCCCAAATAAATTGGGATAAGGGCAGGAGAATGATGATCATGAACTATCAACCGTAATTAGACTCTCTTTCCTGTTCTTAGAATTATATCGTTTGTTACAGAGAATGGGAGCAGTCCACGGCGAGGAGTTACCGTACGTCCTTGGAGCGCCACTGGTCGATGGCTTCGGCCACTTTCCTCAGAACTACACCAAGTCTGAAGTCGCTTTATCAGAGTCAATAATGCTCTTTCTGGCTAACTTCGTGAAGACTGGGTAAGTTTACCGTCGAAATCATAATCAAATAATAATGAGGGTTTTGTAAAAGGCAATAACGAGATTACTTTTAGTGATTGGACAGAATCAGCGTGTTTTATTACATATTCATTTGCTAAGTGTGTATATTAGAACAATCACGTGACTTATGATTATAACGATAGTGTGATAATTTACCACTTAGTGGTTATTTGGATCAGTCGAAGAGATTACTTTCATAGATAATGTAGGTAATCGTGTACCGTATGCTTAATTGTTAACCTTTGTTGCTAATAATCACAAACATTATGCTATTTTATTTATCCATTTATTTCAGGCATAAGGCCCATAAAACACATACAATACAATATTAATATAACAAAAAAATACTATAAATACATACAACAGTATATTTACGTTAAAAGACTAACAACTAAAAACTAATGCACACGAAGTGTCTGCGTCGTGTTTCGCTGACTGGTGTCATGCAGCCGGCCACGAAACCGGCGGTACACAACACCCTTCGGCCAGAACTCTTCTTTGAGGAACTTCTCGAGATGATGTGTCGGAACACGCACCACGAACGACTTGAAGTTCGTGTTGTGACGCGACTCCAACTTCTCGACCCTCAAAGTCCAGTTGGTCTTGACACGCAAGTACTCCACAATCTCCTCAACCTTCGTGGAGTGGTGCAGTCTGGACACGTACAGCTGCGTCGTCGGGATTGCTGGATGCAGCAGCATGTTGGGCCCCGCCAGCGCAGTGCCGCACTGATTCCGACAAGGAGGCTTCTTCTTCTTCTTCTTCTCCACCTTGATGAACCCATCCTTGTCGCAAGTGTCCTTCTCTGGACCCTGCCTTTTCAAAACCTTATGCTATGTCTTATTCTACGAGTATCTTAGAACAGAAGGCCAATTGCCGTATTAAAAATGTTCAAAATCTAGTCGCGATCCCATCTCAGCGACAATCAATGTCAAAAACTTGTCAAAAATTTAGAGAATTTAGAGGTGTTTTTGACAGATTGAGACTGAGATCAGACTTTGAACGTCATTAAAATTACGAGAATTGTCCCTAAGATCAAAAGGCGTAGGTTGGTGAACAGCAACATTTAATAGTCGCAAAATGGCTTCTTGCAGACAAAGAGACCTCATTCCAACGTAATTCCTATTCTTCTTAAGCTCGTAGCGAACCATGAATTTTAATATAGTCATAACTCTAAAATGCAATTTAGAAAATAGGTCAAGTCAAGTTTTCTCGCTAACTCCAACTCCGCAATATCTTCACACCGACGCAAAGGTGCACAAATCCACGTCACCTTTAATAACATCTAACAATTTGCGAAACATAAGTTCGCTCAAAGCATCACTAATTGCTTCAGTAACGTGAGCCTTATAAATAAGGGAGTAAGGACCACTTTATGCTCTAAATGTCTTGTTCTGAACTTCGATTTAATAGCTCCTGAAAGTTTTTGAAACTTCCAAAGAAATATTAACTTTGTGCTTCCGATATTAAGGTTTAAATTACTTTGATCTTCGTCTTTGGCTGTGCTTTTGTACGTCGTTTTACGATAATCTCCCCCTTTAATTATGTGTTTTACATTCCTTTAATTTTTGGGAGTGTTTAATAATTACTGTTATTTAGTGAGGGTTATAATCATTACGGAGGCTTTTACTGTAGCAGTGAATTTTAGGAGTCCCTGATTTAAAGTAACACCAGGAACGCGTTTAAAATTTTACCTGTTTTATTTCTAACCTGTTTTGTTAGTTTCATGCCATTTAAACTGTGCGTCGCTTTTAGCAGTAACGGGGTTTAACTGGATCTAACTAAAGCTTTGCATAGGTAACAAAACATTAGGTAGATTTATACAAAACAGAGTTTTACAGTTTTTAAAACTTCAAATTCTTTTCTCCTATTGTTATATCAGCGCAAAAACGCGTGATATGTTTTAGTGTGTACATGTCAAACATTTCGATTGGGTCTACTAAATTATCATAATTTTGAACACTTTTTGGTACTTACTAATATAATCTGGTTTAAGACATTTTTTCTCAAAAACAGAATACAATTATTTACTTAGAATGAGAAACACTTGTTGCATATGTCGCAGTCGGATTGTATAATCCGCCATATTACATAACGGGTAGCCGTTATCAAAAACAGGGCCGTTTTGAAATGCGGCGGTTCAACGATTAGCCGGATTGTTGATACGTTCTTCAATAAGGCGGGCCACGTTTGGCCGCATCGTACTACTACTTAGATTGTAGGGTGACCATACTCACAAAACAAAACAATGTTTAAAATGAAAATAAATTTTACCCGCTTCATTTCTATGTAAAGGGTTTAAAGTAACCTAACCAAACCGAATCTCGGGGTGTCCTTCGCTCGCTCTTGCATCCTATGACGACGTAGTTCTGTATCCGACGACATTGTTGTTGTTATATCACGCAGCGCCACGAGTATTAAGAATCGGAACTAAAACCTGTCAAAGAGGCGGCTAATGTCTCGCTGTATTACATTATGGCTAGCCGTGTTGAATAACGTATGGCGGAGAATACATTCCGGCGGTTTTTTATTCAGCTGCATTCAATCCGGCTAACATTCCAAAACGGCCCTGTTTTTGATAACTGCTAGCCGTAATGTAATATGGCAGATTATACAATCCGACTGTGACACATACATATAATCGTTCCTTTCAACGAGTATCGGATCATTCTGTTTGAAGTTAGGAGTAGGTACAGCATTGTTAGTCATTGACATAGTACGTAAAATAAACTATGCTAAAAACGGTTGAGTTTAGAAAGTATTCAAAAAATATATATTGATTTAGGTAATCTGCAAAAAATATTGAGTTCATATAATATCAGTTTATGATGATATAAAAGAAACAGCTTAAGAGCGTTTACGCCGTACGGCATTTCATACAAACTTTCAAGCCCTTGTTTTTCGAAATTAATGAACGGATTTTAATGAAACTTCCTAAGCATGAGCTCCTGAACATTTTCAAAATGTCTTATATAAAAAAAAGATAACTGGAAATATCTGTTTCTATGGAAAGTTTAAAATCGCTCTAATTTGGCTGTAACACTATTTTTCGAAAATGTTCTATACTAACTTTTTAGACCTTTGTATTTTGCTTATACGTACGAAGTTTCATTAAAATCGGTTCATTCACTTCGAAAAAAAAGGGCTTGAAAGTTTGTATGAAATGCCGTTCGGCGTAAACGCTCTTAAGAAAAACTGGCATTCGTTTTGACTGGAACATTTCTGATCTGCACACGATGTTAAATAAAAACAATGAGAAGAAATCCTGCAAATTCAAAACAGTAAAGTGTAGTAATTTCACAAAAATATTTAGGAACTCCGAAAAATTCTTAACAAACATTAAAGAATATTGTCGTTACAGAAACCCGAATGACAACGCGCGACAAGAGTCCCTGCTTCCCGCGTCGAGGGAGAGAAATAAATTCCGAGGTATAAATTGGGAAGAATACGACTCCACACACCAAAAGTATTTGGAAATAGGTAAGTTTTATTATAGTTTTGATACTTATAATATTATAGAAGACATAGTAAGATAAACAGCTAACTATTATACCTGGGCCTCAAGTCTGCTATTACAATAGTGTCAGAATGGTCTAACATTGATTTTATAATTGTTGATTTTGACAAGTTTGGTAATCTACTAATATAATGGCGTCATTATGACTTTCCAATGGTCAACCACTGACCTCCATTGAAAGAAATGGCATAGAATGGTAATCTCGTACATAATGAAAAATGAATTACTGACTTAGGCGGTAATTTGCTAAAATTTTGACAGTTTCTTTGATCAGTGACCTACCATTAGAACATCATTGTGCAGTCATTGCTTTTAATTTGTTACGAGTATCGTATAATTTCTGTGCCACTGACCGACCAATGATCAACCATTATGAATTTAGCAGATTACGAACTTTTAGCAAAATGACAATAAGATGGTGGTGGGATCGTGTTGGAATTACGAATTTATAAAAATAGCAGACTAGGGCCCCTGGTTATGTTGTGTAGCTGAAAATAAAACATGCGTTTCATGTTTTTAACCATAATAAACAGCAGAAATTGATTGAAGTTAAAGAAGTAAAAGATAATTCTGTCTCTAAAGATAGGTATTTCTTCTATGCATACCTAATTACAGTGTTTCAGTAATTTAATTACGTAAGCGAGTAAGAAAAGCACGATTAAATATTCACTAAAGTTACAATCATAATAGCACTTACCAAGAAAACAATATTACAAAAGTTAATTTGCTTAAAGCTAACAAAACTTTCGCTATAAAACGATATATTCTAAATTATACATTATGAAAGTTGACTTTAAAACTAAAACTTTAAAGGCACATTAGCATAAATAATATTTTCAAAGGAATAAGTTTGAAATTGTTTTACTCTAAACTGAGAAAATAACTACTCAATGATTTCTGAGATTTATAATACATTCATACTTTACATCCATTTTATCAAAAAATGTAAATGAGAATAAGAGAAATTTAATATTCTCTAAGACAGATATATATCTAAGAAAGGTAAATTCAATAGACAGCCTGCGTGAAAAATGTATAGAACATTTGAGTTGGGCAGAATAAGAGCATTAGAGACGAAAATTCAGGTATATATAGAAAATTCAAACCAATAAAACGACAGGCTACATCCAATGAAACATTAATCGCAGTGACTTATGAGTCACTGCGACGAACAATGTTCTTAAAACATTGTTGTTTACATAATATCTTTGTACTTCTATGTATAAAACCTTTATATTTGTCTACAGGTATGAAACCTCGCCTCAAGAACCATTACCGAGCGCACCAACTTTCCGTTTGGCTGCGCTTAGTTCCCGAACTGCATCGAGCAGGTATGGAGGACGTGGCAGCGCGCCACAACCTATTCAAAAACCACAACGAGCAGGATCTCTACGAAGGCATCGTCAGGCCGGATCCATTGGCGAGAAACATCAACGATAATGACGCAATCAGACGTACAAACGGTTCAGTGTACACCGACACAGCACTAACGACCGTTGATACGATACTGGCGACGTGCGCTACAATACTGCCAGGAAGAGATCTGCAAACACTGAACGCTACTGAAAACACTCTGGCTAATTTAGAAGCGGCCGGCTACGCTGCTTATTCAACGGCCTTGAGTGTAACAATAGCGATAGGGTGCTCCCTACTGATTTTGAATGTCCTAATTTTTGCTGGAGTTTATTATCAGAGAGATAAGTCAAGGTCTCGGGGGAAGCAGCAGCGTTTTAATGAGAAACATTTCGAGACAATTTCCGGGAAGCACTCGCATTATCATATGGATCCAACGCATGCGCCGAGCTTGGTTGTTGACGTTGAAAGACAAAATAGGAAGAAGCACATGATGAGTACAGATCACCTGGCGAGTTTAAACTTCAAGGGGCCGTTGGATGTTCCGAAGTCTCCGCCAAGTCCAACCTTGAGTATGGACAACATGATGCTTCCAAGCAAACTCGGGAGTAGAAGCAACAGTTTCAGAATACCTAACGTAAGTTACCCGCAGATGGGTTACGCGACTATGCCAAAGAATTTGAGCCAGTTTAATAACTCGCCGCCTTTGCAAGAGTTACGGCAACAGAAATTCCAGCCTCCGAACGGATCGACGGCTCAGACGTCCCCGGGGAGGGAGGCGGAGGTGCGGGGGGCGCACGCAACCCTGCGGAGAGGGAAGGCCTCCCTTCACTCGAACCTCCCGCAAGCCGCCATTGACGAAATGAGAGTGTGACAGTTAATCCCATCTGACTCTGCATTACAGGATTAAAAGTGTGTGTGTAATTGTATGGTTGTAAATACTATTGTACTATGAGGGAGTCGAGATTTTTTTTTAGGAATGTTATCGATTTTCTCCTAAATTGGAATATGAATATCGAATAAAATCAATTGTATCATAGCTTTTGGTTTGTTTTAATCTAATTCCTGAATACAACTACGACTTCTTTTATAGACTCAAATTAATTTCTACAGTATAGGAAAACTGACTAATTCTGTACCTACCGAATAATATACTACTTATGTACTAGTACTCTAATATACTAGAGAAACAACGTTCAGTTTCTATCTCTAAGCTGTACTCTGTGTCTGTACTGTGTGTGTCTTTGCATAATTAACTGCTAACAAAAAAATCGGTAAAACAATTCCTAGAGAACTCTCCGACTTCACACAATAGTTTCGACAACTGATAAACGGAATAGAAGCGCCAATTGACCAATGACTGGCTAATATTGATTATTATCGACGAGTTCTCCGAGTAGTTCATTCAACTGGTTCACTCAAACGTTTGCAGTACATACTCAATTCATTCAAGTGTTCACCTTCGTAGAAGCACAGTTAAAGGCTTTTTAAGGTGCATTTTTCTGTAGGGCTCAATAGAATTCTGCTTTTTCGAAGTCGATTGTGTAAGTAACAGTTCATTACAGTAGTAGAAATGTTTCTAGTTTGTTACTGCTATCTGAAGACCATTTTCCGTGTTTAAAAAAGTTTAAATCTAGTCGCAATCTCATCTTAATATCATAAATAACAAGGAATACGCCGTGGGTATATTACTGGACATGACCAAAGCGTACAACAAGGTACAATTTAAAATACTGCTAAATAAACTGTATGGAATAGGAATCCGCGGAAAAGCCAATGAATGGCTTACGTCGTATTTACAAAATAGAGAACAAATAGTTGAAGTCGAATACTTTAACCACAATAGTAGATAAATAGAAAAAAATCGATCCAAAAGCAAAATATTCAACGCTTCTATCCCCCAAGGATAGGTTGCCTTTTATTGATAAATGATTTATTTTCTGTAAGTAGGTTTTTACAAACACTTTTACACGTCATCATATTTTTTAAACTAGATGTGGTCGGCGTTTCCTATCTGACTACTCTGAGAAGAAAGGCCGAAACAAACTCAGAGGTCACAGTCTCTTTTAAAGTCCAGACAAAATCTTGGTCAGGTTCTAGAAATATGTATTCCTCGTTTACATCAACGACTTACCGAAAATCATAGAGGGACCATGTGTTTTATTCGCGGCGGACATATCTTTATTAGTCTCATGTCAAAACAACACAAACATCGAAGAAAAACTCAACTCTACACTAACAAAAACATGTAACTGGATGACCTCACATAATTTAGAAATTAATTATACTAAAACCAAATTGATGACCATCCATCCATAACAAAAAGCTCCTCTACACTTAAATTTCACCTTTAACAGCTTAAAATTAGAAACTGTTGATGAATTTACATTACTTGGACTTACAATAGATAAAAATTTTAACTGGAAAACACAAATACAAAAAACTCGTACAAAAATGTCAAAATTCTCATACGCTCTCCGCGAAATTAAAAAGACAACCAATCTACAAACTGCCCTCACCACCTATTGTGCGTACGCTAATGCATGGCTTAGCTACGGCGTAACTCTCTGGGGAAATGGTACAGATGCACTGACACTCTTTACCCTACAAAATAAATTAGTTAGAATCCTGGTAAACATTGATCAAACTGACAGCTGCAAACCCTTTTTTCTAAAACATAATATTCTAACCCTCCCCTGTATTTACATCCTAGAAATATGTAAATTTGTCCGTAAGCATCAAGAGTTCTATACAAAACGCGAAGACATCCAATCACAATACACACTAAGGCACCGATCCAGGCTAAACATACCAACATCCAAGATAAAATTGCATTCTAGAAGCCCCTACGTTATGTCCATAAAACTATCTAACAAACTACCTGACATAATAAAGAAAGAAGAAAAGTTAAATATAAGTATTTATAAATAAACTTAAAAAAATATTGATAAAAAAATGTTACTACTTCCTAGATGAATATTTAAACGATAAACATAAATAAAACAAAAAAGTAATCAAATTAATGATAATCACGCAATTTATATGAATGTTTAAAATATATTATACATACGGTAATTATTAATAAATAATATAATAATTAATAAAAAATATAATAATTAATACAACAAAAATAATAATTATATATCTCCTCAGGGCTTCCTCTCTCCTAACCCTCTTGCTGTGCCCTACAGGGTCCATAATGATCTAAATTATTTAATTACCACCTAAGTACACATTATGGTAAAGCAATAATGATATTGAGTATTGAGTAAAACTTGTCGAAAAGGAGATGTCCAGAAATGGTTTTTTATTATTTAATAATTCTAACCAGGATAAGTTAAATATATTTGGATAGACATCCCAAAAATAAGTGGTTCTAACTATTTCACAGATTTTTAAAACCCTCCAATTTTGAGAAAAATATTTTTTTATTTTAGTGTGAATTTGCTCCTAAAACGAACGAACCTTTCTAATTATCTCGGATAATACAGTGAACGCACCCTAAAAAATTATAAAGTTGTCAAAATTGACAGTATTGACACATGGTACTGCCATTACTGACATTATACTGACAACACAGAATACAATAATAAATTATTGTTTGATTTGCGAGTTTATCACAGACTACAATATAATATACATATTATTATGGAGTATAACAATGTGAACGAAACAAATATTATTTATAACAAAGATTATTTATTTACCTCTGTAATATAATCTATACTAATGATAAAGCTGAAAAGTTGTTTGAACGCGCTAATCTCTGGAACTACCAGTCGGATTTTAATAATTCTTTTTGAATTTGATAGCCTAATTCTTGAGGAAGGATAAGGGAAATCGAATACATTATCATCATGCTACGACCCTCAAAAGCCGAGTAACTTAATAAGAAAAAGGTCTAAAGAACACTAAGCGAAAATGATGTAATCGTAACTCGAACGAAGTAGCGGGCAGAAGCTAGTAAGAAATGTTTTCAGTGAATGTGTAGCATAATTCTTTTAGAACTAAAGCGCATTCTACATGATTATGGCTATACTTCGAACGTTCATGTGCAAGTTGCAATATTTTACTAAGACCTCGGTTATCAAGAAGTGCATGTTTCAGCATACTCCACAGGGATGGCTTAGCAGGAATAAATGATAATAGTATCTACTGATTGAAATTCCTTTTTAATGATTTGGAATCGAGAGAAAAGCGTTTCGACAATAAATATGCTAATTGGATGCAAGTGTTACTATGTATTTTATGTATGTAGTTTTGTTATGAAATAAAACGTTTTTTTGGTTTTGAATATTCATTTATTAACTTTCTTCATTTTCAATATCTTCTCTTATTAAAATATTGTCGAGAAACTGAGCAGGTGGAGATATATCGTTTTGATGCCGAGCGCATCCAAGATACCAGACTATTGTCATCACATGAGCACCGCTTCCTATTACATGCTTAAGCATTAGCAGGGATCTGAAATTAAGTTTTAATTTATTGTCGTCGTCGTTTCAGCCGATAGACGTCCACTGCTGGACATAGGCCTCCCCCAATTTTGGGAGGGTTTGCCATAATCGCCACGCTTGGCAGGCGGGTTGGCGATCGCAGTATGGTATGATGGTGGAATACATAGAGAACGCTGCTGCCCATTCTCCGGTATGACCCTTAGTCGCCTTTTACGACACTCACGAGAAGTAAGGGGTGGTGGTATTCTTTAAGTCCGGCACCACACAGACGGTTAATTAATTAATAATTTAATAATAAGTTAGTTTAACGGAGTAATTTATTGTGTGTTCCACTAATCAGAGATACAATAATGTACTATGTGCAATGTACTATTTAATTTACATATTAACCTGACGGGGGTTGATGATGCCAGCTATATAAGCCTGGTCAGGATGATCAACAGGTAAGGGACGAGAGCGCCTGCCTGTTCTTCTTGAGATAGAAACGCCACAACATGCACATACTGATTGATGACCCAGCTGTTGGTCACCTATATTGTGCTGGTTTCTGTTATTCAGTTCTATTAGTAAAAGGTTGATGCATTCTTGGCAAATGTGATCTCCATCTGTTACCTAAAACAAAATAATATTTTAAGAACACCGAATCGTTTTTCTGCATCTTCTTTGAGCAAAGTAGTGCTATTTAATCTTTTTTAACATAAGCTATTAAGCCTGGTTACACATTATTAAAAAAAAACTTATAATGTAAGTTAAAGAATACATTACCTCTTGAGCATCCATTCTTCAATTATTGAGACTATCTCTGGGCTCATGTTAAAGCGTTATATTCAAAATGCTGATTTATAGCATGTACTGCTATATTGCAATTTATGCAGAGAGCCATAATCTGAAGATAGAAATGAAAGTTAATTTTTGCAGACTATCAGAGGTCGTAAAACAGGCAAAGGTTGTGCAAATAAAACCCCTAATGAGCTAAATATAAATAAAGAACAGTACTTACATACGGGGTTTTAAATCCAAAATCCTAATCGCGTGCAATATCAAATAACCGTTAAGAAAAAGCAAAGTCGTCAGGGTTGAAGGTTCGTAAGCTATCGGTATCCTAATCATGTGCAAAGAAGAAGAATCCGTTGTGAAAAGGCCAAGTCAGTTAAATCAAAGAAAGCAAACCACAAATTAAAATACGTTATCATTGGATAACACAAAGGCACGAGCGAAAGTGTGACGTATCAGACATATTTGTTTGACATATGAATGGAATCTATCTGTCATTATGACATTTTCAAAGTGAGTGGGAGGTTTCATTTGGGTTGCCATCAACAAATAATATACATGTACTAACATTAAATAATTTATAATTTTTCTCTTAAATGGAGGGCTCTAAAAATATTATTTCAGTGGTTCCAAGTTCCATATTTTAGTAGCTTTTATTTGGATGTAGTTTGATTCTGGTTAGATTTTTCTCGGAATAAAAAACCAGCGTCCATACAAAAAGCGGACATCTCCTTTATGGAAACAAGAGATATATTTTTTTTTATATTGAGACAGATCAAAGAGGAAATCCTCATAATTTTAAGAACATTTATAGTCTGATCTCATTCTCAGTCTGTCAAAAATATCTCTAAAATACCTTACTACATAACGTGCTTATTAATAAATTATTATTTTTAACGGTAAATTAATAAAATAAATCGTCACTTTTTAAAATGCCAATGCCAGTTCTAGTATTGTTAAAGTAATGAATCAAATCAAATATAATCATTTATTCCTTTCCAAACAAGGGTAAAGTAGGTAGACCACGGATTAGGTCTTGCATATTTGTCCATTGTTCTCCTTGTTATACCATCACATGGCCGTGCAAACGTAAATAATCTATTTATATCTATACAAATAATAAAGTTGAATCAGAGTTGAATAGTTTGTTTGTCTGAACGCGCTAATCTCTAAAACTACCAGTCGGATTTAAAAAAATTTTTTGCTTTTGTTATCGCATTTGTCCAGGAAGGCTACTAAACATCACTCAGAAATAACGTAAGTAAAAACGAAGTGATACGACGGGGTGGGGGAACTAGAAATTTTGCACGAACGAAGTCGCGGCTAGACGCTAGTCTATTATATTTTTTCCAGTAATTATTTTGCTTGCCTCGACATATTTTTTACATTAGATTAATGTATGTTCATGATAAATTGTTCTTCAAAGGCGAAATTAGTCTGTTACTAGACAGTGATTAATTAACCAAATAGCTATATATAGCCAAATAACTATAATAATTAGCGGCTAAGAAAAACTAACTAGACTTGCCTAAAAGTAATCTCTAAAATTAATTGAGCATACCTAGCTCAGTCTTTTTTAAATTTTGGTAATTAATTAAACTTTTAACTGAACGGTTTAGGTTACCTTATACTAAAAGGATATAGGTATCTGCCTTTTTTAGAGGTCTACTCCTGATTTTAGCCAGTAATAATTTTTTTCTTAGTACAAGAAAAAGAGTGTGAATGGACTGTGTGAATGATGACATGGTTAGAAAGGGGGTGACTACCGAGATGACGACTAATAGAGAAGCAAGGGAGAAAAAGACATGTCGTGCCAACCCCAAATAAATTGTGATAAGGGTAGGAGAAAGATGACGAGAAATAAGCGTAAGTCAAATTCCATTAGTAAGAGTGAGGCCCCATTGTATGCCACACCTGCGTAGAGTCATTATGAATATAATAATTACTAATAAATTAGACATAGGCGCCGATTCTGTTGTTTACAAACTAAACTAAATTTAAATTCAGGCATCTTTTTCTTTCTATTTCATTAAGACAAGGACAGAAGATAAATATTAGTTTAGGTCCTGTTAAATTAGTCAGCGCCTGGCGTAATTTGACGTATTTTTAGTAGCCAATTTTTTAATCTCGTCTAAATTTGTCTACGGAGTATAGGTACTTGTAGAATAAACTAATATTTATCTTTTGTCCTTATCTTAATAAAATGGAAAGAAAAAGATGCATGAACTTAAATTTAGTTTAGTTTGTGAACAACAGAATCGGCGTCATTATTGACTAATTTAATTGAAATAATAATTCAATTGTCATAATTTAATACTGACTTATGATTAGTCAGTATTGAGTCGACGCTGCGACGACGCAACGCACTAATGGGGCCTCGCTCTAACTAGCTTCTGCCCGAGACTTCGTCCGCGTGAAATTTCACTCTCCCCCCATTCACCCTCTTACACTGAAAGAAATGCGCACAGCAAAAGAGTGGAACTCTTTACCTGCGTCTGTGTTTCCGAGCGCATACAACCTCTTCAAAGTAAGAGTGAACAGGCTTCTTCTGGGTAAGCTCATGCATCGTCGACTTTGTCTCTGTCACCTCTGACCTAGACTAGTCAATAGAGCAAACCCTAAAAAAAAATTAAAAATAATAAGCAGTAAACAGTTCCATTATGAGCCTAACGTTCAAAACAGTATTTTTACTGATCCGAAAACAGTTAAAATTGAGGCAAAATGTTACCGTCATAATAGTAAACTTTAACGTTTTAAGTAGCTAAAAAAGGTCACAAAATTAACTGTTTTATTCATTTGGTGATATCGTTAAATATAATGTAACCGTTGAAATTTACTTACATTACAGTAATGGTGGTTTTCCTTTTTTTTTTCAGTAAATACACACATCAACACGGTCTAGGGATATTTCATACTCAATTAAATAAGTCGAAAAGTACTGGCCGCATTGGAATCTTTTATACACCGATTTGTTTGTAATTTATCTCAGACTAATTCCAAATTCAAATTTTTGAAAATTCTTTTGTTTCAGTGGCATAAAAATGTCTTGATGTGTAGGAGAGAGAATTTTCATTTGTGCGAAATTTAGAAAACAATACGAATTACGTTTAGTTTCAGTTTTTTTTTCATTTTTAAACAAAAGATAAAGTTAAAATTGAGGTATTGTAGCCATGCAACGCCGACATTTGACGAGGGCGGAGATGTTACGAGCTGTGGGAATGCTGGAAGCTGGGTCTGTTCAGCGTAATGTTGCTGAGGCCATAGGGATCCACCAAAATGTAATTTCAAGATTGTGGACACGCTATCGTGCTACAGGTGAAGTAGCGGAGAGGCACCGGGGCCAAGTCGCATCACTACCCCAGACAAGACCGATTTTTGCAAATTACTGCGCGAGCTCAACCAAGTGCAACGGCGACTCAATTGGTCCAAAGGCTGCAAGTGGAACACCAAGTGCTTGTGAGTGACCAAACTGTAAGAAGGCGACTGCATGAAAGCAATCTACGCTCTAGTAGACCACGGGTCCCACCTTTACGGAGAGGCAATCGTGGACGACGATTAGAATGGGTTCGGAACCACGTGGACTGAGGCAGTGAGCAGTGGTCCAATTTGCTGTTCACGGATGAATCCAGGTTCGGCTTCCATCCAGATTCACGAAGGACGCGTGTTTGGCGAGTTCCTGGACGATGGAGCCGTCTCCAGAACCCTCAGGAAGTTCACCCATACCAAGGAGGAACAATTATGATTTGGGCAGGAATTCGTCTTGGAGGACGGACGGATCTTGTTTGGGTGCGGGGCAATATGACGGCAGAACGATACGTCCAACAGGTGCTGGGGCCCGTAATCTTGCCCCACAGAACACAAATGGGGCAAGATTTCCTGCTCATGCACGACAATGCCCGGGCGCACACGGCGAGAACGGTAGCAGCTTGGTTACGTACACACAATGTTAGGGCCTTAGACTGGCCTGCTCAATCGCCAGATCTAAATCCCATTGAGCATGCGTGGGATATGCTGCAAAGAAAAGCTCTGAAGGAAGTTCCTGAAAATCTGGCTACAGAAGATCAATTTTTTGCGCACCTCAGAAGGACATGGGACAATATTCCGCAGCAAGACATTGACAACCTTGTTCTGAGCATGCCGAATCGTTGCCGATGTATTATGAACATCATGGGCGCTTTCTCACACTATTAACTTCAAGTTTATGAACACAAATTAAATGATTTTCTATTTTTTTCAGTTTTAACTCACAAATTAAAAGTTAATTCATATACGGTTTCCGTCTATGCTTAATTTTTTTCCATAAAATCCTGAAATTTTAATATAAGTACCTTAACCATTATTAAAAAATGGTAGAATATTAAATAACGTATCTTTTAAATATATAATGTCATATAAATAATTAACACATTGATAGTAATTCGCTTTTTTAAAAATATCCCTAGACCGTGTTGATGTGTGTATAGTATGTTCAATCATTAAAAGTTACTGTTTGTCTTTGTTCTTTTATTTGATCTTACTGTATAAAGTATTATTGAAATCACTTTAATGTGCTGCTGTAGTAAGAAATTTTCTTTTTTAGTTTAGGGGTGTAATTTCGAAAAACCCTTTCTTAGTGGATACCTACTCTTCACAGAGAACTCACCCCTAAATTTCATGTCTCTAGGACCAGCGGTTTAGGCTGTGCGTTGATATATCAGTTAGTCAGGACTTTGAATTTTATATAATTATCATCATCATCATCTGCCTAGCCTTTTCCCAACTATGTTGGGGTCGGCTTCCAGTCTAACCGGAATTGAATTTTATATATATAGATAGGTAAAGAAGAAGGTAGATAATCAGATAAGTAAATCTGAAAATTACGACTGATAAAGAATACTCTTCCTTTATGAAAACCTGTTACCAAACAATAACATAACATCGCGAATAAAAGTAAACCCACAATTCACCAGTTATGTTAACGACTCACGGCACAGGGGGCGACCCTGTCAACACGATCGAGAAAGTGCTTGATTATTACTCTCTGTCTCTTTGCCTAGCCTTATCCCATTTCGTTAGGGGTCGGCTCTCGTCGTCATTCTTCGCCAGATATTTCGGCTCCTCGAGTCATTCACTTAGGCTTGCTTCAGGTCCAAATAAAAAGGCGTCTACCTCGCATCTTTGGACCTGAATTAATTTAGAGGACTTGCTTAGTCATGATTGTCTTCTTCGGGTCTTCTGCTTGATAATTTTTTCATTCCTTTCACTAAACTATCCCGTTCTATAAACTTCCCTACAACACAATAACTAACTAATGAGACAACTAATCATGGATACTTGGAAGTTTTACTTAAACATTTCTCCGAGTTGGGTCGAAGATAAACAGGGCAATAAAGATCTTTGCGTCGCTCTGGGTCATACGTAAACATATATTCTGTTTGCGTCACGAAGTGACATAATAATATATGGAGTCGACATCTGAGTATATTTGATAGCTATGTACCTTACGTAAAATAGTTCAAGCTTGGGGCTTTAAACTGAGATGATCGTAAAATTCGGTAGTAAATCTTGTAGGTAACTTAGTAAATAATAGTATCAAGCTTTATCCTTGAAACTCTGCAAGGGGAAAGCAGAGGTGTATGCATTTACACATTTTGCCAGTTATGTTAAGTAACATGTCGCGTGCTTAATGAAACATCGACCCATTAGTAGATAGGTCAAATTTTTTTTTGCTCAAATCTCATAAATATATGCTCAAATCTCATACATTCAAAATACAAAAATGTTTTATTTCGTTATTACACGTTGTATAGTATACAGTTGGAGGCGACTCCTTTTAAGCATATAAATGCCTGTGCCAGGAGGCGCCGCTCTTTTATAACGTGCAATTAGTGTAACATGCAACAAAACAAAGGTTTATGAATTAATTCATGATTCATTAATCGAATCAAATCAGTTTTAATTTTATGCGTCAACAGTAGTATATAAGTCCTCATACTCGTAGCAAGATCTTCTTTTGCGATTTTCCAAAAATCGTTTTTTTTTTAGTTAAATCAGTATTCCATTAAGCATGCGATGTGTAAGGGCCTTATTGTTAATCTTGACTGCTGGCAAATATTAAAAAAAAAACCTATGACACTGCTAGACGACAATAAAGGGCTGATTTTTCAATCGACCGATAATTTTTATTCGTGGAATAAAACTGACCTCTGACAGATTCTGTACGGAAGAACTGTCAAAAACTCAAAATGATTCCTCAGATAAAGTTATCTGGCGATGGAAAACTCGGCCCTTAATGAGATGGTTTATTCTGTGAATAGGATGTCGGAATCAGTTTTACACGTATATCATGATATCATCACCTGCCTAGCCTTTTCCCAACTATCTTGGGGTCGGCTTCCAGTCTAACCGGATGCAGCTGAATACCAGTATTTTACATGGAGCGACTGCCTATCTGACCTCCACAACCCAGTTACTGGTTGTCAGACACTGTTGTTGTTGCTGCCACTTTTACACGTCATATCATATTATAAGAAAAAAACACTCCGGGAGTGGCGATAGAAGTGAAAACAAAACCCAAACAGAATACTTTGCCGTCATTCACTGAGATATCGGATATACTTTAAAACCGAGTACATCCCGAGGACAGCCGAAGACATCCGTAATGGGTATTTTTTTAATCGTCTTATAAACAAAACACGCGCGGTGTCGCTTACAGTAGCATCTCAAAAAATGCCCAACGCGCTTAAAGAAGTTTTCACTAAAAAAATATTTGAGATCAGCCTTTTCTATCTGACTACTCTGAGAAAAAAGGCGGAAACAAGCTCAGAGGCTCGACGTAGGGATCGGACCGAATTATTCCGTTCTGATCCCCTGAACCCCCCCTCCACCCCTTCGCCTTCATCCCCTCCTGGATCGTCATCTGTTTTAATCTTTGTCTTATCCACTATAAACTTTCTCATACCGGTTTGAACCGCTTTTTCTATTGTGTTTGATCCTGAAGGATCGTCAGCAACAAAAATAAGTACAGGGTTCATTGAAATACATAAGTTCGTAATTTCTTATTATAACGGATACGTGTATGTTAGTATTGAAACTTAGCCGTGCTTACGAGATCTACTGAATCGATGAGTTGAAAGGTGAAAAATGTACCTACAGAAGAAGTACGAAATAGGAAGGTAAGTACGAAGTAGAAGCGTAATTGTTTAGGAGGAAAGTAATCTGTCTGCCTTTTCCCAACTATGTTGGGGTCGGCTTCCAGTCTAATCGGATGCAGCTGAATACCTATCTAACCTCCACAACCCAGTTACTGAGTATTACGATACCCCTTGGTAAGACTGGTTGTCAGACTTTCGGGCTCCTGACTACCCGTAACGACTTTCAAAGATCCACCAATGACAGCCCGGATCAACGGTTTAACGTGCTTTTTGAGGCACGGAGGTATCACAGTACGTAAATATGGTCACCCATCCACAGACCAAGCGCGGCAAGCGTAGCTTAACCTGATCGATCGACCTGTGCGGCTGTTATTATTTAGCCACGGGCCCCTCTGATTAGGAGGAAAGTGTGCTATTAATTTTTGACTGTCCCGGTTGTCTCGTGGTCGCAAGCGCGACTGCTGCGCGTGGACTCCTAGATTCGATTCCCAGGCCGGGCAAAAGTATTATTGGGTATTTCTATAAGGAAATTCTCAATTGCAGCCCAGAATAAGGAAGTCAAACTCAAACTCAAAGCATATATTTCAATTAAACCATTTACAGGCACTTTTGAAATGTCATGAAGTCGGTCAGTCAGACAATATGAAGCTATAGTTGCCCATTCGAAAGCGTAGGTACCTATGGAGAAGAAGTTGGTGGTGTGTTACCTCCGTGCCTCGGAAAGGACGTTAAGCTATTGGTCCTGACCTCTCGCGTCCGGCCCTGGTGCAAGCCATGGTCCGGGGCGAGAGGGAGTGGGAGGTAGTCACCTCCTTCTGCGAAGCAGTCATGCTAGCGAAGGAGGTGGCGGGACGGATGAGGGAGAGAGCCTCCCATTCCAGGCGCCGCGGGAGTGGCTCCGGGCGTTAGGAACCACGGGACGACTCCCGGCCACCGTAGGCGCGGGCCTGCGGACGGAGAGTAACGGGTAGCTCACGGTACGATCAGGACCAGGCCCATGCCGGACGGCGCGTACGTGTTCCACGTGCGCCTCAAAGAGATGTCAGCATTAAGGAAGGGGCCCCTTAGGGCCGAAGCCTGCCGGGTCAGCGGGATTGTCCGAAAGGGTTGCCGCTGGCCCGGAACATAAAGGGCTAAGGAAGGAACACGGGTGGGTTTTAGTCTGTAAGAGTCTGACACTCCCTTCGCTCCGCCCAGAGCAGGAGGGGTCATTTGATGATTTCCCTCCCAAAAAAAAAAAGTTGTTGGTCTTGCACCTGATGTTCTCTGGTCGTGTCGTGCCATCGAACTATGAGAGAGAAGGAAGAGAGTGTGCTCCTGAGTCTGCGAACACACTTGTGCACAATAATATGTCACACGTCGTTGGTCACCGTTGAGATTGGATTGGCTTGCCATGGCCGAAATAAGATCTGGACAACTATAAATCAGCTTTTTAACAGACTTGTATGTGCTAAGTGGAAAACACTTTACCGGTTCTCTGAAATCTAAAAAGCTCACAATAATAATGCCAGTCTCCAGCATTGTACAGGACTTCATAATGATAATTGTTTGCCTACAAACTTAAGTCTTCAACCCACACGGGGCCTGCGTACTGGATTACGAGACCTCCCTCTCACATAGAGGAGGTCCTTGAGCCTCGGCAGGAGGAACATCGTTATGCTTAAGGGGGATGCACTAGGGAGCCCGCGAAATTCAATCTTTTTTACGTTTTTATGCAATTTGCAGGTCAGTGTAAGGTTGCATGTTGAATAAAATATGCTTCGCGAGTGTAACAAGTAAGAATTTACAGAATTATAATCATTAAAATTATCAATACAATCCTCTAAGTTCATATAATCCTATTATATGACTATTTCATGAAATATCAATCAATAGACTAATCAATACTAATATTATAAATTCGAAAGTAACTCTGTCTGTCTGTGTGTTACCTTTTCACGCCTAAAATACTGAACGAATTTCGATAAAATTTGGTAGAGAGATAGATTGCATCCCGGGGAAGGACATAAGATAGTTTTTATCGACATACCTCGCTGGCGAAGCTGCAGGCGGAAGCTAGTAAGTCATATTTGTGATTATATGAGCATGACACTGACCTGCAAATTGCAAAAAACCGGAAGAAAATTTGAATTTCGCAGGACGTCCTGACGCTTCCCCTTAAATCTTTGTATTTTTATTTCATGTTATTTGATAGCAATCAAGAATACCTCCTCAACCCAGTTTACTCGGTAACAGGATACCAGTAAACTGGGTTGTGAAGGATAGATTAAGTAGTAACTCCATGTAAAATACTGGTATTCAGCGGATGCAGCTGAATACTAGCATTTTACATGGACCGACTTCCTATCGGACTTTCATAACCAAGTTTACTGGTATCCTGTTACCCACTGGGTTCTGGGTCCCTTGGTAAGACTAGCTGTCAGACTTTTGGGCTTATAACGAGCCGAAACGACTGTCAAACATCTATAAATGACAGCCGGGACCCAGCGGCTTAACATGCTTTCCGAGGCACGGAGGGTTCTCGATATGTAAAGATGGTCACCCGTCCACGAACCAACTGCCGAAAGCGTAGCTTAACCTGATCGATCGAACCGTGCGGCTGTTATTACAGCCCTTTATCTCTAATACAACTAGTAATAAAATGAAACAGTTTAATTATTCTATTTTTGTCTCTCTCTCTCTCTCAGAGAACTGTTTTTGGTCACAATTGGCCGGGGGCAACTTAATTGTTAAGTCGACTGAAAGAAAAGGTCACTGTAATATTCGTAGATAAGAAAGGGACTCTTGACCTGTCACTATGGACGGAGGTGAGTTATTATTTTAGGCTATTTGATGAAAATATAACCTTGCCAAATATTATTCAGAATAGTTCTTTTATCATTGAATATTACTGGTTATTTAACAGCCAGCATAAAAACAGTTGGGAATAATGGTAATGTGTGTCTACAATATACGTTAGGAAAATAGAAGCACTAAACAGGAAGAAATAAACCATCATATTTAGAACTCTTGGTTGCAAATAAAAATCAGCTAGGTACAAACGCCAGCACAGCAAGCTACCCGAAACTGTCAAATTTTCCCAATCAACTTTGAACCTTATGGTTTTGCGATAAAATTCAAAATCTATTAAAGATTTTTGATAGATTGTGGTAGATTCATTTGCTGGCGTCTGTACATAACTGTTATTTCTATTGACTCCAAATTCTTTCTAAATTAACATACACTATGAAAATAATTGTCCCAAAGAGGCTGATACCACTACTATTATGGAGCATAATAGATTACTTACAATATAAAACTTCATGTAATACTTCTACAATAAACCCTGAGGTTTAAAACGTGAACCATCCATCTTACATCTTATAAAAACCATACACAAGCATTAAAACATAAAATATTATAAGAAAAACTTCACCACAAGATCTGGAGAAGAAATACGTATAATATATATCGATATCGTTCCAAGGCGTATTTCTATCCCTCAAGCCGTAAAAATGTTCGCTGTCGGTGACTTTATTGGCGATTTACAAAGATTAATAAAATAGTTTGGTAAATACGTAGCTCAGAATATAGTACAGAAGGTCGGCTTAATACAACGAGCGAAAACATACGTACGGCGAACTCAGTCTTCTTGGCAAATGCCAGTATCGAGTGCGCTTACCCTCGCTGTACTTACGTGAAGTGTGTCCGCCTATTTGCGTTCGAACATGAAAACAAATATGTGCTTTTGGAAAATTTACTTTAAAGCTCATACATGAAATTCAGTTTGCGCTACAACAATTTTTTTCATGACTGATCATTCTTAAATCAACTTGATTTACGCTTAAATACAGTTTATATTTGTTTATTGACACCGTCAAGTGGAAACAATTTTTTTTGTGATATATCATTAATACTAGTCATTCTGAAATCAACTTTATTCGCGCAATTATAAAGTTTATATTTGTTTAAGTAGACATAAAGTCAATTGGAAACACGGATTTGAATACAGAATATGTGAGCCGCGAGTGTGTTCGCTCGTTAAGCCTCGAACACACATGGCTCTAACTTGTACAAAATTATGCAACTGCAAATTTTATTTCATAAAAACCTACATAGGCTTTGTTGTTTCTATATTTATGTCTGTAATTTATATGGTGTACCTGTACATAATAAAGAGTAGTCCATTCTATTCTATGGGCACTTATGAAGCGTCAGAAGCTAAGTGCACGGTTCCAATTGGTCGTTTCCTATAAAGAAGATCCAGCAAGAACCTTCACGGTTACTCTTTTAATAATAACTAGCTATGCCCGCGACTTCGTTCGCGTGGATGTCGGAAAACAATAATGTGTGTCGCTTAGAACAGGTGTAATATCTGACCAAACAGCCATATGTCCATTTTATTTACAGCGCTAACAGGTATGGGAGGACAGTGTAGGCCTGTCAGCAAGTACCAGGTACTTAACAATATAGCAAATACTCTACACAACTACAGTCTAGAAAGCGTACAATGTTCTTACATTCACAGAATTTAAAAGAATCTATGTATAAAAAAGTACAAGTTACAGGCATGTATATTATGGGCTTAAGGGCGCGGTGCACGGATAGGCCTCGCACGTATGTTAAGCTTCGCTTTGCAAGAAAATTTATGTGATTGTGTCCACTGCAAACCACGGACAGGCTACGCATCAATTGACGTCATTAGTACGTTCGTGGCTTGCTTGGATATGGCACTCACATAGCTCAACGCTGTCAAAACCTATAGTATAGTGTATATCGCATGCACAGCGTGCATGGCGAATATTAACCCACGACTATGTACAACTGCTGCTCTATTCTGTAAAAATCTCACCGTGAAAACTAGGGTGAAGTGAGCGTGGAGTGAGCTGTCAATAGTGTCAATTTCAAGCAAAAACAAACTCGCTTAACCTAAGTTTACACGGTGAGATTTTTACAGAATCGACCGGCTGTATTGCAGCACAGTGCGCCGCGGTGGGCCACGCTACTACAGTTGTACATAATTGTGGGTGTGTAGTGTGTACTGCAGTAGAAACGTAGACCCACGTTGTCAAACAAATGAATCCACGCAGCTTAAATGCGCCGCCTGCCCGCACAGCATGCGCCGCGGTGGGTCTGCGCCCTTACTTGAAGTTGGCCTTCTGCGGCCTATTTTGTTTAGGTACGTAGGCTGGAGAAGTTTGTCTGTTACGTCCTTAGCGTGTGTATAACTGCTGTAGAAACAGTGGAACTGGCTGATATAGCTGTATCTTTAATCAAATAAATGGACTCCGAAGAAAATAGAACATTTAAAGTCAAATATCTTTATTATGAGACAGTGTTACAAAGTTGTTATTGAGTTATTTTGGTGTGCGAATTCACTGGTCCACCATGTTAGGCATACAATAGTTTGAACAATTTTTTATGACCTAAGTTTATGTGATTATATTAATTCAAATAGACATTTTATTAGAGCTAAGTATTTTTTGCATCAAAACATAAGAATAATAAAACAACACCAAGAAAACAGTTTGGCACTAACTCATCACGAATCTGTCGGACAAAAAGTCATGTACTGTATAGTATGGTATATTTACCAAGAAGTCATTTAATATATATATATATTTTTATTTAATGTTTTCAATTTCTCTTACTTGCCTATGTAGCTTATTATAAATTCGTGAAGACATTCCGAAGAAACTTTTAGAAAGTAGGTACGGCTGTTTTTGAGGACATATTTGCTATTTTGTCGGCATGTCGACGGGAGTGCAGGTTACCAAACTTTTCCTTGTTGGTTTTTACAAATGTAGCGACCTCATAGATGTAGAGGGCAGGAAAGGTTAAAATCTTAAGCCTCTTAAAATATTGCATACAGCTATCTGGGACACGTATGCCACAAACAGCTCTAAGACACGTCTTTTGCGCCCTAAAAGCGAGTTCCCTGTCTGTAGCATTCCCTCAATAAATTAATCCATATCTAAGCGTAAACGTAATATAGGCATGATATTTATCGTATATTGATGTAGGTATGGTTGGACTTACGGGTAATGGGAATTGGGTAGGATGCTGATAATAATAAAATTGAGGAATAATTTTGAAATTTTGACAGTTATTTCATACAAAAACTGTCAAACGTCAATTTTATTCCTTTAATAAAACTTATCTGGCGTTGGAAAAATCAGCCCAAAATCAGTTGAAACTTTCTTTTATTTAAACTAATATTTTATAGAGATAACATTTGTGTGTTTGGTTTGTTTGTTAGGCCTTCACGCTAAAACGGCAGAACGGATTTGAATGAAATTAGGCACATGACCATCTGTACTAGGACAGATAATTTTATCCCGATATTCCCACGGGATCGAGACATGCGGGTGAAACTGCGGGGCACTGCTACATTTGATAAAGTTTCAGAACTGATTTATGGCTCACATCAATTCCCGTATTTTTAGGAACATGCACTCTAACCTCAGCCTCAATCTGTAAAAAATAACACTAATTTACGTCCATTTTACCGACTTCAAAAAAAAAGGAGGTTATCAATTCGACACGTATCTATGTAATATTATTGGAATCCCATTATATTCACAATATATATATTCATATATATTCATAATATGACAATCTAAAATCAATCTAATAAGCCCTAATGGGCTTCCAAACAAATATACAAAATATTATAGACGTATGTATGTGTGTTTGTCCACGCATTTCTCTGCAACTATTAATCGGATCGTGACCATTTTTTTACTGGCTTACATTTACTTCAATTTAGGGAACAGTGCAAGCTTCATCAAAATCGATTCAGTAATTTTCAAGATATGGACTAATACGTGTGAGTGTGACGGCCTGGCTTATTGATACGAGCTACGGGTGTCAAAGAGAAAACATCCCAAAACCTTGGTCAAATTCTAGGGCAAAAACAAAAATTACAAAATAAAAAGTAATAAAAATCGCAGTGGCGATTACTGGCGATACGCATACGACGTCGTGCACTTATTTTCTACAACTACCCTTTTACTAAAACTGTTACAAAATCCTAATGAAATTTTGTCATAGTACTAACCCGCTACGCCAATCGGCTTTATGTATTTTTAAGTTATAATATTGTATTTTCTCTGTAAGTGATTGTGTAAATCTTTTGAGAAAATAAATGTCTAAAACCGTAATTTAAAAAATTAAACCGACTTCGAAAAAAATTTAAATAAAATTATGAAATAACTTTCATTTCGGAAGTCGGTGGCAAAAAACTAAAACTATAAAAAAATACAGATCCCAAAGACACCAACTTCCGAAATTAAAGTTATTTCATAATTATGAGTTAATTTTTTTTTGAAGTCGGTTTTATTTCTTTTAATTACTTTTTTGACAAGTATTTTTCGATAAGATTTTGACCGTTTTTAATTACGGAAATTAGTCTCCTGATAGCGTGTGGTTGTCTCCACTGGTATTTATCATTTCTAAAATATTACTTGTTGGATTTATTGGGACTGATGCTCCTTAGTCTATTGCACTCGTAATGCAATGACTGTTGAAGTCTATTTTTTTATAAATTTCATACAAACTAACAACTTTGAGTACAGGTTAACTTTAATACTACATCATGAGCGACGGATAGGAATATTATAGTGGATAGTGGAGCAAACCCAGTTTCGTGCTAGGATTAACTAGGGCCGCTCCATCATCTCACTAGAAACATTACTTCAAACGTCCGTAGTAAATAATTATTGAGTTACTAGATTCCCAATTTAGGCATGCCAATATATAGGGAAGTCTCATTACAATCAAAACCGATACCATATTTACATAAACTATTATAGCCAGCCGACGACATTAAGGCGGAGATTCATCTTAAACCCTAAATAATTTTGACCAAAAAAAAATATTTTCAAGTCTTATTTTAATACAGTGATGGAACTCAAATCATAATTAAACATACATTAAGGCATCAACAAATCTTCAAATACACCTCTTGATTGTCTTCAAAAGCAGTTTATCCCATTCATTAACAATTTTAATTATAATTAAAAATATGCCATTAGTAATGCCAAATTGCATTCAGTGATGGATTATTTATTATTAAATAGTTTTTGTAAATAGATAATTGCTTCATATTTTACAATAAATTACCAGCGTTGTGTCATCGCGCTTCTCTTTCTTTTCTATGCAGTCAGGACAGTGAGACAAACTGGATGCGGAAGGTGGAGGACAGGGTGTTGTGACGCAGCCTGGGAGAGGCCTATGTCCAGCAGTGATTGGTTATAGCCATTATAGAAACACTAGAAAATGAACACCAATAACAAACATGAATTAATGGAGATTATAAATCACATAGCAAGCAGCTTTATTCAAACATCTTGGTGATGTAACACGTAACTATTATAATTTTCTTCTACCCCTTAGCATTACAAACCCACCCATCTGCGAATGGAAACAATAAACACACTACAGCCAGCCCCATGTCACCCTTTATTTATCTAACACTGTGGTTCTCAAAGTTTAGTACGCACACGCACAAACCTATACATAGTACAATTTCTTCGTCGTCGTGTCGAAGGCAGAACAGTGTATCACATTTTGCTGGCCCAAAACTTCGCCATTTTCACAGCGTCATCGGTTGCAGTGCAGACGTCGCTACAGCTGCATTTTTACCTGCACATCAATGGCAGAAATGGTACACATGATAGTAAAATAATACGGGCTGATATCCGCAACTCCACGTCAATGCGCGTATTTTGCCAATAATACATGATATTAAGGTACACATGGTAGGTTATAAAAATATAGTCTCAATATAACAGAGAGGAGACTTTTTTATTGTTATTTTTACAGACTATATTATTAAGCCTGGTGACTATCTCACCGGTACCTGGAAACTTTTATTACATAGTTTCTTAGCTCCAGTAACGTAACAGGATTAAAAAAAAAACACTATTTAAAAAAACCCAACTACACACACACACTGTGGGGTGTGAGTGTGTAGTTTGATTTTTTTTTGTGAGTGTGCGCACTCACCACCACTCTCACTCTATTTTCATGACCAAATTCCTATTTCGAAAAATATTTAGGAATTGAATACATTATGATAATCTAAAAAAAATACGAATTGATGTAAGCACTTATCCTACCGCTAATGTTGAAGCGACTGGCTATTGACAATTTTCTCGCTCAAGAAACGTACCATAACCATAATTAGCCTGTAACGGTCGCACTGCTGGGACACAGGCCTGCTCTCGGTGAGAGGGAGAGGGCCGTAATCCACCACGCGGGCCCAGTGCGGGTTGGTAGATGTCTCATTTCTTCGAATTTTTGGTTCTGGGATATGCCGGTTTCCTCACAATGTTATCCTTCACCGTTGTGAGAGCAGTAGTGATGAAATAATTTACAAAAAGTAAAGCTCCTGTCTGGGTTTGAACCTACGACCTACTACTCGTAAGTCTCGGCCGATACCACTGGGCCACCACTGTTCTTAAATAAACGATGAGAAACATTTGAGAGCCACTGATCTAATTATAATACATAGAGGGAAACCTATTTTATGCTTTATCAAAATACGCGGAACTTGCGCAAATATTGCTAAGGGGTTTAATTGCATAGGGAGGAATTATTTGTTGGCAAGTTAATGTTCGTTGGCAGTAGATTATATAATCATATAGTGGTAAAGGGCCTCGTGGCTAAATAATAACAGCCGCATGGGTAGATCTTCAAAGTTAAGCAATGCTTGCCGAGGTCAGTCCGTGGATGGGTAACCTTCCATTACCCCCCCCCCCCCCGGCCCCTCCATGCCTCGGAAAGCACGTTAACCCGTTGGTCCCAGCTGGCATTCGTGGATCTTTGACAGTCGTTACTGGTAATCAGAAGCCCGAAAGTCTGACAACCGTCTTACCAAGGGGTATCGTAATATCCAGTAACTCGGTTGTGGAGGTCAGATAGGCAATCGCTCCGTGTAAAATACTGGTATTCAGCTGCATCCGGTTAGACTGGAAGCCGACCCCAACATAGTTGGGAAAAGGCTAGGCAGATGATGATGATTTTTTTTTAACGGGAATCCGGTTAGACTGGAAGCCGACCCTATTCAATCAATCAATCAGCTCAGCCTATCGCAGTCCACTGCTGGACATAGGCCTCTCCCAGACTGCGCCACAGCACCCTGTCCTCCGCCTACCCGACCCTATTATTATATATTTTTTCTTTTTTTCTATTACAATTAGTGGCGACTAAAAGATAGGGTAAATTCGAGAAGGTAAGGCAAAAGGAGATGCCCTGTTAGAGAAGGATTCAAATAGCCATGTTAAAAAAAGAGCAAACAACCTCTTTGGATTGATTAAGTAATTTTAGGAAAATCTATAGTTCATGTTTGTCGCTTGGTGGCGTTTATCTGGTGTGAAAGCGCTTCGAAAAGCAGCTGGGGGCCTAAAAAGGCCACTTTGGAGAATCATAAAAGGATAACATTATGAATTATAAAATGACGAAGACAGTCCGTGTTTTTCTTTTTTTCGCTGCTCTACGTAGGTACAATCAAAGAGATTGGGATTGGATTTTGATTGGATTGATGGTATTTTTGCATAGACAAAAAATAACTGAAAAATGCTTCACCACTGGAATTTGATACGATTAACCTAACAGTTAACTGTCCATTCTGTTATCCTTTTATGGTTCCGCCAAAGTGGCCTTTTTAGGCCCCCTGGTCGTTGCTAACTTTAAAACCTGCTGCTGCATCACTCTCAAAAATAACCATCA
Organism: Mesoligia furuncula; assembly: GCA_916614155.1. Lineage (NCBI taxonomy): Eukaryota > Metazoa > Arthropoda > Insecta > Lepidoptera > Noctuidae > Mesoligia > Mesoligia furuncula. The sequence goes on from OU744793.1 coordinate 30,525,276, forward strand.
TCATCTCATTCTCCTGCCCTTATCCCAATTTATTTCTGGTCGGCGCAACATGTCTTTTTCCTCCATACTTCTCTATTAGTCGTCATCTCGGTAGTCACCACCTTTCTAACCATATCATCATTCACACAATCCATCCATCGTTTCTTTGGCCTTCCCCTACTCTTATAGCCATCGACATCCATACTCAAAACTCTCCTCACGACATTTTCCTCGTTTCTCCGTAACACATTCCCATACCATGACAACCGATTTCCACACAACTTTTCAGTTACCGGTGCCACTTTAAAACTTCCTCTTATGTACTCATTTCTTATTCTATCCATCGTGTAACACCACACATCCCTCTTAGCATTCTCATCTCAGTTGCATGTAGTTGCCTTTCATTCATCCCTTATTCTCAAAAATAACCAATGAAATAAATACTATACGAACGTAACAGCCTATAGCAGAACTTACTACCTTTAACGCAATAACACAAAGCGAACAAGCCAACTCGGTAAACATAGCCGACCTAACTCCGTAGTCGTGTAAAAGGAATTCCACGAATCGGATGCCAACGGATACACAAAACGGATAAAGAAGGTTAGCTTCATACAACAAGAGTAAACGCACGCACAGATAGACACGCTTGACGTGCAATAAGTGCATGCGCACTCGCGGCCGGCATTCGTTTGAGATCGCCGTATGTACGCGTCTGTGCATGCGTGCGCCTATTTTCGCGACTTAGTGGATTCACACGAATTTACTCGCCCAATACGTGTGAATCGTCACTTTTTTTTTTTATAGGCGACAATGAAGTTAGGCTTTTCGCACATGGGTCGTAGGCGTAGTTGCCTCGTGCGCGTATCGTAATTACGCTACGCGCACGAGACGCGGAGTGTTCTACAAACGAATCGTCGCGTAGACGTATCGTTTTGTAATATCTCAGTTGAAATCATGGTGTCAAGCGTACCAGATGTGTTTGGGGAATATATTGATGACCTTACCTTCTTTTCAGACGAAGAGGATTTCTTGTTATTTGATTTCGTTAGAAGTAGAAAGGACGTGCTCATTGGATCCATCCATACATCGCAAATAATTACAAGAAAATAATGTTTGTTGCTGCACGTGAACTGTCTTATGTTTTACGCCAGTACGCTACGACTATCGTAATGACAATGAACACCTCATACGATACGCTGCAACACCGCCTCGTGTGCGGACTTGTTTGAACAAGTTCCTGCTCGTATTGCTCTCGTACTACGCGCGTTCTACGATACTCTTACGATACGACGCCATGTGCGAAGGGGCTAAAGTACACGTTTATTTAACTCTTAGCACTTCTGTGCGTTAGTATCCTTTTCTGTACACTTAATTGCAATAAAAAAAAAATGTGTCAATTTCCAAATAAATTAACTTCGTGCGTATCGCCTATAGAAATCACACTAATATTATAGAGGCGAAAGTTTGTGAGTTTGTGTGTTTATATGTTTGTTACTTCTTTACGCTCAAACGACTTGATTAATTTTGATAAAATTTGGTATGGAGGTAGCTGACACCCTGGATTAATATATAGACTACTTTTTATCCCAATATTCCCACGGGTCGAAACTTATGCGGGTGATACCGCGGGGCTCAGCCAGTAAACCGTATTATTTAAAACTGACGTTTCGCCCGCTTCAGACGAGTAAATTCCTGGGAACCGACATTTTTTTAAAGCCGTTTTTGCTCGTTGTACGGAGCTAGTCTTGTGTACCTATCAATGTTCCGACGAATATCCGCGGGTAATAAAAAAAAACCTTCGTGCGTCGGTCGCGCCTTCTGCGGTACCTACTGCATTAAAAAGCTATTTGATGGACGTAAATAGATTGATGTTACTAGAATATGTAGATATAGGTAATAGGTTCGAACCCAGACAGGCGCTTTACTTTGTGTAAATTATTTCATGACCACTGCTCTTAAAACGGTGAAGGAAAACATCGTGAGAAAACCGGCATATCCTAGAACCAAACATTCGAAGACATGAAGACATCTACCAACCCGCACTGAGCCGGCGTGGTGGATTACGGCCCTCTCTCTCACAAAGAAGAGGTCTGTATCCCAGCAGTGGGAACATTATAGGCTGATTATGATGACTGGATTGTGTTCATTTAATTATCCTGGCATTAGAACATAAAGCAATTACTCTAAGGGCTAATTTTCCAATCGACGAATTTATTATTCGTCGAATTAAATTGACGTCTGACAGATTTTGTATGGAAGAACTGTCAAAAATTCAAAATTATTCTTTGTATAAAACAATCTGGCGTTGGAAAAATCAGCCCTAGGTGAGTAAAAAATTACCTCAGCTGCTTTGCGACTCTCTTGTTAACGTAAGCCACAACGCAAATCATAAAAAATAATCGAACGAAAATGTTCACGAGTTAAATTCATTTTGATAGCGACACACAATTTTCGAAAGGATGTCACAATGAAAAAACAAATGACAGTCTTGCAAATTAAAAAGTAACACGTTCCCAAAGAGTTCTATTCTCAAATTCCATAATTGTTTTTTCATTCTTTTATTGTAAGTGGCCAGATCCAGAAACTTTCAGTATGCCGCACGTATAAATGCGAAAGTGTGTCTGTTTGTCACCTCTTCACGCTTAAACCGCTGAACCGATTTAGATGAAATTTAGTATAGAGATAGTTTGAGTTCCGGAAAAGGACATAGAATAGTTTTATCCCGATATTCCCACGGGATCGAAACTTACCTGGATGAAACAGCGATACGCTGCTAGTTATAAAATATGCGCGTTGGAGTCTGAACGGGCGATCGCGATGGTGGGTCACCCTCGCTCACGCAGCATCCAGGGCACAGCTCGCGCATTGTTTCATATAATATGTATACTCTATATTGCGAACTTTCTTTGAGTATGAGTCATACTAGCTTATGCCTGCGGATTCGCACGTGTGGACGTCGGAAATGATCTCACGGGATCAATCTATCGGGATAAAAGGTATCCTAAAAAGGTATGTAACCTAACTCAAGTCAAGTTCTATCCGTGTGCCGGTCAGCCTCTAAGGTGTAAAAAGGTTACCACACCCAGAAAGAGTTAGGTACTTTCGCATTTATTATTTGAGAATGTTATTTGAATAGAACACAAAAATAAAAAGTTAATTAATGTAAAGTAACTCTCGTTAACACGGTTTTAGGAATGATGTAACCACCAGGATTATGATAACGTTGTAATATAAAAATTGAAGCATTACAACTTTCACTCGTTTTATTCAGTAACATGACATCAAAATAATGTATCGTCGACTGTGCACCGCATTGTGGCAATCTATCAAACTAGCTTCAGACAATACAGGAAAACAACGTAAAGAAACTCACTTCCTTATGATAAATTGAGCATAAAGGTATAATGACCTGAAAATAGCATTGTGTAGGTGTTGTCTATTATATATTTATATGTACACATTCGAGGTTACGCTATTCGAGAGGAACATTGATGTGAAAATTTCTTTACGCTCGCACTTTACTTTCTGAACAGCGAATGAAACTAATCCGTCACGCTCGGGTCGGTGACGCTGAGTTGGGTTACGGTATCTATGCAGTTAAATATTGTGACTTGGCCCTGTTCTAGAAATAATTACCTACAGCCGCGCGGTACGTAAATTCGCAATGGGTCTTCCCGCCTACAGTATTTTAATTTCATCAACCTATTTGAGTTTGATTATTATTATATTTAAAAAAAATTAAACTCATTGTGAATGAAATAGGAAGAGTTTAATAAAAACACATGTTGTGTTTTTTGATTAGTTGATTTAATAATAAAAAAAACTTATTGACGAATTCAAACAATCAAAAACTCTTTAATTGCTCTTTGCCATATTAAGGAAGTACTTGTACTTATTTCAATGAATATTTGTCACAAATCGCACGTCGTATCACCGTCCGGCGTCGGTTCGTCACTGCGGAGCATTCGATACTGTTTGTTAACCGAGTGTAAACCGAACTCGAGTCGCGTAGGTAAGACTAGCGTTCCGATCATTTGTATGAAGATAGAATACTGTGTAGATAATTAATTATACCGTGGTCGGGTATACTCGGCTCCAGTCGGTAGGTAACGCTGAATTGCGTATCACTGGCTCTAATCGTTAAAAGTAAAGTTTTCACTTCTGTCGTATGCTCATATGCACACCTCCTCATATACAATAAGCACACACCTTTTTTGAAAAATAAAATATCTTTGTCTTTTTTATATCCTTGACATCGAGAGAAATGTTTCATGATATTCTAGCAGTTCTAGCTAATCAAATTGTCAAGTGATTCCAGAGAAGTCTAATCCTGCGCTTACACCAAATCATAGAACATGTATTCTGTGTGTCCTGTTTTCGTTTACTATTTACACGTAAAACAAGTTCTAAAAACTAATAGTATACAAAACTTGTCAAAATTGACAATAAGGCGAACCAAATAAAATAACAAAACATGTTTGAAACAACGCTAATACATTTATGAGAAATGTTATATACACGACTTGTTTTTGACTGTTGAAAACAAGAATCACAACATGTTTAAGAATGTAAACTTGGCGTAATTAATTAAAAATATGCATTTCTATTTCAAATCCTAAAAAACTGAGCAGTGCGAGTTAAAATCTTATAAATAGACCTACTCGTACATCGTATAAATACTTGTACCATCACGAAATCCCATCGATTTTCACTTTAGCCAAGTTCCTTTTGGTCCCTTAAATCCAAAACTTCTTCGCAAAATGCTCGAACATGTTTAATCCAACGCGCCAAAAATTAAGTTTTCTAAGCCATTACGTTCATATACTTAGCGAAGAATCCCTTTTTTGCAGAATTCTTCAGCTTTATTGAGCTATTCAAACACCCTTAGGAGTAACTCAAAAAGTTCGGCGAAGCAAGGAAAACTTACGAGTTACTTGAACGGCAAAACGTTCTATAGTAATGTTTCATATTTTATTGGGTAAGTGCAGAAATATTGGGTGAAGGTAATATACAGGGTGTTTGGTGCATCGTTTGCCAAATGGAATTGGTCGAAAGGAGAGGTTGTTTGCTATCTCTTAAGGCCCAGTAACTCATTCCTTGTTACACCGGTTTTTTTATTACGACTTTTTAAATTTTATTTAGAAAAATACAAGAACTCTGCATTTAAGCTTAATTTTTTTTTAAAGTTATGAGTATAGCCTTCAAATTTCATTTTAATTCTTATGTTTACTCTTGTATGGTTCTATGAAATTCAAAATTACTTGCTAATAACATCTAGTTCCTTTTTAATAACTCATAAAGTTTTTGAAAAAAGGAAAAATACACTTAACACTCAACTTTAAATTGCTGTAAAAAAAAAACTAAAAGCGATCGGGATCTTCGAATTCTTTTAAAAAGTTCTCTAGTTTGTCCCCTTTCCAACGGTGTGCAATATACCAAAAAAAACTTTTAATAACTTCAGTAATTCGCTAAATGTGTAATCGAGACACATCAGGCTGATATTCGATATTACGGTAAGAACACTTGTTTTCCCATAAATAACATTCTTGAAGTAGGTGGATAGTGTTATCTCACTCTTACTCAGTCTCTTATCTCTTTCTAGGGTTCGAACTTTCCTCAAACTTGAAATAAAAAATAAATTTTTATTTAATAAGTACTTAATTATAAATTTTAAATTTTACACTATCAAAGCAAACTGGGCCTTAAGAGATAGCAAATGACCTCTCCTTTCGGCCAATTCCATTTGGCAAACGATGAACCAAACACCCTGTATATATTTTTTATATTTTATTTTATGTGCAGTAACTTTTTAACTGGGAATGAAAGGGGAGTTTTTCTATAAAGCCTCTATAAAGTTTATGTTAGGTGCACTTAGAGACTAAGCTTTTTAATAATAACGGTTACGATGGAAGCGTGTTCGTGATCTTATTAAATATTATTATGATCAGTAATCGGTGTAGGAGGTGTGTGTGTGTTTAGGTTGTGGTGGTCAGATAGGCTGTCGCTCCATGTAAAATACTGGTATTCAGCTGCATCATGTAAATACTGGCCAAGCGTGGCGATTATGGCAATCCCCTCCCCCAAAAATTGGGGGAGGCCTATGTCCAGCAGTGGGGCGTCTTTCGGCTGAAATGATGATCATGATGATGTAAATACTGGTATTCATGGTTAGACTGGAAGCCGACCCCAACATAGTTGGGAAAAGGCTAGGCAGATGATGATGAATCGGTCTAGGGCGAGCAAGGTCGGCTATATCTACACATGCCATATACTTATTATAAATAAATGGTACATTACGATACGTGGGACATAATCCTGCACTTAAGTCACGCTTTTCTGTGTAATAATGGACTGCTTAAGTCAGAGGAAAGGGTGACTTAAGTGTGGGTTTAGGTCACACAGTGCCGTAGTCGCTTTTGGTGTCTGTATGTGTCTGTTATTCTTCTAAGCTACGCAACGGATTTTGATATGGTTTCTACCGTCAGTTCAAAATTTTTATATGTAGGTCAATAATAATAATTCATTAATGTAAACTAAACTGACATAATTTTAACAAATAAATGTCTATGTTTTGTCAATTTTAAAAGCTAGCAAAGCACTAGCACTGGTATAATAATAAATTTAATTTTAATTAATTATTATAATTTTATTTGTTTTATTTTTATATAATTTCTTTTTTGTATGAAAAAAAATTAGGTACACACGAAGATATATCAAGCGATACATTTCCAGTTTTAGCTGAGCTCGTATTGTTTAGGCTTTTCGTACGATGAGAAGTCAGCTTATACTGGAAATGTATGGCTTGATAATGTCGCCGTGCGTACCTAATTTTTCTGCATGTCCTTTAATGCACTCTATTGCACTGTTGGCAGATTTAGTGGTGATCGTCGTTTGTTATTATTAACAGAAACAATGCTGATCTTCCAGATACCTCGATGGAATCTCGGCATCCTTCAGCCTGTAATCCCTTTTCCGCATTGCATGACACGCACAGTTTGAATAGAGGGTTTTCTTTTCCGGAATCCGTGTGGCTGGGATTAACGATAAACTGAAAATTCATTAAATTCCCTAACGTTTCCTGTTTGAACTGCGCTTAGCTCTCGCTTTAGTCAAATCTAGCAATTTTGGTCCTGATTGAAATTTTACTCGATGACAACAGAATCATTGGGATAAATGTGCATTGGTGCATAGAGAATTCAGGCATTTCATTTTGTAGTTAGATTTTATTATTGCCTAACACACTTTAATTTGTACCCGCATTATTGGGTTCGTAACAAGCTTTGTTTATAATCTGGGGCAGAAGAGAGGTTGAGCAGATTGATCTTTATCACAGCATATGTCACGAGGAGCTCAGAGAGCTGGATTTTCCGGTGGAATTCAGTTCATGCGCTGATACATTCTGTTCTGACCCGGTGCACACGGCCTTGTTGGATAATATGTACACTAGAATTACAAATATTTTAACTCGTGCATCTGTAAGATCCTGCACCCGTAAATGTTTCAGAAAGGGTGGGTACATAACCGGGTGGAACAAGCATGTCGCAGGCGCTCACAGAGAGGCTAGGCTGGGATTTCAGCTATGGGTGTTAGCTGGTAGACCATCAAATGGTACTGTTTATGAACGAATGTGTGAAAGTCGGAGGGATTTTAAGTCCAAGCTGAAATGGTGTCAGAACAGGCAGGAACAAATTAAAATGGATATTCTTGCCTCAAATCTTTCAGCGGGGAATTTTTCAGCCTTCTGGAAGAATACAAACAAGATGAACCCTAAGCCAAGCATTCCTGTGAGCGTTGGCGGCATCAGTGATCCTAAAGGCATTGCCAATAATTTTAAAGACCATTTTATGGTAAGATCTCCTCTAGGGCCAGCGGTGACCGATGCAGGCGGTGCTGGGGCCGGTGTATCCGGGAAAACGACACGCTTTTCAGCCAAAGAAGTTGTCGCGGCAATTCAAAGGATGAAGAGGGGTAAGTCTCCAGGGTATGACGGTCTCAGCATCGAGCATTACAGGCATGCAGGTGTACATCTGCCGCGTGTACTGGCTATGTTTTTTACACTGTGTATCGGTCACTCATACTTACCGGAATCGCTGATGAAAACCTTGGTTGTACCCATTCTTAAGAACAGGACGGGGGATGTGTCAGATGTAGCAAATTATCGGCCCATCTCACTTGCTACAACAGCAGCGAAGATACTTGACAGTTTGCTTAATCAGAGTCTCAGTGGGTACTTACATTTACATGACGCACAATTTGGTTTCAGGGCGGGACTATCCACTGAGAGCGCTATCTTGTGCCTTAAGCATACTGTCGGGTATTACACGGAGAGAAAGACGCCGATATATGCCTGTTTCCTCGATTTGTCAAAAGCTTTTGACACAGTGGCCTATGACATACTGTGGCGAAAGCTAGAGGAAACAGGTATGCCAACGGAAATTTTTAGGTTCTGGTATAAAAACCAAACTAACCAGGTGAGATGGGGAGATACACTGTCTGACGAATATAGGTTAGAATGCGGTGTGAGGCAGGGTGGACTGACATCTACCGGCCTTTTCAGCCTTTATGTGAACCAGTTGATAGAGGAGCTCAGCAGGACGCATGTCGGATGCTACATTGACGGAACATGTGTCAACAACATAAGCTATGCTGATGACATGGTCCTGCTGGCCCCCTCGATCAACGCCTTGAGGACATTGGTTAAGATTTGTGAACGTTACGCTTCCGAGCATGGTCTAAGGTACAACTCACAGAAAAGTGAGGTACTCATTTTTAGGGCAGGAAAACAGACGCCTAGTACAGTGCCCCCGATCATGGTTGATGGAACGGCGTTAAAAATTGTGAAACATTTTAAATATCTGGGTCATCTGGTCACGGAGGACTTAAAAGATGACTCAGATATAGAAAGAGAACGCAGGGCGTTGGCGGTTAGGAGCAATATGCTGGCCCGTAGGTTCGCTCGATGTACTAAGGAAGTAAAGATGACACTTTTTAGGGCATATTGTCAATCTTTTTACACGAGCGGCCTGTGGGTTCGGTATACGCAACGAGCCTACAACGTCCTGCGTATTCAGTATAATAATGCGTTCAGAATGCTGTTGGGGTTGCCGCGGCACTGCAGTGCGTCACAAATGTTCGCAGATGCGCGAGTTGACGGTTTCCACGCTGTAATGCGTAAGAAAGTGGCGTCATTATTGCAAAGACTGCGCGGTAGCACCAACAGCATTTTGCAAATGATTGCGTCCCGTTATGACTGTCCCATACAGGCACACTGGGTGGGAATAGTAACGGGAAAATTGTAATGTTTATGTTTTTGTTTTTAGTTTACTTTGTATTAGATACCTACTAACATAGATCTTAAGAAAATTGTTACTAACACTTATATGGACTCTGTCCGAAATAAATGGAATTATTATTATTATTATAATAAAATTTAATTTATCATTGCAATCTATCTCCTAATTTATATTTCAGCGAGCTGTTTAATTGGCTCCCGTGACACTTTATTTCGCTCGGTTAATTTATGGTTTTAATTTAATTTTACCTAAATTAGAATATTAATTTGATTATAGTTTGAAAATTAACTGTGTTTCATAATTGAACAACAATGTCAAAACGTGTTGATTCTGTGTAATTTTAATTTTCTACGAAAATTCAATTATACAGAATCGATACGTTTTGTAGGTCAACATTACAAAAGACCCTAAAACGTGTAGACTTTAAGCTGATAAGAAATCGAGGAAGAAAATCTTCGAAAAGTATACTATGTTGCACTTCACTGTACCTACAATGTATAAGAAAAACCTTTTTTTTTTGTTTTCGGGGGGATACCTTCAAAAGGCACCTGACCTCCGGGGAGGAAGGTCGGGGAGTGTGGGAATTTTACCTCACTAAAACCTCCCCGGTGATCACCATCAGCACATAGGGGTGGTCCCGGTTCCTCTTAAAAGATCAATTCCGGAACCCCCCCGTGCAACGCCTGTAAGGCACATTTCTGCTGGGGAGACTGCAAAGGGGCTTCCCCTGAGCCTCGCTATGCACGGCAGCACGTGACCACTGTGCCACCGTCTTCCCTGAGGTCACTTGGTGGGCGGACAGAGTTCCCACTCTGTGCGACCGCGACCCCAAAGGTCCACCAAAGAAGAAAGACCTATACATGTTTGAGTTTTGATGAAAAGTTGTTGTAAGCTTAGTGACATTTTATGAGTTTCCACCTACATCAACGTAAAAAAGTCTGTCTATATAGGAGCAAAACAAAACAAAACTATATAGCTCCATCGAAGACAATCGGTCTGACCCGACAAATAAACACGATGACATAAACAACGAAGCTAGACGGGAACATTCTGGAATAGTACGATCTGCGATCTAATTTGACGCGCACGATTAGCCAGCAAATGTGCCCACATTACGCGGTGCTTCATCTATGAAACTGTCACCGCTTCAAATGAATTTTACTAAACTCACTGAGTAAACACCACAAATGTTTAACATAAATATTGGAGTACGGTAAATCTAGGTTACATTCACAATGAAAGCCAGACTCTAGGGCGTCGTAAATTCGCCAGTCAAAATTTTCTCGGACTGAATAAGTGAAATTTTGAAGTAATGGGTGAGGAAATCTTAGGAATGAGGAGAAGATTCAAGTGTTGTGCATAATCAGACGCTGCCATGGTTTCACGGCACTTACAAAGCAGTAAAATAAAATGTATGTTACTGAACTTGTGGAATATGACTTCTTGGAAATATAGGTTTGAAATGAGAATTCACATGTTCTTGGACTTGGTGATGTCTGTGATTAGAGGGGCTCGTGGATAAGTAATAACAGCAGCACGGGTCGATCGACAAGATCAGTACCTTGCCGCGGTTGGTTTATGGACCATATTAACAATATTCAAGACCCCATCGAGCCTCGGAAAGCAGGATAAGCCGTCGGTCCCGACTGTCATTCGTATCTTAGGCAGTTACGGGTCGCCAGTAGACCGAAAGTCTGACAACCAGTATTAAAAAGGAGTACGGTATAATCCAGCAACTGGGTTGTGGAGATCAGATAGGCAGACGCTTCATGTTACATACTGGTATTCAGCTGCATCCGGTGAGACTGGAAGCCGACCCCAACAACGTTTGGAAAAGGCTAGGCAAATGATGATGTTGTCTTATAACATTAATGTATTTTAGATCTTAGACACCTGTTCCACTGCTGGCGAATAACGAGAAGCGAGTAGAGCTAGGAACTAAACTAAGCGAAAAACGAGCATTGAGTGCGCGACGCCAAACAGCGCTTAATCGCTGGTATCCGTTTGTAGGGTTCTCTCAGCGAGCATTCTGCTCGCCAAGCGAGCGTCACTGCGACAAACGAGTACACGATGCTGTGAACAGTTAGCGAACAGTCCGCGATCAACTTGTAGCGGTATCTACAACGCCACATTCGAGCAACGCGTCATACTGACGTCACGCAAAATCCTGCATCGCGCAAGCGAAGTTTACCGCGCGACTAGCATAGATACAACGGCCCAACATGAATCATCGGGCAGTTGCCCGCCAGACACAACACCCGTCTGGTCAGAGGATCCTCCCTTTCCTATGGAGTATGAGTGAACTTTACACCCTTTTCCTCATACCTGTATAAACTATTAATGGGTGTCTTTTTTTCCTACTCGGGACTTACAATGCTTTACACGTTTTATGAGCGAGAAAATCGTTGATAGCTAGTCGCGAAGGTGCTACAGGTGCCTTACCATAATCACTAACTTACCAAACCTATTGAACAACCCAACATAAACAACGAAAAACCTAAGACGTCTTATTCTGTACAATTCGTATCACCTTATCCTTTCGTTTGCCGAAATAGCCCTCAAAGAATGTCGTACCAACGTGCGGGCTCTCATAAATTATTACCAAAGGGCAGAGACTGGGAGATTGGTGAAGCGTCAAACCGGAATAATTCCTCAAGGAATACGAATGCGTGGGATTGTGAACTATTGAATGGATTAGTAATAGATGGATAAACTTGTAACAGCTTAGTAGTAATGTGTCTTGAAGGATTTTTATGTCATTAATTTTGTTTTGCGTTAGTTGTGTGGGTATTAAATGAGTATTGATTACTTCATGACCCTTGTCAGCCGTAGTCTAACTCGAGGTCGTAAGCCAGACTTAGCTTAGGGTCCTGGGTTAGATCAATGTGTAAAATAGAGGGTTATTCAGTTTCCGAATAGGAGAAAAGTCTAAATATCTCAATAATCTAGATAAGTTGAAGAAAATTCTAGAATAAGTCTTAATAAGCACTTCTTCTTCATCGTGTCGCTGGCACGACTGTATTTTAGACCTTGTTGGCCTAAACTTTGTCATTTCGACGGCGTTGTCGGCGGCGGCACAAAGGTCACTTTATCTGCATGTTTTGATACACAGAAACACAGAACTAAATTAGCACTGTAATGTATTTTACGAAACTAATTACCTGTTTAAAAAACGTATGCGTTCCATGTTACGCGTATATTTCTACAGGTTCCTATTGATCATTAGTAAACCAGCTCACTGTGTATTCTTTATAAATAAATAATAATCCATACCCACATAAAATATATTTTGAAGATACCTTTGAATGGAGTTCTAATAAATTATTTCTCGACGAAGGATCATGAAATATAGTATGTTGTGATGAACTTTTGTGTTTTCCTGCTTATACCAACACTCTTATTTTTAGAAGCCTAAATAAGGTACCGGTATGTTACATAATTTTATTATATCCATAACGTAGATAGATTCGTTTTTAGCACGTTAAAAGAGATCTCGTTACGACAGAATTAAATTTGTTACGAACTTGAATACTAGACAATCTCCTAAGTTAAAATAAAAATCAACTGACTTCTATTACAAAGTTCAAAACAAGCAAACTTTTCAAGCAGCCTGCACTTCGTGGCAGTTATTTTAGTTTAATCTTACCAGCTCACACACTCTCTCTCAACTCTCTTCTCTTTGCTCTAGTGCAGTCGGGTATAAAAAACAGAATCATCTGTTCGCTAATAGCCAATCTAAAATATGTAACAGAACGATCAAGTCCAACTGATAAATCAATAAAAAATATATCGACAAGTATCACATAGGTACCACCAAATACAATAAAACAGTACAACAACAAGACCACAGAAAACAAGAAAACAAGATTATCATCTCGACAATAGAACTACAATAAAACACACATAAAACGATACTATTGCAGAAACTGTACCAGTAATAAATCGCATTATGTTCGCATACTACATATTGTCAAACATGTGGTCGCCTGTATCATCTAATAAGATTATATTGGAGGTACGTGTCGGGTTGGTATAGTATAATTATAGTAGTAGGTATGTGGGATAAATGAATTGGGGATGGTAATTTATTTTAGGTACTCCCTTTCGTCTCCTAAAATTGTTTGCCCGAGAATCATTATCCATAACACGTTTGCTATAAACTTCAGTAGTCATAATGTCCATAAATTCGAAATTTCGTTTTACACAATTATCTTTACGCCTAAAAATATTCTGTATAATAAAATTGTAAGTCCTGAAACATTTGCTAAAAATTAGGTTTTAGTGACAGAAACGGATTGCTGAGAATCAGACTCCACGCAGTCTTGTCTGCCCTGACACTAGAGTGTAATTTAGAATTGCGTAGGCGCATAGGGGCGAGGCGGCCCGCGGGCTGAGGAGCAGGAGGCTGCGGTGGTGAGCGAAAGCCTTCTGCGACGATTAGCACGCGTGGGACCGCCGGACACCCGAAGCGAGAGCCGTGACAGAAACCATGCTTGCTGCATGTTGCATGCTTGCTTGAAAAAAAAATTATGGCACTTTAGATTATGAATAAAACATTTAGGTAACAATAGAGAACTGTATTTTAGTGTTGTTTTGTAAGTGTGCATACACCCGAGGGACATGTTGTCGACGGCAGCCAACGACGCGTCGTCGACGGCTATTCGGTTCCTCTTCGTGGACTTGTGTCGCTCGTGATTATATGTCGCAGATGGATTTACACAATAATAATACACACTTACCTTTGTCATTGATGCGTGTCGCTCGTGTCTATGAGCACTCTAGGCTCTATCAGAGTCAAGTATTAATATATTTTATACTTAAAACTTCCTGAATCCAAAACCTGGAATAAATTCTCTAAATTATGGTTTAAACTGCATGAAAATAAAGCCCCATTTACCCGATTCAAGTTTCTTACTTATGGTAGACAACATCATGGAAACAACTTACTTGCATCGTCTAAACACTGCTCAGACAGTGCAAGTTTTATTGTTGTTTCAACTTATGGCATACCATAAGTTAAAACAATATACCATACCACAGGCAATGAAATCGCACCGTGTAAGGCTTAAAATGTAAATGGTAAGACCGGCAGACACGATAAGCAACAATCTACATAGAGAAACAAAGCAGCAGATGCTTATGAAAAGGCGTTTCTGTTAACATGCGTTTTCTGGCGAAACGCGTATTTGACCACTTGCGTTTCTGACGACATGCTAGTAATCCGCTGGTTCGTGTCAGTGAAGGTTATTGGAAAGAAGGTTATTGTTTGCGGCTAGCGGGAGGAGTGAACTGGTAAATGTCTCACCGATGGTGGCGCGTGTGTTGGATTATTCGGTTCCCTACAAAATGGTTGAGCTGGATGGTGCTGATCTACGCGTCATGTTCGTGAATGGGTGCCGTCGGTTGAGACTGGTCATCTCTTAACTGCCAAGGCTTATTTTTAATCTTATATTTTGAATTGTTTCTTCATTTGTCTTTTTTTTTACATTGTTCTCACATATAGAAGCAACAAGAATAATGTACCCAGGTTTTTGTAATAACTTGATTTAAAAGAGTGTCCATGGAGTTTCTTGCCCGTTCTTCTCCATAGAGATCTACGTTTTGGAATGGGCAACTAGCTTCAACTTTCGGACTAACTGACAGACTATTTAATTTTGACAATTCAAAAGTGCCTGTACAAGGTTTAATTGAAATAAATGCTTTGAGTTTGAGTTGAGTAGAAATCAACACGTGACGAAAAAACGGTATGGTCCTAGCGACTTTCTCTCTCTCTTCTATTATATTCTTGGTTTCTATTATACACGAGTATCGCGTAAAGAACGTTTTTCCGGAGGGGGTCCCCCGACCGTACACTTTTTTTTCTTCTGCAGTTAGTTATTTTCCAAGTCTTGGTGTTCCTTCAGAATAACCTACGCATCGTGCAAAATCAAAATCAAAATATTTTATTTCACTTAAACCTACATGGGTACTTATGAAACGTCAGAAGCTAGGTGCACGGTTCCAATTGGTCGTTTCCTATGGAGAAGAGCCAATTATTTTTAAAAAGAGTGTCCGTGGAGTTCCACGGACACTCTTTTTAAAAATAATTGGCTTTTACAATGTTTTCAAATTACAGTAGGTATGGGAGGACAGCGTAGGCCTGTCAACAAGTACCTACCAGGTACTTGATAAAATAAAAAAACCGGGCAAGAGCGAGTCGGACTCGCTCACCGAGGGTTCCGTAACATCCGGGTTTATGTATAAGGTTTATGTTTATGAAATTAAATGTTTTTTTATATTTTTTTATATTTGAGTTGGTTGAATAAAAGGTAAATTGCGGTTTACGATTTATGACGTATTAAAAAAAAACTACTTACTAGATCTCGTTCAAACCAATTTTCGGTGGAAGTTTACATGGTATTGTACATCATATATTTTTTTTAGTTTTATCATTCTCTTATTTTAGAAGTTACAGGGGGGGGGGGGACACACATTTTACAACTTTGAAAGTGTCTCTCGCGCAAACTATTCAGTTTAGAAAAAAATTATATAAGAAACCTCAATATCATTTTTGAAGACCTATCCATAGATACCTCACACGTATGGGTTTGACGAAAAAAAAAATTTTTAGTTTCAGTTCTAAGTATGGGGAACCCCAAAATTTTTTGTTTTTTTTCTATTTTTGTGTGTAAATCTTAATGCGGTTCACAGAATACATCTACTTACCAAGTTTCAACAGTATAGTTCTTATAGTTTCGGAGAAAAGTGGCTGTGACATACGGACGGACAGACAGACAGACGGACAGACAGACAGACAGACAGACAGACAGACAGACATGACGAATCTATAAGGGTTCCGTTTTTTGCCATTTGGCAACGGAACCCTAAAAACGGTCTACAGCTCTAAAATCTACAAGGCCTAGTATATATAAATACTTCCACATACCTTTATTTGTGACAGGTATAAAAGTTATTGTTAATAAGGGTCACAACAAAAATGTTTAATCATAGCCAAACCAACGTTTATTTCAAAATTATTTTCATTTTAATCCGACATACACGTACCTGTCAACAAAAAAATACTTGTTCACGAAATTGTTTTATCCATTTGGGTTTTTTTCCCTGAAAAAATACGTATAAAACTGCTATAAAAAACAGAATACAAACCTAAAATTAATAATAAAAAAAAAACAGTTTATCATTGGACATACCAACAAACAATGTTACAAAATACCTCTCCAGTCACAATACATTACTGTTTCAATAGCTGTCTTTGAATCGGTTTTAAATGCGAAATCCCGCAAAAACAAAATGGCTGACAATTTTTCCACTTTTAAAATATGTCCGAACTGTGATTCTTCTCTTCGATTACAATACCAGCCTATTATTGTCCCAGCAGGCGCTTTACGTTGTGTAATTTATTTCATCACCACTGCTCTCAAAACGGTGAAGGAAAATATCGTGAGGACACCGACATGTTCTCGAAACGAAAATTCAAAAGACATGACGTGACATCCACCAACCTGCACTACCCGCACCAACCACTCGCGCGTAATGGATTACAGTCCACTCCCTCTCACAGAGAGGAAGCCTGTGTCCCAGCAGTGGGAACATTGTAGGCATAAAATAACCACACACACATACACTCATACACACTCAAACACACACACACACCCCCGCACGCTTAAATACACACACATTTACCAAAAGACTAATAGTAATAAATTAGAATAATTAATTCATAAACCTTTGTTTCGTTGCATGTTACACTAATTGCACGATATAAAAGAGCGGCGCCTCCTGGCACAGGCATTTATATGCTTAAAAGGCCACTAACTGTATCCTATACAACGTGTAATAAAAAATAAAACATTTTTGATTTTTTTATTATTGATATTTTACTTCAGCGATTTCAGTGACGTCCAAGATAATCTTAGAAAGCTAGTGCTCTTCGATTGCTACTAGAATTATTTATACAACCCTCAGGGCCATTGCCGGCCATTGTCGACCATTGCCGTTCACTTGCGGGAAAGTGCTGCAGAGTGGCTATTTTAAAGAATCTTTCGAGTTCAAAGTGCAACTGGCCATAACGAACACGTCTCCTCGCTTCAGTGACCAAGCTTAGTTTTATGTGTCACTTCAAACCTTTTATCCCAGTTGTGTGGGAAATACTGAGATTTGATTCGTCACTTGTAAATAATAAAATGATAACTATGAACAAGATATTGGAAAGAAGGCATTTAAATAAATAAAACATTTGCGGAATGATCAATTCCCGAGGTAACGCTGTGCTTGTCTGGGCAATCCTCTAGATGGGTGACTATCCTAAACCTAACTAATATTATAAATACGAAAGTGAGTTTGTTTGTTACGCTTTTCGCTCAAACGTCTCAACGGATTTGGATGAAATTTCGCATACGTATAAACCATGACCTGGGTAAGGACATTAGATAATTAATAATATAATAATAATAATTTTAAAAAAACACCACACACAAGCTACTTGACTTGGCTTGGGTCCGTTAATATAGCTTGAACTAGCCAAAGAGCTAAGAAACAAAATTCGTTTACCAAAAATAATAATAATAATAAAAAATTGTTTAATCAAGTATCTTGACTTGGCTCGCGAGGTTGTCGGCATGTGGGATGTGGACTCAGCGATCATTGTGCCGATAGTCGTGACAGCCAATGGACTAATAGCCAAGAGCCTCGACCAACACCTGAGGAGGCTCTCGTTGGGCAGCTGGATCAAGGGCTTGATCCAGAAAGCGGTACTTCTGGACACGGCCCGCATTGTTAGGAGGTTCCTTTCTCTGGAGCCCTGACCGCCGGTAGCTTGGACCCTGTTTACGATACCGGTGGGCTACTATTTTTTATATTTTTTTATACTAATATTTAAAAATATAATTTATATGTATTCGGTTTAATAAAGCAGATAATAAAAATTGTTTATTTTCTCCACAATAATACTCTTATTTGTTACACTTTTTTCTACGGCGACATATATTATGGGTGACTGGTACCTAAACTAGGCTCAAGGCCTGTATTTCAGGTCACCAGGACTCCTCAATTTAAATTTTAACAAATTATGTTATGTATTCGTACAAACGGTTTGCAGTTATGACCATGTTAACATTTTTTTCAGTATAAGGGTGGGAGTGAGGTTAAGTGTGTACTACGTGTATGTGTAGTTTGTGTAGTTAGAGAAGCGTGTGCACTTGTGCAGTGGTTGTGTGTGTGTGTCTTGTTGTGTGTGTGGGGGGTTTGTGTGTGTGTGTGTGGCAGTGAGTGTTTTTGTTTTGATCGAAGCATATTTGCTTAATGATGTTTATGTAATATTTTTAATATTTTTATTATTTTTATCCTGGATGATGAGATGTACAACAACAAGTTGCAACAGCAACAGCTCGTTCTTATATAATTAAACCCTCCACGTCTTGGAAATTCTGTGGATTTCAGAGAGTCTAGCTATATGTATCGGAATAGTCACCATAGTCTTCATTGTCATCGGAACCACGTTAAATGGTTGGTCCTGAACCCCTTTTGCGTAACACATTTGCAAACTATTGCTTCAATTCAAGCTCCAATTGCTCCAAGTTTCTTTTAAGGCAGATACAGACATTGGGAGGCATGCGCAGTGCACGGCGCTCATCGCATGATTCGCAATGTGTAGACGTTCATGTTCGTGCATGTGGCAATGTTTGGCATGTGGAAGCACATGCCTCACCACGAATATGAACGTGCAGGCCTCGCAATGTCTATACCCGCCTTTACGTGAACAAATTTCCCTTCAACCTTAACAATGTACTTTAGTATTGGTTCACTGTACCTCAGGGGTTATGGCTTGCAGGCTTTGGTTTGGAATCTGCTAAGCGTGGGCTGCTTGGAATTTGATCTTCTATCAGTGGGGCTGTATTAACGTCTGTGTTTCGCTACAGTATTCTTCCCTTACACTTAGGAACGCCACTTTGTTTCTGCTTCTGTAATTTACGATTAATTCTAATTAATCAACTGTCTCAACCTATAGTGACTTGCTGGAAAAAAATGTCTTAATGTATTTATAAACAATTTAATTTTAATTTATCTATAGACGTGTAAACCAAATGTACTAACTTTATAAAACAAAAGAATTGCTAGAAAAATTAATTACTAACCTGAGCTAATGAACTTATCTATACATATAATAAAACAGTAATGAAAGAAAGACTGTGCATTGAGAATTTTTGAGAAAAAATAAGTGGCTTTTGTTAGAAAAACGTAACTGATGACAAAAAGTGACTTTTTAGAATTTTTGTCTGTTTGTCTGTGTGTATGGTACGGCTTCACGCCAAAACTATATTGAATTGAAATTCAGCAAAAATATTATTTGTAAACCAAGGAAGGCTTTAGGCTACATATTATCACGCCGTATGTTATGGGAGGTAAGCAATATTGATTTTAAAAGGTTTTTGTTCGTAATTTAATGTACAAAATGACATGTTATTTATTTAGTTAATAAAAATTTAACTCTGGAAACATAATAATCACGCTATTTTTATAAAGGAGCGGGGCAGTAATATTATAAACTGCAAGGAAACAGCTCTTCAACAATATGTCAACGGGGAATTTAGCGGTAAGGTTACGCGACCGTTTACCGCACCAAATGGTGCGAGTTCAAATCCCATAATATTGTTTTAAATAATCGTAAAATTCTTTTATTTTAGTTTTTGCATTTTTTATGTGCATTAGGAACGATACTGTTATGAAATCTGAGAACTTTACTTGTCTTATCTAATTGTATGGAGAGTTTCACACCAATATTACTAAACAGATTGATTGGTGGTACAAGCTACAGTATCATGAAGTCAAGTCAAACTTTTGGTTCTAAGTTATATCTTACCAAGCATATTTGTTGTAGATAATTATATGATTAAACGAACTTACCTTAAGTGAATTTCTATCATAATTATACGAAGCTCCTTCTCCGAGACAGATTTACGAGTAGTAGCGCGGTAATGTACCAGCGCCATCACAATTTCAAAGCTAAAAAAAATAAAATAAAATAAAAACTGTTCTCTCCTCTAGCAACATTATATGTATATGTCATTTCGTTTAAAGCTTATCTTAAACAACCCTATTTAAGGGTGAACTTTAGTAGGGATGGGTTGGGAGACTCTGTCTCGGAGAAGGAGCTTCGTATAATTATGATAGAACTTCACTTAAGGTAAGTTCGTTTAATCATATAATTATACTTACTCCTTCTCCGAGACAGATTTACGAGTAGCTGTTTGAAGTTAGGCAGGGTTGTTTATGGGTTAGTAAATATTTGGTAGTAAAAATAGTAAGGTATTTATTAAAATCACAGATTTTTTGTATCAATAACCAATCAGTAGCATAACAGATTAAGAAATCAACAAAATCTAGTCAGGTTATTTAAGTACAGTATTACATATTACATCACTGAAAACAGTTGGATCTTGAATAACTGGCCTGTTATAATGTTTAGCAAAGGTGGCCGAATTCTGTGACCACCCAACTGTTCTTTGTATTTGGTCTATACTGATACCAGATCTTTTTGCAGCTGACGTGGAAGCATGTCTGGTGCTGTGTGCTGTGAAAGTATTTACATCAATTCCAGAGTCATGTAAAGTTGTTTTAATCCATCGGCTTATAGTTTGAGTTGAGGCACTAAGGTGTGGTTTTTTAAAGGTTAGTATTAGCTTATCAGTACCACTTCTAAGTGGTTTAGTTCTGTTAATATAACATTTTACCGTAGATACTGGACAAATCTCAATTCTACTTTCAAAATTTTTAAGGTGTAATAGTGGCTGAAGGTTGCCTGTTTTTGAGGTTTTTATTATGTCTGGAATGTATATCTGGATTCCATCACTCATGACTTTAATATTTTTAATATTAATTAAAGCTAAAGTTTGTACTCTATGTCCTGTAGTAAGAGCAAGAATAGTTACCACTTTTTTTGTTAATTTTTCTAAACTGATATCTTCATTGGGATAAAGAGTTGCTAAATATGTTAATACAACCCCAGGGTCCCAAGTAAAATTGTACTTTGGAGTAGGTGGTTTTGTACGGTATACTCCACGCATGAATCGTTTAATCCTTTCGTCAGATCCAATTTTAGCGCTAATTAACAGTGAAAGGGCTGATCTGGTAGTATTGATTGTACCATATGATGCCCCGGACTCCATGGATTCACTTAAAAATTTCAAAATATAGGGAATTGAAGCTTCATAGGTGTCTATGTTACATTTTTTACAAAATAGCCACCAAGATTTTAAGGGTGAGTCATACTGTTTCATGGAGTTATCAGATAATGAATTTAACATGATTTGGAGGGCTGAATTTGGTGTGCCTCTTCTTACGTATGCCTCGCTGAGAGCAGCCCTGCAGCCAGGGTAAGTTGGTGGTGGAGGGGGTGACTTTCTCTGAAAGGAGAGGATAATAACTTTATATTTGGTTCAAAGATTAATAATTCTTTGGTTAATAATGACTCCAATAGTGGAAACCATGGTTGAGATGGCCAATATGGAAAAACTAAGATGCCTGTTGCCATATCAGTCTTAATTTTATGAAGGCATTTCAATATTAGTGAGAATGGAGGGAATGCATAAAAGAAATAATTATTCCAGTTGAGAGTGAATGCATCGACTTGGAAGGCTTCTGGATCACATTTCCATGATACAAACTTTTCACATTTACTGTTTATCCTAGAAGCAAACATGTCAATATCTGGTTCCCCAAACCAATTTACTATTTTACTATAAGCTGATTGGGAAAGCTCCCATTCAATGTTGATTTTTCTCGATTCTCTATCAGCTTCATAATTTTCTTTGGTATTAATATAAGATGTGTAAATCCATATATTCCTTTCTTCACACCATTGCCATATATCTCTAGTAATACTATTTAAATGGGGAAACTGAACTCCCCCCATTTTGTTGATATACGCCACTGCAGTAGTATTATCCACTCTTAATAACACCTCGCAGTCGTGTAAATCTTTTGTAAAACATTGGAGCCCTAAGAAGGCAGCTTTTAATTCTAAATAATTTATGTGGTAATTCCTTTCTAAATCTGACCATGAACCGGAGGTTTTATTGAGTTCACACACAGCTCCCCAACCAGTAGTTGAGGCATCTGTTAGTATTTCTGTTTTAAATTTATATTGCTTTATTGGATTACATTTGTGTAAATTCTTACTCCACCAGTCTAATTCTGAGTGAACTATACTTTTAAGGGGCATTAATGCATCATAATTATCATTTGATCTTATCAACCCTAAATATCTCTCTCTCTCTTAAATCTTGGTATATGCCCAGCCATATGGAATGGCTGGACAAATTGAACTTAATGTTCCTAGCAATTGAGAGAATTCTCTAATTTGACATTGAGTTTTAACTTGATATGTTTTAATTTTGTCTAGTATTGCAATTTGTTTTTGTTGGGGAACTGATAAGGTAAGATTTGTTGATTCCAAAATAAAACCTAAATACTGACATGACTGGCTTGGTTTAAGGTGACTTTTTTCTAGGTTGATAACAAACCCTAAATCTTGTAAAAGAGTTACTGCAAATTTTACATTTTCCTCACATTGTCTTTTTGATTTATGGAAATATAGACTGTCATCTAAATAACATGTCATGATGATGTTATTGTTTCTAAGGTAAGTACAAACTGGTTTCAGTAGTTTTGTAAAAACAAATGGTGCAGTACATAATCCATAAGGTAGAGCATTAAATTCAAATAAGTGGCCATCAAATGTGAACCTTAAATATTTTTTATAATTATTTGATATGGGTACTGAAAAATAGGCTTCCTTTAAATCTATAGAGGACATAAAGCAATCTTTTGATATAAGTTTGCAAGCTGTTCTTATGTCTTCCAATTTGAAGTGTTCTGTATCTATAAAGCTATTAAGTTGTTTCAAATTCAATATAAATCTATATGAGCCATTGGGTTTTGGAACTAAAAATATTGTAGATGTAAACTGATTTGGATGGAAGGAACATTCTGAGACTGTGCCTAAAGTAATTAGCTTTTCAATTTCTAGTTTAACACATTGAAGGACACTGAACGAGACACAATAGAAGTTTTATTGTTATTACGTCTATAGGCGTTAAGTGTCCCGCAAAGAGTTAATTAATTCTTTTTCTTTCTCTGACCAATGTTGTAGCACAGCTTGGCATAGAGGTGGAGATTCCCGGAATGGAATCTCATAACCTTCAATCCATTTTAGAATTATTGGGTCACTGGTTATTTCACACCAGTTGTTCCTATAGTACTTGAGTCTACCTGCATGTACCTGAGTATCTATCTGCGGTATCTGGATTTGTAACTGGATGGAGCTGGCTTCTGAGTCTTCCAGCGTGCTTGATTCAGACGTGGTTGTCTCGCATGCTGGTGTTGTTGAGGCTGATGCCCGCCGCGTGCTTGTTGCTGTTGCTGGTATTGCGGCGGGCCTCTCCAGTTTACCTGTTTCTTTTGAGTCCCTGATTTGAATGCCTTCTTTTCTGTTGTTTTTATCATGGAGCCTGCTCTTTGTATTGCTTGTGCAGCCCTAATTTTTTCAGCGCAGTCTGTCCCAAATAATGTGTCGTCTGGTATTGCTGTCCGTATAGCATCTTGTACCACTTTATTGACACCAGCCAATGCAAAAAATCTTCTAGAAGAAGAGTCTTGATAATAAATTTCAGCAGCTAATTTTGCTGCATCGTTTATTTCTTCAACAAGGGCTTTACTGCTTATGTTACCCATCAGTACCTTGCTCAATGATTTTCCAAGACAAGTCATGAGTTTTCCACTTAAATTTTGTCTATAACTGATCCTTTTATCCCTTTTGAGAGTTGGGTCTGAAAGGGAAGCTGATATCTCCGCATTCATTGAAGGGGCCACTGCCCGTGGAAAATTGATAGGAGCGGGATATTTCTTAGTAATGGCCTCTCGAGATTCTTTACCGAGTCCTGTCTGCATGATCCTCGTCCAACGTAGTGCTAGTTCGGGTCGAATAGCTTCTCCAACTTCAGCATTTTCCTCTCCTTCAGTTCCCAGAGCTTGTAAGAGGTCGTCAGGTACACTATCATCTTAAAATTTCAAATAAAAGATATAGACATGTCTATCCGCTTAGTGGTAGCGCTAAGTCAATAGTATTCCAGTGTGGAAATACATTTTTTGGCGTTGTCTACCCGCAGTGTGATAGCGCTTGCCACATATTTTGTGAGGTTTGACACAGTGTCCACCCGCATGTGGTGGCGCTTAAGTGTTCTTAACATATATCCCTCTATTGGGATCACCCAGGCGTTTGAAGAACTGACATCGTAAGTGTACATTGTTAAAATATGGATAACGAAAGGAATTTCATTTCATTTTTAACAGACCTGTGATAAGTTCTTGTTCTGGATCATTTTGAGCAGGTATATTTAGGGCAGATGGCGACAGTGCTTCGGTTAGTTGAGCAACTGGAGGCAGCATTGCAGGTGGCAAAGGTGATGGAGACCGCGCCGGCGGTGAACATGGCGGTGAGGAGTTTTCTGAATCTACTTCAACCGGTATCTTTTCCAGTTTCCTTTGTAATTTTCGTATTTTCTTCTTGATATAATCCTGGTCCTTGTTCTTCCGTTTACCCATTTTTGAGAACCACGGTAAATCCCGAATAATCACAGAGAAAACAACGAATTGTCCGCAAAATCACGAAAAAACCGTTAACGGAATGGACAATTGAATTGAACATAATTTTATAGAAGTTTTGAGTCTTTAGCGAGTTTGTTTAGTCAATGACCGGAAATACCGGAAATCGTCATTTGACATAAATAAGGGCGAACGAAACTATAATTTATGGTATTTTTAGGTTATAAAACTTTTAACATTAGGAATTCCATACAGAATTCTTGAATAATTTCAAGTCTTACCATATTGATGTTTCGGCAGATCGTTCTTCATTTTCCTTTTAAACAATTAAGCACATACCTGTTTTCTTCATAAACAAAGACATTTGTAAACAACTCACGCCGGCACCTGAGTTCACGTCTTATTTCGATAATTATAATAGTCTACACACGTTATATGTCGTGGATATACTCATGATAATCGATTTTAATATTGTTTTATACATTATTAACTAAGAAAATTCAATAAAACTTGTATTTTGTTGAGAGGACGTAGTGATAGCGCTAAGCACAAAAACACGTAATGACATATACATATAATGTTGCTAGAGGAGAGAACAGTTTTTATTTTATTTTATTTTTTTTAGCTTTGAAATTGTGATGGCGCTGGTACATTACCGCGCTACTACTCGTAAATCTGTCTCGGAGAAGGAGTAAGTATAATTAAGTATGTAGATTTAAGTATGTAATTATTAGTTTTGTTCCTCGCTGCTGTTACCATATTTTTTTAATGCAAAAATAATGTAGTTTATATCTATATATATAAAATTACAAGTTCTGACTGACTGATATATCAACGCACAAAATAATTAGATATATAACCTAAACCTAAACCAGCGGGAGTTTCCAAAATATCAAAAATGCACAACGTTAATATTTAAGTTTTCACTTCTGCCGGCACTCCCGGAGTGCAACCCGTCGTTTTTTTTTTTATGTTTGTGATGCTTCATGTTTGGCGCAAATAAACGTATTTTCGTTCTTTATTTCTTTTTCTTTAATTTTTATTTTTTATTTGTCTACTCTACAACGAAAATAACGTAAGGGATGTTGTTGAACTGGCAAAGTGTATGGCAATAGCAATTACATGCACGTTAAATGTTCTCCGCAGGTAGTCATACATATTTTTATGTTATAGCTACCAAACCGTTACCCATAAAGGCTTTGAGCGATATTTCATTCAAAGTAATTGGTAGTTAATTATATAAAACTAGCAGCGCCCCGCAGTTTCACCCGCATAAGTTTCGATCCTGTGGGAATATTGAGATAAAAACTATCTTTTGTCCTTTCCCGTGACTCAAACTATCTCTATATAAAATTTCATCAAAATTGATTCACTGGTTTAAGTGTGAAGAGGTAACAGACAGACACACTTTCGCATTTATAATATTAGTATGGACTGTTGATTTTTGCCGCATTATGTTCAGGGCGGACGTAATGAAGTTCGAGAAAACTAACTAAATCATAATCTTCCGTGAACTACTAACACAATCTGAACAAATCCTCAAACAGCGGCGAGACAATAATTCACCCAGATGGTTCCAGCTGACTAGCTTTCAGTATAAAAGTACTGGCAAGCTAGTTGGAAATGAAATAGCACAGAGCAACCTGGGCGCCGTTCAGCATCATTGCTCTCCGTTAGTTTTCTGAGAATCTGTTTATAAATACGTATATTGAAGTCAGATATTATCGAGTAGAGATGATCTATGACTAATTCACCCGGTGAACTTTCACGTGAGATTTTATTTTCGATTAACTGATTTTTCGGTAGTTCCTTTGGGTTTTTCCATTATTTTTTTTTATAGCACCTCAGTGTTGAAAAAAATATTCAGATCGGTCGAGCCATTTTAGAATTGCTGTGAGACTAACGCACGGCAATCGATATATATAGATAGATTAGCTTCCGCCCGCGGCTTCCCCCGCGAGGTATGTCGATAAAAACTATCCTATGTCCTTCCTCGGGATGCAATCTATCTCTCTGCCAAATTTTATCGAAATCCGTTCAGTGGTTTGGGTGTGAAGATAAATGATAAATGATTTTATTTTGTAAGTAGGTTTGTACAAACACTTTTACACGTCAATCACGTTTTTAGGGTTCCGTAGCCAAATGGCAAAAACGGAACCCTTATAGATTCGTCATGTCTGTCTGTCTGTCTGTCTGTCTGTCCGTCTGTCTGTCTGTCTGTCTGTCTGTCTGTCCGTCCGTATGTCACAGCCACTTTTCTCCGAAACTATAAGAACTACACTGTTGAAACTTGGTAAGTAGATGTATTCTGTGAACCGCATTAAGATTTTCACACAAAAATAGAAAAAAAAACAATAAATTTTAGGGTTCCCCATACTTAGAACCGAAACTCAAAATTTTTTTTTTCATCAAACCCATACGTGTGGGGTATCTATGGGTAGGTCTTCAAAAATGATATTGAGGTTTCTAATATCATTTTTTTCTAAACTAAATAGTTTGCGCGAGAGACACTTCCAAAGTGGTAAAATGTGTGTCCCCCCCCCTGTAACTTCTAAAATAAGAGAATGATAAAACTAAAAAAAATATATGATGTACATTACCATGTAAACTACCACCGAAAATTGGTTTGAACGAGATCTAGTAAGTAGTTTTTTTTAATACGTCATAAATCGTAAACCACAATTTACCATTCATTCAATCAACTCAAAAATAAAAAACATTTAATTTCATAAACATAAACCTTATGCATAGACCCGGATGTTACGGAACCGTCGGTGCGCGAGTCCGACTCGCTCTTGCCCGGTTTTTTTAAAAACTAGATGAACATACAGACAGTCAGACAGAGTTACTTTCGAATTTATAATATTAGTATGGATAGATATCTGCTGCATTCCTCTGATAAATAAGTTTATAATTTTATTAATAGCAGTATGAAAACGATAATTTCCCAGAAACTACGTTGAATATTTTGAGTGATAGTGACGAATTATTTTAAAAGTACAAGTTCGTAGCCAACACTACTGGTTACCTTCCGTAGCTAGCGTCGCGTTGTTTGCCAAGTATTTCATAGAAACCAGTAGTGTCGCGGCGACATGTCGTACATACGTGGCAAACGACGTGTCGCTAGCTACGGAAGGTATTTCATATTGTTACGAGCTTGGGGTTCGTTACAATAAAAACTGCCGATTTAATAACCAAAAATTGACACTTTAATCAACAACACTAATTACAACTCAAACACACTAATTACAAAACACAATTGCAATACTGATCGCTTTAAGTCGCATTTGAAGATCGCTTCGGATGTTTTCGCTTCGATCGCTAATCTAACACTGTGTCGCTCGCGGCTCACGCCGGCCTTATATAGTGCCGCAGAGAGTTCCAGAACTTTCCATTGTAGAAACATCTAGAATGTTCGAGTACATACAGGCCGCAATCGACCAGATGTCGATAGTTCGGGAAAGTTCTAGAAAGTTCTCGCATCGAAATTTCTAGAAGGGTCTTGACTACTAGTTCCGCTACTCGATACTAGATGGCGCTAGTGGTAACTACTGTCAACATGCACCAGGCATTAATTGTGGCGCGCAACAATATAAATACATAGCCACCAGTAGTGTCGCGGCGACGTGTCGTACATACGTGGCAATCGACGTGTCGCTAGCTACGGAAGGTATTTCATATAAATACATAGCAACCAGTAGAGTCACGGTGACATGTCGTACATACGTGGCAAACGACGTCTCGCTAGCTACGGAAGGTATTTCATAGAAATACATAGCAACCAGTAGTGTCACGGTGACATGTCGTACATACGTGGCAAACGACGTGTCGCTAGCTACGGAAGGTATTTCATAGAAATACATAGCAACCAGTAGTGTCACGGTGACATGTCGTACATACATGGCAAACGACGTGTCGCTAGCTACGGAAGGTATTTCATATAAATACATAGCAACCAGTAGTGTCACGGTGACATGTCGTACATACGTGGCAAACGACGTGTCGCTAGCTACGGAAGGTATTTCATAGAAATACATAGAAACCAGTAGTGTCGCGGCGACAGCCTGCTGCTGTCGTCTGCAGTCAGCTACGAACTGGTTACCTTAAGGATAACTTTATTTTTGTTTCTGTGAAATTCTGAAATATTCTGTCCTTGCCAGTTGATATGGGATAAGAATGAAGCTGCAGTTCGTATTTCTTTTTTTGTAGAATGTTTTTATTCCATTTCATTCAACATCAATAAACTTTAGCCTGCGTGAGGAAACCGGCTTGTCTTAGAGCCGAAAATTCGAAGACATGTGACATCTATCAATCCGAACTGGGCCCACGTGGTGGAATACGGCCCACTCGCTTTCACAGAGAGGAGGCCTGTGTCCCAGCAGAGGGAATTCTTATCTCATGTGTTATAATATATTATGTACAACTACTATTTCCACATAAAATCACTACCAACCCACCTGAACATGCCTTATCACTTAAAGCACTCACACAGTAACAATTAATTGGTGCCCGCGTCTGTGGGAGCTCTTACTCGATTCAAACGACCTAACACCGCTCCATTCAGCTTCGACACATCCAGTTACAGTTGAATTTCATTATTACCCTGTTTAAACGATATTGTTTTAGGTAGGTACCTACTACTTATGTTGAGGCGTATTTGCACGGTCATGTTTAAAATAAACATACATTACTCGATTGGAATCACAGATGCGTTTAGAAGTTCTATTCGTGCAAATAAAAAACTGTTTACGAATCTGAGTTCCGCAAGGAAATTAATCATAATTATGTTGCACATTTTTAGTAAGAATTTAAAACAGGAAAAAACATAATTTGGAAACAATTTTGCAATTATCTTCATCACACAAACTAGGAAAATCCTGATCTGAAGGACAGCACATCGATACTGATTTTATAAATGTTAAAGTAACTTTGTCTGTCCGTTACCTACTTTTTTATGCCTACCTCTGAACCAATCGTTATGAAATTTGACTGATAGATAGCCTGGGACCTGGAGAAGGACACGAACTTTTCATCCAGGATTGCAGACGAAGTAGTTGGCAACAACTAGTACAAAATATACAATAAAAGATTTTTCTGTAAAGTTAAAATGAGAATCAGCAAGGAAATTAGTGACTTCCAGTTTTCCAATATTTTAAACACACTCGTTCATACTAGCTTCTACCCGCGACTTCGTCCGCGTGAAATTTTTTGTTCCCCCGATCCACCCCGTCGCATCGCATAGCCTCTCGCGATATTACTTCGATTTTGCTTAGCGTTATTTCTGACTGTTTTTCTTTTTGCTCGTCTCCTAAGGGTCATAGCGTGATATTAAATAGCCTATAGCCTTTCTCAAGAATTGGGCTATCATGTACATATTTTTTTTTTCAAATCCGACTGGTAGTTCCAGAGATTACCCCCTACATACAAACTTACAAACTTTACCTCTTTATAATATTATAATATAGATGTGAAAGTGAGAGAATAAGATGTAGTATGATACCAGCGATTACACTGATCAGAAGATGACAGGTGGACCCTTAGAACAACCGCTTGGAAAGGCCCACACGGTAAGAGAAGAAGAGGCAGACCAGCAGAGCGTTGGCACGACGAGATAGTGGAATTGGTTGGCAAATCATGGCTTGAGAAAGAAAAAAACCAGAAAAGACTGGAATTACTGAAGGAGGCCTATACCAGTCGAGGGGTCCTTAATTAGTAATGATTAATATTTAACTTTATTTATTGTAAAACTCAAAAAAAAAACTCAAAACTCAAAGCATTTATAAATTTCAATTAAACCATTAACAGGCACTTTTGAATTGTCAAGAAGTCGGTCAGTCAGAAAATATGAAGCTAGTTGCCCATTCCAAAGCGTAGGTACCTATGGAGAAGAACGGGCAAGAAACTCCATGGACATTCTTTTTAAATGACATTTTACAAAAATATTTGTTACATCATTACTTTTGAATTTATGATTATATAATGTGAGAACGATGTAAAAAATAAAAAAAAAACATACGCGTTAAAAGCGTCCAGAATACGACAAATACGAGTAACAGAACAACAATCCAAAATTAAAACAATTAAAATTAGCCCAGGCAGCTAAGTGATGACCAGCCAGTAATTAAGAAATATTAAAGGCTTTTTTATTTTTTATATGATGCGTTAAGCCGTTGGTCCCGGCTGTCATTCGTGGATCTTTGACAGTCGTTACGGGTAGTCAGAAGTCCGAAAGTCTGACAACCAGTCTTACCAAGGGGTATCGTATTACCCAGTAACTGGGTTGTGGAGGTCAGATGGGAGGAGACGCCGTCGTGTCACGACTGTGGCGCGGCGGAGGACACGGCGCAGCACATGCACTCTCGAGGTGTGCCCGTCGTGGTCCGAGCCGCGCCGCAGTCTCACCGCGGCGATCGGAACGGACCTCTCGTTCGCCGGCTTGGTCAACGCCATGCTGGGGGATGAGGGATCCTGGGCGGCAGTCGCCTCCTTCTGCGAACACGTCATGTCCCAAAAGGAGGCGGCGGAGCGCGCGCGGGAGCAAGACCCTCTAGCGGCGCCGCTCCGAAGGCGGAGGAGGGGTCGAAGAAGACGTCAGTATGACAGTCATCTCCGACTCCTCCCAGGTGGAAGCCAGCAGGCGACGGGTGCGGGGGCACCCTCGCCTGTATTGCACAGGCTTCCACCAGTGCCGGACGGGAATGGCCAGGTGTTCCCGGCCATTCCCGTAGCCCCCCAGTCAGGGGGTTATGCGGGGCCCGCCAGATAGGCGGGCATGCGCCGGGGGGGTTGTGGACGCAAAGGCTGAGCCGGATTCCCATGACCATTCCCATCAAGGCGATGAGGGAACACCGCTGAGTTTTAGTGGGTATACACCTCCGGATTGCTGGTAAGGCAGCATAATAATAGTCCTGAGATTGGAGGCCATAATGGCGGGCGTGTAGGCTGCATTGATGGAAATCGTTTAAACTGTTACAAATTAAAATTGGTTGAAGACCGGTTTCAAGTGAAGAAAACCGGACTAAGGTAACTAACCGGTTCTTATAGAAACCGGATTAAATTAATTAATTAATTCTTAGGAATATAAAAAAACCGTCCCGCCTGCGCTATCGCTAGACGGACTCAGCCAACCGCACAGTCGTCTCCGCAGGAGGCTTCGAGCGTACCCGAGGAACGGGTCTCGCGTCCAGGCCCCAGACGTTCCTCTAGATCCTGGCGGCGAGACGAATCACTCGAGGTGCCTCTCGGTTGAATGAGGGAGAAAGCACTTGACTGCAAGTTCCTTGGCCGGCTATAAAGTTGTCTCGTCCCCCGACGAGCGGAGATGCGTAATGTCATTTCTCAGCAAAAAAAAAAAAAAGGCAGTCGCTCCATGTAAAATACTGGTAATCAGCTGCATCCGGTTAGACTGGAAGCCAACCCCAACATAGTTGAGAAAAGGCTAGGCAGATGATGATGATGATATGATACCAGCACATACATTTTATAGCTGAAACAAAGCATTCCAGCCGCCACATTTGCCAAACTCCACTGATACCACATACTCTACCCATTCCCTAAAGGCTTAGTGAAACGGATCACTTAACAATCAACCTGTATACCGGTTTACAGCTAGCTTATTTAGATAAGCAAATTACGTAGTATCAATATACCTGATTGCAATCCATTAGATTACCTCCGCTCTGTGGATAGTGGTAGACGAACATTAATAACGGTTCAATTACTTCTACCTGTTGTTTATTTATTTTTATTATTCTTCTGTTGTTAGGCCAATTTATTCAGAGTCTGTTCAGTTTGTGTCTTTCTTGTGTCAGTTCTCTAAGCCGCCTTTGCAACACAGATTGTCTGCATATCGTCGGTTAGTATCTAATATCATCATCATCATCTGCCTTCATAATTTCAGCCGAAAGACGTCCATTGCTGGACATAGGCCTCCCCCAAGCACCACACCTGGACCTGTTCCGTGCTTCTCGCATACAACGGGTTCCTGCGGCCTTCACAAATTCGTCGGACCACCTTGAGCCACCATCTGCCTTGCCTTTTTCCAACTATGTTAGATTCGACTTCCAGTCTAACTGAATATAGCTGGGTACCAGTCTTTTACATGGAGCGACTGCCTATCTGACCTCCACAATCCAGTTACTGGTAATACGAAACCCCTTGGTAAGGTAACTGGTTGTCAGAATTTCGGGTTTCTGACGACCCGTAACGACTGTCAAAGATCCACGAATGACCGCCGGGACTAACGGCTTAACGTGTTTTCCGAGGGGGTCTTGGTATGTAAAGATGGTCACCCATCTGCGGACCAACCGCGACAAGCGTAGCTTAACCTGCTAGATCGACTGTTACTTGGCCACAAGCCCCTCCACGTAAGTCAAAAATATAACTTTACAGGAGAGTGAAAAAACCGCATCATTTTACATAGATGGTGGATCCCGTGTTTTTACTTCATTTTATGAGTTTCTATTGGACGATGCTTGTTTCTGACTGGCTGAAACAACGCGTCTCCCGATTCTCTAGCAAATGGCATCAAAATGTTAAAACCGCCTAAAACTTGTTAAAACTCAAACGACGGTATGCGTTTCTTTTTTTGCACACATTTGGCCATAGTATGCTGTCAAAGTTACTTACTAATTAATACTTATATTCGTTAAATACGTACCATAGTTTACAAGAACATTAAAAAAATGCAAAGTCTTAATTACTCGCAGTAGTCAAGTAAAAAAATCTCTTAGTCACTTTGCCAATTTAATGGATAATTAGTAAAAACTTAAGCATCTATAAATTGTAAAAAAAAAAAAAATGCTAAGTGTATAATCACCGCAGCCTTAATGGGCAGTAGGTAAATATAAAAAGCGAAAAACATTAATAAAGAGAGCTCGATTTTGTAAAACATCAAAGCTCTTTATGAAAGCGAGAATCCGCTGTGTATCATGGATTTAAGAACAAGCTTGCTAATGAGCAAAAACAATACCGATACTGTGATTTTTATAAAAGTTAAGCCCTGTATTTTTTATATAAAACTACTAGCCTATTATTTTATTTTATGTAAGCCTATTATTAATCTACTAATATACTAATAATAATCTATACAGGGTTATTGTTGCTGTTCCGTACATTTTGGCGAGTTATACGAACATGAATGTGGCGAACAGCAGATTTTTTTGCGATTTCAGGTTTGCTCCCATAGTAAAAGTTGATCTCTTAAGAGGTTGTTGGTGTATTTCCAATAACCTCCTATAAGTCACCACCTGCCATTTTATCCGTGTAATTTATATAAAACATTGGTCAGACGGGGCTATATGACTTTCTATAGTTCTAAATAACCAGTTCACTTTAACCACCCAAACCCATAATCCAATATCTTTGTTTCCATATCCTGCAATAGTCCTACACCAACCGGGGGTTGTCCTTGGGTGCACTTGCATAGTGCGAACAGGGATAATCGTCGGTTGGTGCCTCATTTCA
The DNA here is from genome assembly GCA_916614155.1 of Mesoligia furuncula. NCBI lineage: Eukaryota > Metazoa > Arthropoda > Insecta > Lepidoptera > Noctuidae > Mesoligia > Mesoligia furuncula. Next base: position 30,559,616 of record OU744793.1, read on the forward strand.
TTAAAAACATCTAACGGGCCTCTGCCACTTGGCTTCGGCCCCTCGTACGCCTTCCAAAGGTCTGGGACCGCAGGGTCCGGAGAAATATCTAAAATCTGTACTAATAATAAAGCTGAAAAACGCTCTAATCTCTGGAACTACCAGTCGGACTAAAACAGATAAATTTATATGGCAGTCGGTGGACCTCTTAGCATAGAAGGTGTTCCACAGAACGGTCCCCCGACTTCCATATGAATTTATCTCTTTTAGTCTCGTTACCTAGATTCTTTAAGTTGGGGGGTTTTAAATTATTTGATCCTTTTCCAATTATTTACATTTAATATTTTTTTTTTTTTGTGTTTTTAAAATTTTTAATTTAATTTTTTATTTCATGCGTTTTGTAGGGACACCTTAATTTTTGTATTTCATTTCTTTTATTTTCTTGCGTTTTAAGATTCAGGTAATTTTGGTGTTTAATCAGGTTTTTTATCCGTCAAAATATAATTATTAATTTACAGTTGAAGAATACTTTTTAAGACTAAACAGATTTTTTTGTTTTATTATATCCTTTTTCTAGTTCTTCCTTTAGTTATTCAACTTTCGTACAAGTATTTCATAGCTATTAGAGATCTTAGGCATTTGAGATCTAGTTTATAAAATGGGACTGCGACACTATCTGATGTAGAAATACCTACGCTTTTTAAGTAGGATAATTCCATTCGTAATATAAATAGTCAAACTCAGTGGTCGTAGGTACGAGTCATCACTCCACTTTCCTCATCATTCTAGAGCATTGATCAGACAAAAATATATTTTCAAGTTTTTAGTTTTCATTTCGTTAGTTAATATTCCTCATTCCCTTTAATATAGTGTACATTATTCTACTTGTGATGTACTATTAAATGTAGCACACAACTCAGTGGCAACACTGCTCGAGTCAGTCACGGCTTACCCCCGTGTCGACTGGACGTGCCCGTTGAGTGGTTGTCTACTTACTGATAATCTGGTAGTTTTACTTTAAACCCTAAGCCCCAATAAGAGATTATAGCCAGAACACCACATTGGCGACGAGTAAAAGCGCAGTAAGTAAAATTATTGCTTAAATTATGTACTAACGGAAATTGGTCAGCAACAAAGTATAGTTTTATTGCGCAAAAAGAAAAAAAGAAAAGAGAAAATTAGTGACCATGATCTAAGCGAAAATCAGTAAACATATTTGTTATGCTTAATTTCGATTTACATTCATGTGTGTCTTCACCTACCCACAACAAATATGTATTGTTGACTGTTGAAATATGGTTACGATATCTTAATTAATATATGCCTAAATACCTACCTACATCAAATATGTATTGTTGATCAAATCCGTATGTAAATAATATCAAGAAAATGTAATTCGATCAAATAAAAAAATGTCCCAACGAAAATATCATTAATGTACCAGTTTTAACAGAAGTTCCACTCCGGTGAAATCGAAGTAAAACTAATCTCTGTTAAAACTAGTGTTATAAAAAATGTATTGTCGAAAATATCGTAATGTACCAGTTTAATAAAAGTTCCATTTCGGTAAAATCGAAGTAAAGCAACAAATAAAATTATTATCTTACCTACTGTTAAAACTAACTAGTGTCATAAAATCTGTTATGGTTAATGATTGAACTGATCTTAGTCAAATCAAATGCATTTTGCACTGGCTATTGTAATCAACAAAAGAATTCATAGAATTCATTACAGTGTTGTAATATCAAGTGAACGTTTGCTTTAAGCACCTAGCACACGTCGTCAAAGACGACTTGCTGGCTAGTCAAATATGAACGTCAGTGATTTAGTTTAAAATAAACTTTAATTACAATTATTACAATCATAGGAAAAAACATTGTGCGACTTTACTGGGTATGGCACAACAAGACATATTTTGATATACATTAAAATATGTGCGTGTGTGTGACACAAATGGAACAAGTTCCTACAAAACAACCTACTGGTTGCGTGTGTGTGTGTGAAAGACACAAATGGAACAAGTTCCTACAAAACAACCTACTAGTTGCGCGTGTGTGTGTGAAGGACACAAATGGAACAAGTTTCTACAAAACAACCTACTGGTTGCGAAAAACACAAATGGAACAAGTTCCATCAAAACAACCTAATGGTTGCGAAAAACACAAATAGAACAAGTTCCAACAAAACAACCTTATGGTTGCGATTAATACTGGCAAGTTAACGAATGAGGTTTAATTTAGTTAACTAAGTGTTTCTCCAAATAGATAGTGGCAAAATATAGCATTATTGACTATTTGGGAAACACGGGACGTACTGGTGTTATTTCCGGGAACATAAATGCGAGCGTAAAATCTAATAATTCTAAATTAGCTTGTATCTCGAAAACGGTGTGTTCTATCGCAAAAATAATGGAAAATTCCCCCCCCCCCTTTTAGTAACCCCCCGTTGCGAAATTCTCGAAAAAAAAAAAGGGACTAGTGAGTAGGTTCCTAACCTATTTATCTAAGCGTTCCGCTTTTATGAATGTGTGTCACTTGCGCTGTGAACAATGTATTTAAAGCGTTCGAGTTGATAACTACTCCTACCCTCTTGGTTTAAGTAGTAAGCGATCAACGGCTGGTACTAAGCAAATTATTTACTTGTCAACAATGATATTTTACTGTAATATCATTGCTTGTCAAATAATGATTGTACTGCAGTAATTTGACATTGAGTAAATATATAAAATAACAGTATTAAGTCAAAATTAATATTTGGCTGGTAATAAAGATAATTTGCATTATTTTGACGGAGTAGTAAATTGACAATGTCAATTAGTACCTACTACTAAAAAAAAAAAGAAGCAAATTAAAGTGTTTAGTTATGCTTATAGCAAGTAGTAAACTGGCAATGCAGTTGGTACTATCTATAACATTTTATTTGTGCACCAAGTAGTAAACCGGAAACATCGGTTGGTACTAACAAGATACTATTACATTTTAATTGTGCACAGAGTAGTAAACTGACAACGTCGGTTGGTACTAACAAAATACTATTACATTTTAATTGTGCACAAAGTAGTAAACTGACAACGTCGGTTGGTACTAACAAAATACAATTTAATTGTGCACAGAGTAGTAAACTGATGGTTGCTCATCAAGATCATACATTGGTATAACCGACCAGTGTATGCAATTTACAAAATAAATCATGGTTAGACATCAAAAGATTTTGATCTCTATTGCCAATACCTAGGTATGGCAGTAAGAGTCACAAAAGTGATAAAATTTCCTGACTTGTAATTAATGCAAATTGCATAAAAGGGTAAAGCTTCCTGCCCTGTAATTAATGCAAATTGCATAAAAGGGTAAAAGTTTCCTGCCCTGTAATTAATGCAAATTGCATAAAAGGGTAAAAGTAAAAGATGTAACTTCGATAAAAATCACAAAAGAGTTAATAGTTAAAAGATAATAGTTCTTTGCCCTGTAATTAATCCAAATTGCATAAAATATGATTTCAAAGATGAAACACTACAGAAGAAGGGTCCATAAAAGAAAAACCTGTAATGTCTCATTACATGAATTAACAACAAAGCTAAAAAAGTTTAAGAGACAATATTTCCCACATCAACAACCATGCAATTAAAGACTGTCAAGTTTCTGTCAAGCGGATGAGGTTAAAATCAAAGTGCTCATAGATTCCAGTCGTAGATCTAATATGACAAAACTTGGGAGCTCATGAAACAATTTAAAGTTATAGTCTCAAATCAGCAAACTTCTCCAGACAAAACATTCATGGCTTCTGGTACAAAGCATCTACTAAAAGTGTTTGGTTATCTGTGCATCAAGCCATCGACCAACAGACCTGAAATAAAATCAATCAAAAGATCTCAGTGAGCTGACCATTTTTCGATAAGGTTATTCAATTCAATTTATCCACAAACAATTTACATTGTTTGAAATCGTTCCATCCATAATACAAGTACCGAACACATTTAAAAATTAACAACATAACTCACAATATCACCATCAAAATTAACACCATGATGAAAAAAAAATTTCAATGTCAACTCATTAAGAATTTAAGATTGGAAATAGAAATCATTTAAATATCATAACCAAATAGAAAAAAAAAGAAATAGTTCAATGTCAACTTAAATAAATAATAGAAATAAATTCAAAGTTTTCTAATAAAGCACAAGAATGCCAATCATGGCATTTTGGCAAAGAGAACAGGAAATGAACATTGAAAAAAAGAAAACTTAAAATAATAATAATGTTTATTTCCAGTAAAATGTTCACAAAGGTTACAAGTACAGTAATATGGTACAACATAAAGTGCATTGAGTATTATACATATATCTCCTGGCACCCAAACTAGGTTTATAGCCTGTGACTTGGGGAACAGTGATTCCATAAGTGTAGATACTAGATAGATGAACAAAATGTTTTAGTAAAACTGTTTTCATCAGCAACATGAATTAGAATGACATAATATTTTCTTATGATATGATGAATAGGTATTGGTAAATCAATATTGTTTGAGAAGAGAAGTTCCCTTCTTGTTGGAGTTTTGTGTTAGTACCTTCAAAGGTCATTAAGTTACAAGTGCCATGTAACATTATTTGAAACCAAGACAATAATGTACTTGTAACAATAAAGATTGTTTACCTATACATAGGTTTATAAATACATAAATGTTGCTGTGAGAGTATCTAGCTTTTAAGATTTTCATTATCTTAATAGTAGGTAACAAATTATTATAATTTGTGATCTAGTTAGTCTACTATTTGCAAGCGCTACTGCTGAGTGTAGGGTCTTGAGTTCGATGCCCGGGTGGCACCAAGTGTTGTGGGATGTTTCCATCAGGAATTTCTTGGTGGTGACGTCGGCGGAGTCTGGCTTTGCGCAAAATTAATGGCTGTAGAATCTCAGATAATTATCAAGTTTGGGAACACAAACAGGTATGACACCTTCATCATCATTTCAGCCGAAAGACGTCCACTGCTGGACATAGGCCTCCCCCAAGCACCTCCACTTCGACCGGTCCTGTGCTTCCCGCATCCAACGGGTTCCTGCGGCCTTCACAAGGTCATCGGTCCACCTTGTGGGAGGCCTTCCAACGCTACGTCTTCCGGTACGCGGTCGCCACTCCAAAACCTTTCGGCCCCATCGGCCATCTGTTCTGCGAGCAATGTGCCCTGCCCACTGCCACTTAAGTTTGGCAATTCTTCGGGCTATGTCGGTTACCTTGGTTCTCCTGCGGATCTTCTCATTCCTGATTCGATCACGCAGGGAAACTCCAAGCATAGCCCTCTCCATTGCCCTTTGGGTGACTTTTAGCCTTCTTATAAGGCCCATTGTGAGCGACCACGTTTCCGTTCCATAAGTCATCACTGGCAACACACACTGGTCAAAGACTTTCGTCTTGAGACACTGCGGTATGTGGGACGAGAAGATATTGCGTAGCTTCCCGAACGCTGCCCAGCCGAGGCGGATTCGTCGATTTACCTCTTTCTCGAAGTTAGACCTACCTAACTGGACGGTTTGTCCTAGGTAAACGTACTCGTCCACGACTTCGAGTGTAGCGTCTCCGATTTTTATGAGAGTGGGTGTTACATGGGCATTTGACATGACCTTCGTTTTGTCCATGTTCATTTTTAGACCCACTCTTTCGGAGGCTCTACTGAGGTCATCGAGCATTGTACTGAGGTCCTCCATAGTCTCAGCCATGACTACGATGTCGTCGGCAAACCGAAGGTGAGTTATGTACTCGCCATTGATGTTGATGCCAGCCCCTTTCCAGTCCAGAACCTTGAAGACATCCTCCAGTGCAGCGGTGAACAGTTTCGGAGAGATAACGTCTCCCTGTCTCACACCTCGCTGCAGAAGGATAGGTTTCGAGGCCTGATCCTGGAGTCTGACTGACATAGTGGCGTTTTCGTACAGACACTTCAGCGCTTCGATGTACCGATAGTCGATCTGGCACCGTTGAAGAGACTGCAGCACAGCCCATGTCTCGATCGAATCAAAGGCTTTCTCGTAGTCCACAAACGCTAAGCAGAGAGGCAGGTTATACTCTTCGGTCTTCTGTATAACCTGTCGCAGCGTATGTATGTGGTCTACGGTGCTAAAGCCTTTACGGAATCCGGCTTGTTCGGGAGGCTGGAAGTCGTCAAACCTGCGTGCGAGACGGTTCGTGATGACTCTCAAAAACAGCTTGTAGACATGGCTCAGGAGTGAGATGGGCCTATAATTCTTAAGGAGGGCATTATCGCCCTTCTTAAAGAAAAGTATCACCACACCCCTGTTCCATGCCTGTGGTGTTTTGCCCTCGAGTATGACGGAACCAAACAGCTTCTGAAGGGCCTTCAGGACGGGTTTTCCGCCAGCACACCTTCATGATAAGGTTCAAATTCCATGGCATCTGTTGCGACCATAATATAGAAATACAAGCGGTGAATCTAAAGGTAGGTTCTTGAATATGGAATCTCGTCTCCTCGTGTGAATTTGAAGTTGTGTTAAAAAGACCTAAATAATGATTGTTTACCAAACAAGTTAATTTGTGTCAGATCAGTGTGATTTAAATTCAACGACTTACCTACCGCCTTTAAAAACAGAGACAGAAACAAATTCATATTCATTTATTTCGTGAACACACGGTACATACAAAAGGTGTTATAATACATAAGATCCGAGCTGTGCCCCGCCAAAAGGCATACAAAATATCAAAAATTCCATAATGTCATGAGATAAATAAAAATATATAATAATACAACAATAATAAAAAAATAACTTAATTATCTAGTATGTCATAATATGAGCACAAATTGGATTTAGTTAACAAGTATAATTAAAATTTTTCATTTAAATATTCGTCAACAGAATAGGTACTACACCTTGCTATTTAACAATTTGAACAGACCAGGTCACTCACCGTAGGCACATACACATAATAGTGGCATTTGGTTTCGGCACAACAGTGGTGGTGGTCTGGCCCGACTGGGTTCGTGGGTTCGAAACCAGGCAGGCATTTTGTGTGTTTTTACTCATCACCACTGTTCATCAACGGTGAAGGAAGACATCGTGAGGAAACCGTATGTAGCGCACCACTAAATTGGATTTATCAAAGCGACAAGGGAAAACATTGTAAATTAATATATTATTGTATTAAATATTCTTTGTCTCGTTATTTTATTATTAATCTTTTTATTAATAAATATTGAGATAAATTCCAAAAAATAATATATAATGTTCCAATATCCTTATGATGTTTGTCTAAAAAAAAAAAAAAAGGGGAAATAAAGAGGGTAGAAAGGCAAATGGAAAGTTAACGTTAACGAAGTTTCAGATATAGAAATTTAGTATAGATGCTAACACTGTATTGTGTAAACTTAAAAATGTAAATGTGAGGACTCGGTAGGCCTTGTAGACTTTGATTCGGTAGATCACTTTATTTTATCAAGTACCTTTTTTTTTTTCTTTTTTTTTTTTTTTTGAGGATGGGAAATCATCATTATTTTATCAAGTACCTGGCATTTGTTGATAGGCTTACGCTGTCCTCATTGTAATTTGAAAACATTGTAAAAGCCAATTATTTTCAAAAGAGTAACCGTGGAGTTTCTTGCCGGTTCTTCTCCACAGGAAACGACCATTTGGAACCGTGCACCTAGCTTCTGACGTTTCATAAGTAACATCTAAATGACTTTGATTAACATATAAAAAGGAAGAGGTGTGATGTACTATTAAATGTAGCACACAACTCAGTGGCAACACTGCTCGAGTCAGTCACGGCTTACCCCCGTGTCGACTGGACGTGCCCGTTGAGTGGTTGTCTACTTACTGATAATCTGGTAGTTTTACTTTAAACCCTAAGCCCCAATAAGAGATTATAGCCAGAACACCACACTACTTGTCAAGCCCTTGCATTTGATACCTATATTGAGGGAGTTGTGAAAAAAAAAATATAATTCGCCATTTTGTGGTGGCGGCCATCTTGGATTTGAAATTTGTAAAAGCGTATAGTATTCTACTTGTCAAGCCCTTGCATTTGATACCTATATTGAAGGAGTTGTGAAAAAAAAAATATAATTCGCCATTTTGTGGTGGCGGCCATCTTGGATTTGAAATTTATCATAGAGTATAGTCTTCTACTATTCAAGCACTTTCATTTGATACCCATATTAAGGGAGTTGTGAAAAAAAATGTAATCCGCCATTTTGTGGCGGCGGTCATCTTGGACTGATTTTCATCAAACTTAGCTAAGAACACTCCCGACTAATTCACCTTTCAAACAAAAAAAAACAAAATCAAAATCGGTTCATCCGTCGGGAGCTACGATGCCACAGACAGACACACACACACACCCCGACACGTCAAACTTATAACACCCCGTCGTTTTTGCGTCGGGGGTTAAAAAGTCGCATGACGCTATTTCGTAACGTGACGATTTCTAACAGGTTATTCCTACTGCACTCGTTCCACAAACCTAAATATTTTACCTTAGCTCAAGGTGTGGAAAGGACTATTAGACCGCTTTCACATTTAGCAGCGCGACAGTCGCGCGACCGTCACCCATTCAGAATTTCATAATAAAAACAGAAGCGCACCAGCCGCGCGTCCGCTGCGCTTCTGTTTTTATTATGAAATTCTGAATGGGTGACGGTCGCGCGACTGTCGCGCTGCTAAAGTCGCCTATATGTGAAAGCGGCCTAATAGTTTTTAAGACGAGACTTTTAATCAAAAGTTATCGACATCTTTCACCATTGCAATAGTTTATGCATACTTCAACATCTTTATATCAATCTTCAAGTAATTGCAAAAACAAAACTAACACACAATTATTTACGTTATTCAGATCCCGTTAGAGAACAATAATAGAAACTAAACAACGGAGGGCTTGGCTTTCTGTTGTATTTGTATACAACTGTTTTCTTTGCATTGTAGTAATACAACAAAGTGTTCTTAGAGTTCTGGTCTAAGAATAGGGACTTTTCTTACCTTGTGGGTGGTTGTAAGGGGCAATTCTGTTTGGCCATTGAACTTAGGGTTGTGGGGTCTCGCATTTATTATTCGAATTGATGGAGCAGATCCCTTTTCCGGAGTTTTATCTAACTGTCTGTAACTTAAGAAGACAAGAAAATGACCTTTATATACTTTTGTAACAAAAATTAGTATGAATCATCCCTACTATCCATACTAATATTATAAATTCGAAAGTAACTCTGTCTGTCTGTCTGTCTGTGTCCTTTTCACGCCTAAACCACTGAACGGATTATGATAAAATTTGGCAGAGAGAAAGACTGCATCCTGAGGAAGGACATAGGATAGTTTTCATCGACATACCTCGCGGGCGAAGCTGCGGGCGGAAAAAGAACAACAATCTTACACCAGATTTTACAAGCACTTACATAATTATAATCCATGGATCCAAAAGATTAGACTCCCAATTAGCAACTCAGTTCACAATAATTTTAGGTCGTTGCGAAACCGATTCACCCTGACTCCCGTACTAGTTATAAACTGTATTACGGTGAGACAGCATTCCTCGTTCTCTGTATACAATATTATATTAAGCCGATTTGAGAGAAAATAATTAGATAATCTCACTTTCCAAATAATACAAAGCAATATTGTAGGTAGCATGTGAGTAGAATGTGTCAAACATTCAAATTGTTGTTAACCTGATTTTTACTTTGTAGGTAGTAGTGTAAGTTCACATAGTATAAGTAAAATTTTTAGATGCTAAGTTTGTTACAAATATTTGTAGTTTTCTTGTTACTTTATATAAAACAAATTAAAAAGAAGACCGATTAAAAAAAATTATATAAGTGAATCTAAGAAAATTAAAAAAATAGGTAAAATTTAATGAAAAATAAAGTAAAACTTTTTTTTTCTTCTACGTACGCGCCATATTTGGTGTTATCTGGTATAAAATGTGTGTGTGTGTGTGTGTGTATGTGCGGGAGTGCGTGCATGTGTGTGTAGGTGTGTGTGTGTGTGTGTGACATTATGTCAACTCAAAATATTTTCCACTTCATGGTAATCTAGTTCTTTAAGAAATTCATCAATAGACTTTTTACATTCGCGATAGCTAAGATCTCTTATTTTTAGTTTTTTGCTTATTTTATTGTATATGCTGGGGCCAAGATAATTTGGAAAAGTCTGAGCAAACTTAGTCTTACACTTGGGAGTATTGTAAACTATATCGGACTTTCGCCTAGTCCCGAAGTCAGGTTTTATTTTGTGTTGTGCAATAATTAAAAGCCGGATGAAGACTTTCCGTACAGAAAGTACATTATTTTCTTTAGACAAGTTATTTTCTTCAGTTATACAATAAATAACAGTCACAAAATTCAGTTCCTCTTATTATAGATGACTACTAACAAATTGCAGAACAAACTGTTTCAGTATTTAAAAAATTAAATTAAAATTTTAAAAAACCCCCGACACAAAAAAATAATAAAATTAAATGTAAGTAATTGGAAAAGGATCAAATAATTTAAAAACCCCCAACTTAAAGAATCTAGGTAACGAGACTAAAACAGATAAATTCATATGGCAGTCGGGGGACCTGTAAGCATAGGAAGGTGTTCCGCAGAACGGTCCCCCGACTTCCATATGAATTTATCTGTTTTAGTCTCGTTACCTAGATTCTTTAAGTTGGGGGTTTTTAAATTATTTGATCCTTTTCCAATTACTTACATTTAATTTTATTATTTTTTTGTGTCGGGGGTTTTTTTAAATTTTTTATTTAATTTTTTATTTCATGTGTTTTGTAGGGACTTCTTAATTTTTGTATTTCATTTCTTTTATTTTCTTGCGTTTTAAGATTCAGGTAATTTGTATTTAGGTATTTCAGATCTAGTTTATAAAATGGGACTGTGACACTATCTGATGTAGAAATACCTACGCTTTTTAAGTAGGATAATTCCATTCGTAATAAAAATAGTCAAACTCAGTGGTCGTAGGTACCAGTCATCACTCCACTTTCCTCATCATTCTAGAGCATTGATCGGAGAAAAAATATTTTCAAGTTTTTAGTTTCCATTTCTCATTCCCTTTCAATATACTGTACATTATTCTACTTGTCAAGCCCTTGCATTTGATACCTATATTGAAGGAGTTGTGAAAAAATATTTAATTTGCCATTTTGTGGTGGCGGCCATCTTGGATTTGAAATTTGTAATAGCGTATAGTATTCTACTAGCCAAGCCCTTTCATTTGATACCCATATTGAGGGAGTTGTGAAAAAAAATGTAATTCACCACTTTGTGGTGGCGGCCATCTTGGATTTGAAATTTATCATAGTGTTTAGTATTCTACTATTCAAGCCCTTTTTTGTGGCGGCGGCTATCTTGGACCGATTTTCATCAGACATAGCTAAGAACACTCCCGACTAATTCACCTTTCAAACAAAAAAAACAAAATCAAAATCGGTTCATCCGTTCGGGAGCTACGATGCCACAGACAGACACACACACACACACACACACACACACACACACACACACACACACACAGACACGTCAAACTTATAACACCCCGTCGTTTTTGCGTCGGGGGTTAAAAAGAACACTAACTTTACACTTCATCATTTAAATTACATTATAAACTCTATAACTCAATAACTGCTTGATCGATTTTTATGATCTTTAATTTGTTAGATTTGTCTCCACCCGAAGTAGCAGAATAATTTTTAAAACGGGAAAAATTATGAAAAAATATTTAACATAATTTATTTTCTCATACATTTTGTAGAGAGCGGCTTTTTAATTCTGAGGCGGTACGAAGCTCGTCGGGTCAGCTAGTTATTAATATTGTAAAAATATTTATGTGCTGTATGTATGTCTGTCAGTGTATATTAAATTATTATTTGTTTGATTTAGAGGTGATTAGAAAAATTATTTGTCGAGGGAAATCGACAGATAATTTTTATTCGTGGAATAACTTGAAGTCTGACATATTTTGGATTAATACCTTATGTAGGAGCCAATGGTTGTAGGCCCCGTACACTATCACTTTGTTAATGTTAGTTTAGTTATGGAGTACACAGAAAGAACCACAGTTGAGTTTAAAGTTAAGTATATTAAAATATAGAAGATTAACAAGTTAAAGTGGTAGCGATTCTTACCCTTGACAAGTAGTTAATTCCACAGTTATTGTCTGACTCGATGTGCATTGCTTAAAACGTTCTAATTATAGCATAATATTTGTGACGCACGACATCCAAGTGGGTTGCTGCGTTCGCAAAGTAAATGTACGGTTGATGAGACCGTACATGTTGGCAACCCCACAAAGATGTAAAGAAAATTAATGAAAGATTGTCAAGAGAAGGAACCCTATTACAAAGATACAAATAATAAATTAAATTATTCGAAGTTGAACGCGATGTTGTCCGCATGACGCGGACGTCCCGCTTGCAGTTCTGCTTGGCTCGCCGTATGAATGTTTTTTTCTTGCCTTCTGTGTTGTATCGGTTGCAGTTCAATCTCTTCAAGCTGATTGTTCGCAGTTGGATGACTCTTAGTTTGTTTTGAGCGACAAGATGGTCCGTATCTCTTTATTAACCACCCCACAGAGACAGTGATTATTACGCCCACAATGGTATACGAGACGACGTATTGGTGTATGTCATGAGTGGAGATGGTTGATGGGAGGTGGTTTTCTTGTGTTTTCATAGTAGCTAATCGCTTGTCGATTTCCTCCAGTTCTGCAGTTTCTGGCAACATCACGTGTGACATATTATGTGTTATGTTCACAATGTTATTTACCATCGAGTTGAGTGACGGTATGTTCATAGAAAGATCCATCTTCATGTTGCTATTGTATTGGTTACGCGAGTGAATTGTTAATTCCTTCGATTGCACCAAACAACCCTGTGCCAAGGTCAGTATCCCAGACGTCATGGAGTGCGTAGTGATATCATTTTCACAAACAATTCGTATTGTGCAAGTTCCGCAACAAATCGTCAGCCAAGTATTCGCTGTGTGTAACGCGATCCACTCCTGCTTACAAAGCACATTTTTTACGTCACAAGGTGAGGTCGTTCGATGACCCAATAGTTTTGCTTCACAGGGGGCATTGTTGCTATGCAAGTTGAATATCGGTAGATTCTTGTTGCATATCAACTTGCCTGGTTGAATGTGACTACACCGCTTCATGTCATCTTCAGATAAAGAGACGTAAGTGCTCTTCCCGAAGTTTACTGCTATGTACTGCGAAGCCAGTTTGACGATGACTGTTCCTGTGCTTGTTTTCATAGGCAACGGAGTAGCTTGGTATAGAGTGAAGTCTTCATCGGAGATCAATGGGATGTGTATCTCGAACAAAAAGTAGTTAGTGGTCACTCGTGCTTTTACGTATAGCAGTTTGTAGAGGTCTTTGATATCGTTTCTGATGTTTCGGATAGGCAACGACGTGGTCCTCGGGAGCTTGCCCGCGATTTCAGTTAGTTGCTCGATCAAGTTGACAGGTGTTAGTAGATGGATGTCTATGTGCCCTTTGTAGACATCAGTTAGGCTTTCAAACAGCATCTCTTGAACCCTCTCTAAATTGGTAATCAGCAAATATGCTGTTAGTGAGGCTGAGTTGAAATAGTTAGTAGCCATCACTATTTCCATTTCAGACTCCACTTTGGCTAGGTTGGTGTTAGTCTGCGCCATGAAGTCGTCTATTAAACTAAACTGTCGTATAATATTTTGTTCATTTTTCTTTAGCATATTATTTTGTAGTTCGACTATTGAAGTTTGATTTTTTACCAAATCAAGTAGATAGTTTTCATTATTTTGGACAGCTTGTATGTCGTTATGGTATTTATCTGCGAACCGTTGATCTAGTATACCAAAGAGGCTGTTAGCAACATATCCCATTCCATCAATCAGTCCTCGTTTCTTCCGATTACTCAAGTGCTTATGAGGAGCTAGTAGTATAGTGTTGTAATAGCTCAGTATTTCCATTTCGTGGTTAAGCTGTTCTAAAGTTGTCTTGCAGTATCTTGGGTCGGTTTTTTGGCACAGTTCGTTCAATCCCTTGAGGTAAGCTTCAATTCGACGTACTCCATCCCAGTAAGTTGTTAAGTTATAGTACATGAGTAGTGTCCATTCGTCATGAATCACTTGTACGTTTCCTATTGTGTCGTAATAAATCGGCCGCTCAAGTTCAAAGTTAGTAATTTGAACGCCTGACGTCACGATTTTGCCGTATGACCCAGTTATTAACGTAAATACAATTAATAACATTGTAAGAAAGGTGGAAAAACACTTATTCCCGCCCGTCTTTGGCATGATTGGAGTTTTCTTTTCTGAGTGATCTTGGACGCTGTTCTCGATAGGAAGTGGTGACAGTTTCACGACTGGACGTTTGATGATACCAGATTGAGTTTTAACCGTGGTCACTCGAACATAGCCGTCGGAACCGGGATGCAGTTCAAGTACGCGTCCCATGGCCCACTTCCCTGGTGGCAAGTTGTTGTCCTTGATCAAGACTATATCGCCTTCCTGGATGTTGTTTCTTGGTTTGTTCCATTTGCTCCTGATCTGAAGTTGTGTTAAGTATTCACTCGACCAGCTTTTCCAGAATTGGTGCAGCATGTGCTCTGTTAGCTGCCACCGTTGACGTAAATCAACGTTATTTGCGTCACAGTACGTTGATATTGGTAGTGACATTGTTGGGCTTCCAGTGAGAAAATGGCCAGGTGTTAGGTAGTTCTGAAATTCATCGGGATCTTCAGTGAGTGGACAGAGGGGTCTTGAGTTCATGCAGGCTTCTATTTTTGCCAGTAGGGTCGTAAACTCTTCGAATGTTAGTTTCTGATCTCCTAGTACACGGTGGAGATGATGTTTCATTGACTTTACGGCCGCTTCCCACAGCCCACCAGCACTTGGCCACGCGGGAGCATTGAAGTGCCATTCTACCTCCATTTTTCCGATCTCGTTGAAGAAGTCCGGCGAAAGCTCTTGTTTGAAATGTTCGAATTCATTGCGCAACATCTTCGAAGCTCCAATGAAATTAGTGCCGCAGTCTGAGTACACATGTTTGGGTGTACCACGCCTAGCACACATGCGCTGAAAAGCGGCAATGAACATTTCGGTGCTTAGATCAGACACCAGTTCAATGTGTACTGCTTTAGTAGCCATGCACACGAAAATAGCGATGTATCCCTTCGTAGTCTTTACCCCTCTTCCTTTGTTTAGTTTGACTGGCACGTGTCCAGTGAAGTCTACACCAGTGTGTGTAAAAGGTCGGGATGGGATCGCTCTCTGTTGAGGTAAGTCCGCCATAAGTTGGTAGTTATCTGTTGGTTTATAGCGGTGACATCGCACGCAACGTCGCAGTTGAGTTTTTACAGCCCTGTTGCTTCCGACAATCCAGTATCGCTGTCGGATTTGGGCCAATGTCAGCCGCGCACCTCCATGAAGTGTTGTAAGATGTGCTTGTTCAATAACGAGCTGCGTTAGACGTCCAATTCGTGGAAGAATAATAGGATTTTTCATCTCGAAGGGCAGGTAGGAATTTCTCAGTCTTCCACCGACTCTTATAACCCCTTTTTCATCCATACAAGGATTCAATTTGTAGATAATGCTCTTATTGTTTACAGTTCCGTTTGCTTTCAGTTGTTTATATTCATTTTCAAACTCCGTACTCTGCACATATGTAATTATTCGGTCGGCTGCTAGCTTAAGTTCGCTCACACTTAGATAGTTGGTTTCGTATTTCATCTTGGAGCGTGCTGTCGCGATAAAACGCAGTACCTGAGCCGTTACTCGAATTACTTGCGTCAATGAACTATATTTATGTAACAAGTTATTTATAAAATGTTCATTGTTTTGCGGCACCGTTGTGGTTGCCATTGCTAAGTTGGCACTTTCCAGGTTGTTTGTAAACAAACATATGGAGTTTGTCATGAGGTCAGAGTCTTCTGTCCTTTTTAGAAATTCCGGACCTTGCCACCAGAGATCGAAGTTTACTAGTTTGCTCGGCAACATTCCTCTAGATGCACAGTCAGCGGGGTTTTGTGCCGATTTGACGTAGCGCCACTTGTCGGAAGGAATAATTTGTTTTATTTTGTCAACTCTGTTGGACACGTATTTATCCCATCTTGATGCATCTCCTTGCAGCCACGCTAAGACTACTTGAGAGTCACACCATGCCTGTATCGTCAATTTGTATCCAGCTAAAGCTTCCGTAGTTTTTTCCATGAGTTTAGCCAACAGTAGTGCGCCACATAGTTCCAATCTCGGCAACGTAGTTTTTTGTGATAAAGGCGAAACTCTGGTTTTAGCGACGAGTAAAGTTACAGTCGGTGTATCTTGTTCGTTTCTTACTCGGCTGTATATGACACACGCATACGCCTTTTCACTCGCATCGCAAAACCCCAGCAATTCTATTGATTGTTGTGCACCAATCCATCGATTTAGTTTTATTTTTCTTACGTTTGGAAGTTCAGTTTTCAATTTGACCCAATCATTTAGTATGTCACTCGGTAGTTCTTCATCCCAGGCCAGTTTGCTGTTCCATACTCTTTGAAATAATAGTTTTGCCGACACAGTTACGGGAGCCAACCATCCCAAAGGATCGTACAGTTTCAATATTTCGGAAAGTAGGTGCCTTTTCGTTGTCCGATCCTTCGATTTTCCTTCCAGACTCCAGTTGAACATGAACGTGTCGATGTTTGGGTTCCAGCCCAGTCCGAGAGTTTTTGTCGAGTCTTCAGTTTTGAAATCAAATATGCTTTTAGTCGATATTTGATCGTCAGTCAAACTCTCTAGTAGCGCCGGGTGGTTGGCTGACCACTTCCGTAAGTTCATGCCGCCGCCCTTCAGTAAGTTTATAAGGGAACTTTGTAGGTCTTTAGCTTTGTCCAGAGAGTAGTGACCGCTAATCACGTCATCAACGTAGAACTCGTTGAGTAATGTATTGGCGGCCTCTGGATATTTGTGACCGTCATCCAGGGCTAACTGCTTCATAGTTCTCATAGCCAACCATGGCGCGCACTTGGTCCCATAAGTCACGGTGCAAAGTTGAAATTCTTGTAATCTTTCATCAGGAGAATCGCGCCATATTATCTTCTGAAGTGACTGTTGATCTTCAGCTAACCCGATGCATCGGTACATCTTCTCTATATCGGCGGTAAAAGCGTACTTGTAGGATCTCCACTTTAGTATGAGGGCTTGAATGTCCTTCTGCAGATTTGGACCCTTTTCCATTAAGCTATTCAAGCTGTACCCAGTTGTTGTCCTCTGTGAGGCGTTAAATACCACTCTTAGTTTGGTAGTAGTGGACTGTTCTCGCAAAACACCATGGTGCGGAAGGTAGCATTCAGACATAGAAGTTAATATTGGAGACGCCGGTTTCATATGCTGTAGTTGCGTATATTCTCTAATGAAGTCCCGGTACATTGTTGCAAGTTTGTTGTTCTTTCCCAGGCGTTTTTCTAATTGGAGAAATTGCGAGATAGCCATTGACTTTGATTTGCCTAGTTTGTTTTGCCAGTCAGAGCTCATAGGCATCTTAACGATGTATTTGTTATCAGCGTCTCGTTGTACTGTCTTGGTGTAGTATTCTTCACACTGATTATCCTTGGGCATGTCATGGTTGCTGTTAGTTATGTCTTCGTTCTCCCAGAATTTAGTTAATTCGCTTAGGTCGATCAGTGTTATGTGACAATTGAACGTTTTTAGTTTGCCACATAGGATCCAGCCTAAGTGCGTCTGTTGCGCTACAGGAGACTGTTGACTGCCTTTCAAGACTCCGTCAAGGATGATATCGGAATATACATCTGCCCCAAGTAGTAGATCTATAGGACCTGACACGTTGAATTCCGGATCTGCTAGTTTCAAGTTTTCCAGATGTGGCCAGTTAGCCTTTTCGAACGTTGAGTTGGGTAAGTTGTTTGTTAGTTTGCTTAAGATGAGTGCCTGAGTTTCGAATGCGTAGTCTGAGTGAATCGATTTACAGGTAAGCTGAAGCCGTCCTTTGCAGTTTCCAGGTGCAGCTCCCACTCCCGTTATGGTTGCGTTCAGCCGTTTCCTTGGAAGTCGTAGCATCTGTGCCGCGTTCTCGGTTATCAAGTTTACTTGCGAACCTTGGTCTAGTAGTGCTCGAAGCGTAATGTAGTCCCCATTTGCAGACTTTATCTTAAGCTGCACAGTAGTTAGTAGAACCTCCATCTCGTTAGTAGATATATGGTTGGAGCTTTGTTTGTGTGTAGATGTGGTTGGTCGTTGACCTAAATTGTCGTTGTTTCTTTCCGTATTCGTTGAGTTGACCGCATTTTTCTTGTCTGCGTTGTGCAGCAAAGTATGATGCTTCATATTGCATTCTTTGCACGTTTTTGCTGACGCACAATCTGTGTTGCCATGACTGTATAAGCAATTTTTACACACGTTTAATTTTGCGACTGTGTTATTCCGTTGGAATGAGTCCATGTTGATGAACTTTGGACATTTCATCAATACATGATTTCCGTCACAGTGTGGGCAGCGTCCGTATGCGGTATGATAAGTTCTCTTGAAAGATTTCTTCCGCTCGGCATCGTGCGGGTTTGCAGGATGATGCTTGTTAAACGACTTGGACGAGACTTGCTTCTGCTGGTTGGGTACTTCTTTTTTCGTATTCATCATGGTTTCATACGCCATGAACTTGTTTTCCAGGAAGTATAATAGCTCGTTCAAATTTGGGAATTCTCTGGGATCTCGCAGTTCCTTTATGTACTCGCTGTAGGTAGTCGTGTCAAGTTTCTGCGACATCAAGTGTACGATAATTGGGTCCCAAGTTGCGATATCTAAACCAATGTTTGATAGTCCATTCGTACATTCAGTTATGACGTCATGCATCTTCTTTAGATTGAAGCTGTCGGGTTGTTGAATGACAGGCAGGTTGAGCATGGTGTTCAGGAATGACGTAAATTGCAGCCTTCGATTGTCGAAACGCTGAGTCAGTATTTCCCAACAGGATGTGTAGTTTTCTGCGCCAATACTGAGATGTTGCACCAACCTTTCAGCTTCGCCTCTCAACCTTGTTTTCAGATGCTGCATCTTTTGCGCTTTGTTAATCATCGGGTTGTTGTGAATGGTTTCCATGAAGAGATCCTTGAAGGAAATCCATTGAGTATAGCTGCCCGAAAATTCAGGAACCGTTGGAGCCTTTGAGTAACGCTTCCAGCTCCCAGTGTTGTTTGTCGATGACATTCCATTTTGCCTTTAAAATGGAGAGATGGTCTTCCAGTTCCCATTTCTCCATGACAGCTTTTATGTCAATTTTCGACATGGCGCGGTCGAGGGCTTTAAAATTGCACTCTTGCTTACTCAGCAATGCTTTGGTGGTATCGTCAGTACCTCGATCCAGCATTCCAGTTAAGTCGAACTTCACAAACTTTTTTCCCTGTAGTTGCTCCAGTAAGTTAAGCATGTCTCTTTTTGTAGATTCGTATTGAGCTTGAGTTTTGCTGTACACGTTATCCACGAAGTAATTGATGTTTTTGTCCTCTAAGGTTTGCTCGAGAATCGCATGTCGTTCCTCGAAGTCATTCCACTGTGCTTCGAGAGATTCTAGACGTTTGATTAAGTACTCTTCAGTTTTCCTTGAGGAGCTATCTTTTTTATAGTTAGAGCACAGAGCTTTGATGTTTTCAAAACACGATTGTTGGAGTTGTAGCTTCTCCATAGTAGTTTCTCTTCCCTAGTTGTCGGAAAGAGATCAGTTTAGTTTGATGTATGTAGCTCAGTAGTCCACCACGTAGTTGACGGTGATAGACGTATAGCTTGACGTTAGTTCACGACACGATGACCGCAGTTTGCAGGCTTCTTCTTTCAAGACTCCACGGAACCGTTTTCTTAGAGTGAGTTGCATCAGCTAACTATAACGATAACCAATCCCATGACAGCCGTCAAAATCTCCGGTTAAGTGAAATTCGGGTTGCATCATTTTGAGAATTGTTAAAATGACGTCATAAATAACTATAACAAGTCATTTTTAACTATAATCAAAGCTTTGACAGACGTCAAATCTCCGGTTAAGCGAAATTCGGGTTGCATCGTTTTAATTTTGACAAAATTGTTAAAATGACGTCACAGATAACTATAACTTTAATCGCCCAACTTCGGGCGGTAAAGGGCTATAGTTACGGTTTGTGTCATTGTATATGTCATCTGCTTTGCATTGTAACCTATAAAAATATTGTGTTATTGAATAAAGTACCTACTAAAACAAATTAGGTATGTCTTTACTCCGCGATATATTGTGGAAATAAAGCTCTTCTAGCGATGATAGTGTCAGTGAATCCGATTTGCCAGTTAGGAAGCGAAAAAAATTCACCCTCGCATTGATCGATTTCATAAGTAGGATGAGAATTAATTTTTGGACAGATTCCGGGTTCTAAGACCTTAGCAAGAGCTTCTAACTTTCCTAGTTAGAAGCCAGAGCCCTTGCTAAGGTCTTAGTTCTCAGCAAGGGTTCTTGTTTTCAGCAAGGGTCCTCCCTTGCTGAAAACAAGAACCCCTGAGAACTCTACATATTATATAAATAATTACCTAATGGCCCCGACTTACGATTTGAGTAGAACCCAGGCAGGCAATTTACTTTGCGTAAATTATATCATCACCACTGCTCTCAAAACGGTGAAGGGAAACATCATGAGGAAACCGGCATGTCCTAGAACCAAAAATTCAGAAGAATACGCTAGAGCTTGAGCTTCTTCGGCAATTAAAGCAACACAGTGAAAAGAAGTATAAGCTAGAACTAGAAAAACTGAAATTTGAAATCGATATTCTTATGTAAAATGTTATTATGTAAACTGTAGCAAGTGTATTGTGAATATCGATTACTAATTTCAATTTTTCTAGTTCCTAGCTTATACTTCTCTTCATTGTGCCGATGAAGTTCATCTTGATTCCAAATGCTTTATCTGATTTCATCCATTTCAATTTCATTAAGTTTTTTGAAGACAGGTTGTTTTTGTTTGGTCATATTATGTTTTTAAAATTGTACTTGTTATTTTTTCTTCCTTATTTTATGAAAGTCAATGCTTATCAAAATTAATTTAGTATATACTAGCAGCGCCCCGCAATTTCACCCACATTAGTTACGATCCCGTGGGAATATCGGGATAAAAACTATCCTATGTCCTTTCCCGGGACTCAAACTATCTCTATACAAAATTTCATCTAAATCAGTTCAGCGGCTTAAGCGTGAAGAGGTAACAGACAGACACTCTTTCGCATTTATAATATTAGTATGGATATAGGACTTCCTCACGATGTTTTCGTTTTGAGAGCAGTGGTGATGAAATAATTTACACAAAGTAAAGCGCCTGTCTGGGTTCGAACCTACGACCTTTATGCTGTAAGTCGCAGCTGTTACGACGGACCCACCACTGCTCAGCAATAAATAGTAGGAGTGTATTGAACGGTTAAAAAAAATAATAATAATAACAAATTGTACATAGCAGAGCATTTTTATTAATGTAACTACTTATATTAATTTCAACGTCAGACGACTTAGAAGTAGGTAATATTTCATCTGAAAAATATGCAGGTCACTCCACCGATGGAAATACTTCAATACCGCACGCTCAACAGTACATGTGCACAACAGCTAACAATACCAACGTCTGTCCACCAAACAGTTGCAATAGCATCCAGCAAGAGCAGCTGGGTGTTAGAAATGAATTTTTTAGGTAGGTAGGTACCTACCTAAATAATGCACCTGAAAATAAATAGATGATTTATGTTAGAAAATAAGCGTATTCTAACTAATATTATTCTTGTTCTTTTTGGTGTGCTGGATGCCACTGCAAAACAATGTTCTTTCCCGCATTCATCAGGCACAGTATGCGTTTGCTGTGAAAATCGACATAATATATAATGTAAATATTCCTGTATTCAAATCTCCATAATGTATAAACAGTTTCAATACTTTCTTGCGTCGTCTATACGCATTTTCGTTAAACTGCACTAAAGATGGTTTGACTAGCGTTCGTGAATCCTTGCGTTCACAAGTTACCGTACATTAATTTGCAGCAGTCTCGGGCAATGTGTTCGCACATTGCGTTAAAATCTTATTGAACAATTAACACAACATCCTTCTGGAGTAAATGCTGTAATGCATCTTCCAATAATATAATCCTTCAATTACATACAGGAAAACAGAAATATCAATTTCATGCAATTCGAAAGAAACGGAAAAACAAAATGAATGTTATAATCACTTGACACTTGTCTTTCTGACAGTGTCAGTGATGCGGCTCGATTTTATTTAACTCGTTACTCAAAAGCTGAGTCCATTTTCTCTCGAGGTGCCACTCGATGTACTCACGATAAGATAAATATCACCAACACTGCCACACTAGTTAACTGTCATTCTTGGTTAAAAAACCAGGTAATAAATATATTCTTGTAATAAACCGTCATAATACTGTGATGTACAGTCACAGAGTTTTAATAACAGAAAATACATATTCTGTGGGTTAGTGCTGTCAGATAATAAAGTGTAATTTGTCATTCAAATTCAAATTCAAATATTTTATTTCAGATTTACATCCATATATTGTTAGTAGTAGTATAACTTAGCCTAATGTTAGTATTAAATTAATATAATAATATATTAATATTAATAATAATAAATTAAATCGTCATTGATTTTATCAGATCAATCTGACAATCAGTGGAATATGCGTAGGAATTATTATTATTATTATTCGTATTAATACGCTCTTTACAAAGTCGAACGAAGCCAATCTGAGCCGAATGTCACTGACTTAAATACCTTGGTACATTACCAATATAGAACGGTAACTGTATTTTGGATTTTGCTATGATTCTTTTCTTGAAGTTTATTTTTGTGTGCGTTTCAAACGTACGAAGCTGCTGGGAACCTCCCTCTAGTCCTTAGATCAACTTAAATTGAGTTTTTGAATTAAATAATCGAGACAATCGAGTCCTGACCATTAATGACTGATTAACATCACTAGTGTCAAATAAACAAAGCGTGATGACAATAAGCTTGAAGTGTTGCCCTTGTCAAAAAATTACCCACGTACATTTTGGGGAAATATGACGTCTTGTCACTTGTCACCCTTTTAACTTTAACTGTGACATACACGAAATACATGATGGTGCAACAACGGATAGTAGATTCTATGGTCATTGTTATGGTTACGGTTAAATTTAACTTTGACACAAACTATAACGGAGCTATTGATGCAACCCACTCTTAGTTGTAGTAGAGTTGCGTAATCCTTAGCGTCTTGAAATTGTCGTTTGTTTCTATTTATTGCGTTCGCACTCTATGTACGATATAATGCGCTTCCTCAATCCAATTGGGGCGCCCTGCTTGTGGGAGACCAGCTGAACTGATTTGCTATCGTAAATAGAGACACCACACACAATAGAAATCCGGCTCGAAGGACCATTTAATGTAGGAGCCAATGGTTGTAGGCCCCGTACACTATCACTTTGTTAATGTTAGTTTAGTTATGGAGTACACAGAAAGAACCACAGTTGAGTTTAAAGTTAAGTATATTAAAATATAGAAGATTAACAAGTTAAAGTGGTAGCGATTCTTACCCTTGACAAGTAGTTAATTCCACAGTTATTGTCTGACTCGATGTGCATTGCTTAAAACGCTTGCTTAAAACGCAACGGCCAATTCTTCCCTTGCGGTGGTAGGGCTAACGCCCGCCTGGTTTGCGGCCACCCTTCTACCGGAGTCCGGCGTCAAGCAGCCTGTTGTGTTTCGTCGATGCCTGGGAGATCTAGCTCCTTAGGCATCTTCTGGGCACGCTCGTTCCATCATAGACCTCATCCATCGCTTTCCATTAGGCGTGATTGAGCGGGCCCATTCAGCAATAAAAAGTAAATAGTTCCCAAACTTGAGACTGAGACCCCGGGAAAGAAACCACGGAACCCTCGCATCTTATTATAGCTGCGATCCGCAAAGATAAAAATAATATATTCCAGTGGTGCTGTTTACTGTTATTCTGCTCAACACAAACGAACCGGAAATTGTATAGGTACTTAGCCTAGACACAGAAACGACTTTATCCCCAATCGACAGTGTTTGTTAAGAGCGTTTACGCCGAACGGCATTTCATACAAACTTTCAAGCCCTTGTTTTTCGAAGTGGATGAACCGATATTAATGAAACTTCGTACTGTTATAAGCATACACTGAACCCTAAAATGCTTAATCATCATGGCTTTCAGCCATCTCAGTACAATAGTCGTAGTCAGCAATAATCATTGGTACTAAAGCAGTCTATTTCGAACCTTTACGGTGATCGGTTGCATAAGGGTCCCTTTTACTGAATTATAATAAATAATTAAATAAACATTAATTATATTTTAAATAATTTCTTTTTTTTAAAAAGCCTCTTTCAAGGGACCCTATAACATTTGGTGGCAGCGGTGGGATACGGAAATCCCCAGTGCCGATTCGCGTAAACAATATTTGCGTTAAATCAATAAATAGACTCTCCGTATCCTGCAATCCTATAATAAATAAATGGTAATAAAACCAGTGAAGTGTTCATAAGTAGCACGTTACGATTCTGCGAGTCGTGTACACCTGAGCGCATATAATAAGTGCAGCCTACATCTATCCTGTGAGTGTCCTGCGGACATCCTTTAATCGCCCTTCAAGCATCCTGCGAGTCCTTCGAGCATCCTGCGATTCCTTCGAGCATCCTGCGATTCCTTCGAGCATCCTGCGAGCCACTCCGAGCACCCTGCTAGTCCTCCGAGCATCTCACGCGTCCTTCAGGGATCCTGCGGATCCTGAAACGTTATAAGTGTCGTCCTATGACCCGCGAGTGTTTTGTGTTTAGTCTAACAAGTGTTCCGTGAATCTAAGAGTGTCGGTTGTGTTATCTGCGTGCGAGTGTCGCCATGCAGCCGCTCTCAGCTCTAGCTCTTATCGCCGCCTACGTATTCCTGTAAGTCGATGAACAATTGCTAACTATAAGCTTATCTCTGTCAGTTTAATATTAATATTTTGTTACTTGACGTCTAGAATTTGCATGTTATGCCTCCTAAAGTACCAAAAAACGAAGATAGCAAATTGCAGATTGATATTCCATCTGAGCATTCAGACCTAAAATCTCCAATCTTATCACCAAGAATTACTAGGCAAACAGTAGAAATGGAGCTTAATACTTTATTAAAGTTCGTAAAACCATATGACGGCAGTCGCGAGAAACTAAATTCGTTTATTAATAACTGCAATAATACATATGAGCTAGCATCCGAGGCACAAAAGCCAATTATATTAAAATACATATTATGTCAACTTACAGACAAAGCCGAAATCGCTTGCTCGATCAAAGAGTTCACATCTTGGGAACAGTTAAAAGAGTTTCTTAAAACTCAATTTTCAGAAAGAAAACACTATACACATTTACTTAATGACCTCCAGGAAAGCAAACAAACTTCGTCTGAAAATGTAGGACAATTCGCCCTTCGTATGGAGACTTACCTTTCTCAATTATTAACAGAGATATCTCTCTCTAATTATAAGGCCAAAGAAATACCAGGTCGTACAGCGGCCATGGAGGACCTTACACTCCACCACTTTCTTATGGGTTTAAACCCTCGCGTATCAAACATGGTAAGGTGCAGGGCACCTAAAACTTTCAATGAGGCCGTTAACTTAGCCATTTCCGAAGAAAGGATTTTAGAAACTCTTTATAGGCGAAATCATAGCTCACAACATGATAAACAAGCTAGCCAAAATAGGTCCAAACCTAAAACCTTTGCTCAGAACAATAAATACTCGCAGAAATCATCTTCGCAACCAAGTACGTCGGGTAGCAATCCTAAACATGACCCAAACCTTACGTGCAAATATTGCAAAGAGATTGGTCATGATATTAATAACTGTCAAAAGCGACAGAAACGTTACCCGAGTTCTCAACCTCAACAGGATCAAAGTAAATCCTCTGGGTTCCAACCCAATCCTAAATCTCCTCGAGTCAGTTTTGTCGATGATTGCGATGACTCTGACGAATCTATCCACGATGACGAAGGCGAAAATGCCGAAGTGGAAGATTTAAACGAATAAACGTCCTGCAACCGTGCCGAACGGGACGTCAAGTCAAAATCGGCACACATTCGAACCGCATGAGTTCAACCAATAAAAATCCCGAGGTTATACAGCAGGGTAACCAGTCCCAAAACGGCAACCTCAACCCTTTCGAGGTTATACAGCAGGGTAACCAGCCCCAAAACGGCAACCTCAACCCTTTCGAGGTTATACAGCAGGGTAACCAGCCCCAAAACGGCAACCTCAACCCTTTCGAGGTTATACAGCAGGGTAACCAGCCCCAAAACGGCAACCTCAACCCTCTCGAGGTTATACAGCAGGGTAACCAGCCCCAAAACGGAAACCTCAATTCTCCTAATAAAATTTATGAGGTTAGTATCGATACCTCTAAAAAGCTACTACCTCATGTGTTGATAGAGTCACAAGTCTCTGATATTCCACTAACACTCCTTGTAGACTCAGGGTCTGCAATCTGCTTGTTAAAAGAATCAAGTGTCCTAAACAAGCCAAAAATCATTCATAAACCTATAAGCATTAAAGGTATCGACCCTGGCGTTGAAACCACCCAAACTATGGGCTATTTTAATTTAAAACTGAAAGTTTCCGATTCTAAGTCAATTAGCCATAAATTCCACATGATCAAGGAAATTAATCTACCTTATGATGGCATTATAGGTAATGATTTCCTGACGGCTAACAGTTGCAACATCGACTACAGTCGTGATGTTCTTAAAATAACTCGCAATGAGATTAAAATTCATTTCTTTGACTCTTGCTACATTATACCACCACGCACAGAAACTGTAATAGAATGTACCGTCACAAATCCAGAAATAAAAGAAGGTGTGATCCTAGATCAACATCTTTCTAGTACTCTTCTAGTTGCTAATTGTATAACAAAAGTTAAAAACAATAATAGAGTCAATATATCCGTTGTTAATACCTCTAATAAACCTGTTAAGATTAAACGCAACCTTAACCTTAGACTAGACCCAATTGTCGCTTATCCTATTCAGTCGACCCCCCTTAGTGAAAACGTAGTAGAACGTACTAGGAAAGTTTTAAATTCCCTGAGAACCTCCCACCTGAATGACGAAGAAGCTCAAGCTCTCTTTAATTTATGTTCAGATTATTCTGATATATTCCACTTACCAGAAGAGGCTCTGTCTTTTACACCAGCCATCCAACATGAAATCAAAACCACAAGTAACACTCCGATACATACAAAATCTTACCGTTTTCCTGAGTGCCATAAAGAGGAAGTGGACACCCAAATTAATAAAATGTTGGACCAGGATATTATCAAACCCTCGAATTCCCCATGGTCTTCTCCTATATGGATTGTTCCTAAAAAACCAGACGCTTCTGGCCAAAAGAAATGGCGCATCGTAATTGACTATAGAAAGTTAAACGACGTCACAATAGGTGAAATTTATCCTATCCCTCAAATTACCGAAATTCTTGACCAATTAGGTAAAAGCCAATATTTCAGTACCCTCGACCTTTCATCAGGTTTCCATCAATTATTGATATCACCAGAAGACGCACCTAAAACAGCCTTTTCTGTACCCCAAGGCCACTTTCAATTCAATAGAATGCCATTCGGTCTAAAAAATGCCCCGAGTACGTTTCAGAGGCTTATGAATACTTGCCTCGCTGGTCTACAAGGCTCTCGTTGTTTTGTTTATTTAGACGATATAGTCCAGTATGCATTTGATCTAAATTCAGCAATCTTTAATCTCAAGGCCATTTTCAACAGACTTCGAGAATTCAATTTAAAACTTCAACCAGAAAAATGCGAATTTCTAAGAAAAGAAGTTACTTACCTAGGTCACATTATCACCCAAAACGGTGTAAAACCAAATCCAGATAAAGTGAAAGCTGTAACACAATACCCCGTTCCAAAGTCTGCTAAAGACATTAAATCTTTCTTAGGCCTCGTGTCATACTACAGGCGTTTTATCCCTAACTTTTCGAAACTAGCCAAATCCCTTACCTTGCTCCTTAAAAAGGACGCCTCGTTTGATTGGACGAATGAACAACAACTCAGTTTCGAAACCCTAAAAAATAAACTAGTCGAAGCACCTATATTAGCTTATCCTGACTTTAATCAAACCTTTTTGTTAACCTGCGATGCATCTAACTATGCTATATCAGCTATCCTGTCTCAAGGTCCCATCGGACGTGACCTTCCAATTGCATATGCGTCCCGCACCTTAAATAAAGCCGAATGTAATTACAGTGTCACGGAAAAAGAATGTTTAGCAATAGTATTTGGAACTAAAACCTTCCGACCATATTTATATGGTCGCCGATTTATTATTATGACAGACCACAAGCCGCTACAGTGGCTATTCAATTGTAAAGATCCTGGGTCTAGGCTCATTCGATGGAGGTTGAAACTTGAAGAATTTGAATATGATATTCAATATAAAAAGGGTAAAATAAATGCCAACGCAGACGCTTTGTCTAGATTCCCCGTTAATCCCGTTCAACCTACTGCTAACGAAATAACAACACCTAATCTTCTAAATTCCGAAGCTAATATTACACCCGAAAATTTTGATAGTAACTCAGACAGAGATTTGTTCGACTTTATAACGTCACCTACTTCCCTTCAGTCGGAAGAACTTAATCCCGATCATCTCTTAGAAATTCCTACCCCAGACCTTTTTAATACAGAATCTCTAGATCCTACCTCTATAAGAGTCCCATCAGAAAACACTAGGACTCAAGATGCGCACCTCAGTTCCATCCCTGACTTATCCACGGTCGACTATTCCAACTTCCTGAAACAAATAGCTGATAAAAATAAATCATTCAATACACACATTATTGAACATAATGACAGTTTACTAAAAACCACTTCTAAGATAGTCTTAGTACCCACATCGATTGATTTAGATGAATCAAATCCATATATTGGAGAAATATTAAATAATCTAGAAAATCGAGACCAAATCCGCAACCAGGAAAAACAACTACATACCTTCTATAAAGTCCAGTCAGGAAATAAGGATTACTACTTCCTGTACGTAAAAGTACATCACTTCGACCAGGCGTCATATGACGAATTATTTAAAACCCTTAAATGTATTCGTAATGAACTTGTAATAACTGACCAAATTAAAGAAATAAGTATATCCGACTTCCGTGACCCTTTTGAAAAACACAGTTACATTAAAATTTATAATATTATAAACTACCTATTTCATAATACTGGCATACAAATAAATATCTATCATAATAACGTTACTTACCCATCACCGTCTGAAGTTAAGAAAATTCTCCACGACAACCATGACTTACCCATAGCTGGTCACCTTGGTGTCAGTCGTATGTATGATAGATTGAAACAGTTATATTATTGGAAAGGTATGCGCAATGACATAGAGTCTTATGTAAAAAGTTGTAAGTCGTGCCAAGAAAATAAAGCTTTACGCAAAATAAATCGCGCACCAATGCAAATTACAAGTACGTCAACTAAACCGTGTGAGCGCGTATCGCTTGATGTAGTAGGACCTCTTCCAGAATCCGGTCCGGCAAAACTTAAATTCATATTAACACTACAAGATGATTTCACTAAATTCTCTACCGCGTACCCCGTGCGCAGCACGACAGCCGAAGAAACATGCGAATGTTTACTACATTTCATATCAATATTTGGCCTCCCAAAATTTATTTTAACCGACCAAGGCACTAACTTTACAGCAGACCTATTCAAGAAAACGTGTGAATTTCTAAAAATTAAACAGCTATGGTCAACTCCATACCACCCACAGACACAAGGCGCCCTTGAACGGAGCCACTCAACCTTGAAAGAATATCTAAAATCTTTCGTCAATATGGAACAAACAAATTGGCCCCGTTATGTATATACAGCCATGCTTACTTATAATACTACTGTTCATACCGTAACGCACTACACTCCGTATGAATTAATGTTTGGCAACAAACCGTTTATCCCAAACTCTATATGTGACGAAAACCTTGGCGTCACATACCCTGAATATGTCCGTATGCTACAAAACCGCTTAAAGTATTCTCGCGATAAAGCTCTTGAATACGTCCACAGATCTAAGATAACGTCTAAAACGTATTATGATTCTCATAGTCGACCAGTACAGTATAAAGTTGGCGATTATGTTTACTTAAAGAACCACCTTAGAATGCGAAAGGCCTTATCACCCATATGGAAAGGTCCGTATAAAGTCGTAAAAGTTCACGGCAATAACACTATATCATTATTGATAAACAGACGACACGTCCGTCACCATTATGACCAAGTGAAACTCGCTGAGGTCGCCAACAACCTGTAAAAGAAAACTTATAAGTTAGAATAATAAAAATCGATTCAATAATCAATATTTTAGTATAGATAGATTATACACATAATGATATCCTTATAAACTAGTTAGGTTAATAGTAATTAGTTATTACATTAAATATTTAGTTAGTATATATAATACATGCATACCTATGTACTTGCAGTGCCTCAGCGGAACTCCAACCACCTAACGAGTATGTCCACGCGATAACTGCGAGTCCTGGAATATACTTCGATTACATAGGGAAATTAAAAATAAATAATGGCATCCTAAATGTCATTATGCCGTTAGATATTTTACATATTAAACCGCATATTGAAAATATAAATTCAGCACTAGAAACGGTAATTTATACATGTAAACAAACCGGCTATATAAAACACTCAGAATGCCGCAATACAGTGGAACCACTAGTAGTTCAACAACAGAATTTAATAAAACTATTTAGTTCCATATCTTACCTTACTGATAGTGATGATCACAGAAACAAACGAGCATGGATTGGAGGAATTGGAATGATTCTAAAACAAGTTTTTGGTACTTTAGATGAGGACGATGCTATTCAATATGACCGAGCTATTGAATCAATACAACACAATCAAGATAAACTCAAGTCTTTCATAAGAAAAAATATTTTAATAACTAAATCTGTTATATCAACATATAATAATACGTTTCACAAGATTCAACAAAACGAAGTAAAGTTAAATGACGCTATCAGCAAACTCTCGAGCAGTATTCAAAACATTTCTAAAACTACGCATATATTAGAACTAGATTTTGTCCGAAATACCTTGGAAACTTCCATGGTCACCCTAACGTTTCAACTTGAAGACATAACAAATGCGATAATGCTTTGTGGTCAAAACATACTACACCCGTCCGTTATGTCGCCTACCGCTATGTACCGAGAATTAGCTGATAACGTAAGGCACCTGCCGAATAATCTAAACTTACCTGTTCAATTAGATATAAGTTCAGTTCATACTATTATAAAAGTGTCTACTTTATTGTGTTATTATTTTAACGATAAACTAATATTTCTATTGCGTGTCCCTTTGATATCCAACCAAGAATATTCTCTGTTTAATAATATTGCATTACCAACTCCTCACGACGTCAACCAACCAGACACATTTAGTTTAATTGTACCAAGCGCTAAGTATTTAGCTATAACAAAGGACAAGTCAAATTACTGTAAATTAGAATCATTGGAAAATTGTAAACTACTACGTTTGGCAGAATATTTATGTGAAATTCCTATTATCTACAAAACTGATTCAATACCAAGTTGCGAAAGCGAACTGTTATCTAAAACAATTAAAGAAATTCCCGCAGTCTGTAATATTAAACTTATTCATGGTAATCTAGATATTTTTAAATCGCTCAATAATAATAAATTTATATATGTTCAATCTGAATTAACGAAACTTTCACTAGATTGCCAAGGTCACAATCAGATAAAGGAAATAAATATATTCGGTATCGGCATATTATCAATACCAACTAATTGTATCGCATATTGTAGAGGTACCACGCTGTTACCGAGATATAGCAATGTTTTAAACTTGACTTCACCTATTAATCTGCCAGATTTCAATTTAATAAATAGTAGTTGTTGTAAAATAAATAGTATAACGAATAATATGTCCCCTACCCACTTAGAGCAAATTAACTTAGATGATATGAATCATGTTAGCAAAGCAATTAACAACCTCTTATCAGACGTTGATAAAATTCAAGAAACACCCCACATAATTAAATATGGGACACATTATTCAATAATTATAAGTTTAATATTATGTTTTATCTTGTTTTACTTAGTTTATAAAATTGTAGTTTTTTGTAAACCCAAATGCAACCTTCGCAAATATAGTTTCCGCAAATGCGATAAATCTAAATCGGAATCTGTGGAACTGGAGCAAACCATTCAAGAAATTCCAGCTCCAGCCCTAAGAACCTCTTTCTAGGGTTAACTTTGGTAATCATCCCCAAAGTTCACTCTAATAGGGGAGGTGTTATAAGCATACACTGAACCCTAAAATGCTTAATCATCATGGCTTTCAGCCATCTCAGTACAATAGTCGTAGTCAGCAATAATCATTGGTACTAAAGCAGTCTATTTCGAACCTTTACGGTGATCGGTTGCATAAGGGTCCCTTTTACTGAATTATAATAAATAATTAAATAAACATTAATTATATTTTAAATAATTTCTTTTTTTTAAAAAGCCTCTTTCAAGGGACCCTATAACAGTACGCATAAGCAAAATACAAAGGTCTAAAAAGTTAGTAGAGAACATTTTCGAAAAATAGTGTTACAGCCAAATTAGATCGATTTGAAACTTTCCATAGAAACAGATTTTTCCAGTTATCTATTTTTATATAAGACATTTCGAAAATGTTCTCTACTAACTTTTTAGACCTTTGTATCCTGCTTATGCGTATGAAGTTTCATTAAAATCCGTTCATTAATTTCGAAAAACAAGGGCTTGAAAGTTTGTATGAAATGCCGTACGGCGTAAACGCTCTTAACAAAAAAAAAAAAATCCTCTAACACAAAGGCCTATTTCGAATTACCTACTCTTGCAGTACACACAAGAATAATAATTTATTTCGCCAAAAATCAACACAAATTTGGTAACAAACGAGCAAATCGTACAAACATTCGATGGTGTTGGAAATCATTTCATTGATAACCGAAAGTGTTTTTGGGGTGTGGTCGCGATAACTTCGCTTGGGGCCTTAGAAACCACGAGTTTTTTATTGGGCTGTCAATCAATCAATCATTATGATTGTTGTTCTCATAATCCGCACATGTCGATCGATCAAGTTAAGCTACGCCTAGGTCGGTTGGTCCAAAGATGGTTTCTTTTTAGGGTTCCGTAGTTCCTACAAGGAACCCTTATAGTTTCGTCAAGTCCGTCTGCCTACACGTAAAGTGGGGATGAATATTTTTTTCGTCGTCTACCCCATCGTGTGGGGTATCGTTGAATAGGTCTTCTAAAATTACTTCAGGGTTGCTACAATAATTTTTCGATTTAATGCACCATTTACGAAATATTAAACTTTAAATTGCAATTTTTTGTTCCAGTAGGGCGTCCCCCCCCTCTAAAACCTAAACTGCTGGCTTGAAAAATCTGGAAAAATTTAAGATGATAGTGCATTTCATGAACTTTAAAGGAAAAGTATAGCAATTAAGATAACTTTATTAGTTTAGCGGTAACAGTCGTTGAACTTGGGTGTTGGATAATGTTGTACCAAATACAAAATCCTTAGCATTAATCTTTTAAAGTGACTAAGGTGAAGTAGTTGCTTGTTTATAACGGGTAAAGACTTGCATTGAAAAAGAACATATTTTTTTTTTACATACAGAATAAAAAAAACACCAGAATCGTACTACATTGTGATAACGGGCTACTACGGAACCCTACACTGTGCGTGGCCCGACACGCACTTGGCCGGTTTTATTTTGTTTATCTTTACTACTACAAAAAACACTGATGTTACCTAGGCCAAGTCTTTGGGGAAATAAGTGATTACTTACTTGCTTACATACCGAGACCTCTCCGTGCCGGCTGTCAGTCGTGGATCTTTGACGGTCGTTACGTATCGTCAGACAATCAGTCTTACCAAGGGCCTAGTAACTGAGTTTTGGAGGTCAGATCAGCAGATCGTTCCATCTTAAATATATTATATTGTATAAGCAGCTGCATCCGGTTAGACTGGAAGCCGACTCAAAAAGTAGTGCTAGAGTTGTAGTAGTTGGAAAAGGCTAGGCAAATGATGAATAAATACGAGCGGTGAGGTTTTGTCTTTCTGTTGTATTTAATTAGCTCAAGAGAGGCTCCAACATTGGCAATACTTGAGTGCGTCCGCAGCACCTAATCGCAGACAATCCCACTGCAGTCATGCATGACTGATTTGCCTGTTCACTACGTTATAAGCGGTTCACGTATAGCTTATTTAACGATTGCTATCTGACAGATTTCATTATTTATTATCAATATTGAAGCCTGACATAATATAATTGTAGTATGTCAGGTTTCCCGAATATAAAGGCTATTTATATTCAGCAGGATGCTATTTAAGATGCATAATAATAATTATATTAAGCATCATAACTAATCATAAGGGGTTTATATGACCTAAAGCGCGGTCACTGTCGGACTGCATAGAAAAGAAAGTGAAGCGCGATGACACAACATTGGGAATTTATTGCAAAATAATATATTATGAAGCCATTATCTAAAACAAAAATACAAAAAAAAAACATACAAAAAATCTATTGTTTGGACTAAAAAATTGAAACACTAGTGCTTTAGTATAATGCCTGTAGAAAAATCTGACAAAACATCAGAATTATTGTATGTTTTGTAAAAATAAAGTTTTTAGAGGTAACTTCATGATTTTTTTCTATCGTATCCAATGTGTCGTGTTATGTTTATAATACACTATCTACCTAGAATATATCCTGACAAATATCATAATTATATTTTTCTGATTTTGTTTACTGTGGTCATCGATATCCGTGACTGTGGTCGATCATATTATATACTTTTATTTGCTTCTAAAACTTGCGTTTTTAGGGTTCCGTAGCCAAATGGCAAAAACGGAACCCTTATAGATTCGTCATGTCTGTCTGTCTGTCTGTCTGTCTGTCCGTCTGTCTGTCTGTCTGTCTGTCCGTCCGTATGTCACAGCCACTTTTCTCCGAAACTATAAGAACTATACTGTTGAAACTTGGTAAGTAGATGTATTCTGTGAACCGCATTAAGATTTTCACACAAAAATAGAAAAAAAACAATAAATTTTACGGTTCCCCATACTTAGAACCGAAACTCAAAATTTTTTTTTTCATCATACCCATACGTGTGGGGTATCTATGGGTAGGTCTTCAAAAATAATATTGAGGTTTCTAATATAATTTTTTTCTAAACTGAATAGTTTGCGCGAGAGACACTTCCAAAGTGGTAAAATGTGTGTCCCCCCCCCTGTAACTTCTAAAATAAGAGAATGATAAAACTTAAAAAATATATGATGTACATTACCATGTAAACCACCACCGAAAATTGGTTTGAACGACATCTAGTCAGTAGGTTTTTTTAATACGTCATAAATCGTAAACCGCAATTTACCATTCATTCAATCAACTCAAAAAAAAAAAACATTTAATTTCATAAAATTAAACCTTATGCATAAACCCGGATGTTACGGAACCCTCGGTGCGCGAGTCCGACTCGCTCTTGTTTGCGTTTAGGTCCTGTAATCATATACTTTTATTGCTTCTAAAACTTGCTTGTTTTGCGTGTTTTGCGTTTAGGTCCTGTAATCATATACTTTTATTGCTTCTAAAACTTGCGGTTTTATGCGTTTAGGTGCTGTAATCCCCTTAAATAGCATAATCAGCCTCTAATGTTCCCACTGCTGGGACACAGGCCTCCTCTCTGTGAAAGAAAGTAGGCCGTAAGTCACCACGCAGGCCCAGTGCCGGTCGGTAGATGTCACATGTCTTCGAATTTTTGGTTCTAGGACATGCCGGTTTCCTCACGATGGTTTCCTTCATCATTTTGAGAGCAGTGGTGATGAAATAACTTACACGAAGTAAAGCTGTGTGTGTTTGGGTTCGAACCTACGACCTACAACTGGTAAGTCGCGGAAGTTACCACTGGGCCACCACAGCTCTCCTCTTAAATACACACATCAAAAGTGTCTAGGGATCAACATATATTTTTGCAATAACTTTTCTCCTGATTGATATTAATTAAAATTTTCTTTAAGGATTCATCAAATAAAGTGTTTTCGTTTGTCACAGTAACGATAAACCAAGTCACCTTTGCATTAATAAAGAAATTTGCCATTTTCCTAATAAAGGGATTTTTGACATTTGAACCACTAACACAAAAGTTCGAAAAAAAGACTGAAATAACAGTTTTCTTTAAAATTTTATTGGGTAACTTAAACAATTAATAATCCGTGTTTCTACCGCGAACACTAACAACACAAGAACATCGGTTTGGCATACTCAAAATGAGTTCATCCAAATCACGCTGTGGAATGGCCGCCCATGTTCGTTGCAACAACAAAAAAAGGTCTTCTTGCGACTGGATACCCTCCATATTCGGCAGAGCTCTTCTCTGTAGCATATCCCATGCATGCTCAATCGGGTTCAAGTCTGGCGACTGAGCAGGCCAGGGCAGGACATTGATGTTAGCTGCGGCGAGAGTCTGTCTTACAACTCTTGCGGTGTGCGGTCGTGCATTATCATGCATTAACTGAAATAAGGGACCGATTTGCACTTGTAGAGGAACGATGACGTCTGATACAATCGTCTCAGCATAAATTTGAGCGTTGAGGTTGCCTCTGATCCAAATCAACTCAGTTCTTCCGCCGATCCAAATACCCGCCCATACCATGATGGTTCCACCACTATAAGGATGGACTTCCTGGCAGGATTTTAATCGCTGTTGGCGTCCAGGGGTTCTCCAGTGTCGTATACGTCTTGTATCCGGTCTCATACCAAAACGAGACTCATCAGAAAAGCACACGAAACGCCATTGTTCTTCTGCCCAATTTCTGTGTTCAAGAGCCCATTGATATCGAATCCTACGATTGTGCATTGCTATAGGTGGTACCCGTAGCGGTCTTCGGGAATGAAGGTTCACTTCATGCAAGCGGTTTCTGACTGTTTGGTAGCTAATTAAGTTCCCTGAAGAGTGATGAAGCCTCACGGCTAACATCATGGCGGTTATTGTTGGAGCTCTTCGAGTTAAGATTTGAATGTATCGGTCTTGTCTCCGTATGGTGCAGCGATACCGTCCTCCATGGCGCTCAGCCACGGTACCAGTGCTTCGGTAACGTGTCCAAAGTCGACTGATAACACTCTGACTTGTATTCAGAGCTAAAGCCACAGTACGTTGCCGGGAACCAGCTTCTATCATTCCCACGGCTCTGAGCATTTCTTCCCTGCTTAAATGACGTCGCCGCTCCATAATAACGTTGGTTTTAATCAGTAGTAGGGAAACAGTAGCACTAATAATGTCTTCAATGCGTTGTATGTTTTTATAGGGAAAATATTGACAGCTGATTTTCATCTTTTACTCGAATTTGATTCACAGTTCCTGATTCAAATTATGAAATGCACCAAAAAGGATCCATATAAATTTATAAAATCATAAATTTATTACAAAGCAACATCTCAATCTCAAGAAATCCGCATAAAAATGCTTGATCCCTAGACACTTTTGATGTGTGTATAAATGATTCAAACTGTACGGTCCAACCGTACAATTCATATTGTTTTATGCAAAATAAGCAGTATTGTATCGCGCAATTTACTTTAGTTCGCGTTCGGTCTTCGCTGCGTGTACTCGAATCATTATCATAATATCGTAGCAGTTCGATATCCTAAAATAATCCTAACATTACTGATCACTGTATCAATTAGCTATAGCATTATATCAATAAAATTATAATTGTAAACTCTAACTTTATCATTTAAAGTTGTCCCGTACACAAACCATCGCTTATTTCGAGGCTTAAGTTATAAGAATGTCACAAGCAATTTCATAGCTCCTCGGTTTTTAATAAGATTATATGGGTTTCTAATATTGTTCTAAAGTTTGCGAACTCGACAAGGACGGCCTTGTTTATTACGGACGACTGTATTTGTATTTATAACCCATAAATATAAATATAGTATCAGACTTTCGAGGGCCAAAATATTTCAGAGTACATAATTGATTGATATGTTTAGAAGTTCTGATTAGAAGTAATCTTTTCAGTAAAACTAAGTGCTTGGCCAGACTGGCACGCGGGCACTTGGCGGCCGCGATGAGGCGTATTTAAACGTAAGAACTTCCTTTGAGTGTCCATAGTGGGCATGCGGGCGCGGTGAGCGGCGCGGGCTGCTCGGGGCGGGGAGCGTGCGGGAAACACGCCATAGCTCGTTCATACAAGTGGCAGCAGTGAGAACGCGGGCGGCCCGTTCGGGGACCGGGGTGCTCAAACTAGTTCGAGCTTTTTTCTAGTAAAAATCAGTCTTTTTCACCCATATTATATTTTGACAAACACTGGACACGATAACACTCAGAACAAAGCCGCGCTCCACTGCGGACAGGCAGATCACGCGTGTTCCTGCAGCCGCGCCACTCCCCGCCCAGCGCTGCCAGTCTAGCCAAGCACTAAAACATTAAAACTTGTTTTCGTAAAAAACACAAAAAAAAGTTGGAACTTTGTCCTTCAATATTTCCATAACCATAAGGTTCCAGAAGATTACGTGGTCCAGTTCAAAGAACTAGAAATAACTCTTGGCTTCGTTATGAGTGTTTTTACTCCATTATTAATTAAATTTTCTTTTATTTTTGAACTAGCTACGACTACTAACGGTTTCACCACTACATGGAAAGTGAAGATTTAGAATGAGACGGAAATGGCTGTGCCAAAATCTGTGTATTTCATTTTCTTTCAAGGCTTCCTGAAATCAGGACAAGCAGGAATTTAGATTAAAAAAGGCTTTTGTCAAACTGTTTTTCACGGCCACTAATTTCAAAAAAGCGACTTATCGTTACTTATCTTAAATTACTACAATAATATAATGATTTTTTACTGACTAATAGAAAAATAGCGTACCTACTTGGATTGGAGATAAAATAGGTTCTAAGAAACGGAATTCTTTTAAAGTTATTTTTATTCGTGTTAGGGCTTTTTTTTTTTTTTGGATGGGAAATCATCAAATGACTCCTCCCGCTCTGGGTAGAGTGAAAGGGAGTGTCAGACTCTTACTGACTAGAACCCACCCGTGTTCCTTCCTTAGCCCTTTATGTTCCGGGGCAGCGGTAACCCTTTTGGAAAATCCCGCTGGCAATCGGACAATCCCGCTGGCTTCGTGTTAGGGCTGACTTTTCAATTGACAGATAATTTTTATTTGTGGAATAAAATAGACGTCTGACAGTATTTGTATAAAGAACTGTCAAAAATTCAAAGTTATTCCTCGGATGAAATTATCTGGCGTTTGAAAAATCAGCCCTTAGTGTTATTTTTAACTAATGTACAAAAAAAAATCGTATATCATTTTCACTAGAAAAAAAATCAATTCAAGTTAAAACACAACAAAAACCCTGCATAATCGTCGACAAAACTCACGCAGGCTAACTAAATTACATACACGTTCTCTAGTCAAACATCCCAAACTACTCTCAACAGAACAGA
Organism: Mesoligia furuncula; assembly: GCA_916614155.1. Taxonomy (NCBI): domain Eukaryota; kingdom Metazoa; phylum Arthropoda; class Insecta; order Lepidoptera; family Noctuidae; genus Mesoligia; species Mesoligia furuncula. The sequence goes on from OU744793.1 coordinate 30,599,146, forward strand.
CTTTTCGGAAACGAAATACGAAAACAGTTCTAACATTAGTTCACAAAGGTTCGTTTGTAACTGCATTTGACAAAGTAAATACACGTATACCGGATACCTGCCCTCTCTCGCTCTATTGATTTTTCTGCAAGATAGTGAACAAGAATAAATAGTTTATTTGGAGAATGTTTTGTGATATCGTGAACCTAATTTTGTAATGTGTGTAGTAGAGTTCTGAAATTGAAATGTGTGATCAGGGGGTCTAAAAATGCCAATTTGGCAGAATCATAAAATGATAAAATTATGAATCATAATGGGCAGATAAGTAACTGTTAAGTTTATCGTATCAAATCCCATTGGTGAAGGATTTTTCAGTAATTTTTTTTTTGTCTATGCTAAAATACCAAAGAATCCAATCCAAATCCAATCCCATGGTCTCTTTGATTATACCTAAGTAGTGCAGCAAAAAAAAGGTAAACATGGACTGTCTTCGCCATATTATAATTCATAATGTTATCCTTTTGTGATTCTGCCAAAGTGGCCCCCAGAACGGCCAAGAAATTTTAATGTTGTGTGAGACGCAATTCCTTAGCCATAATATACATATTTTCTGTTAGTCTGCACTAGCACTAGCCTTAAGGATGATGACGATATTGAGAGAGAGCGGAGGGCGCTGTCGGTCAGAGCGAATATGATTGCCCGCAGGTTTAAGCATGCTTTTACGTAGGTTGAAAAAACACTTTGTAGAGCCTTCTGTTCCTCACATTTTAAGCAGAGATCGTACAGTGCCCTTCGCGTGCAATACAATAATGCTTTCAGGGTGTTGATGGGGCTGCCTCGCTTCTGTAGCGCATTAGGAGTGTTTGCGGAATACCGTGTTAATTGCTTTTATTCATTAATGCGTAAAAGATGTGCGTCCTCGGTGCGCAGAGTGCGAGCCAATTCTAACAGCATCCTGGGAGTTATTGCTGATAGGCTGGACTGCTGTATTATAAGTCGTTGCTCCAGTATCTCAGCTGGAATACGGAAACAGTGATTGTTTTGTTGTGTGTGTTTGTGTAATTGTTGTTGTAATTGTATCACTAACATAGTTGTACGTTTATTTTATTGTTACGAACACTGTATGAGTCTCGTGGTTACTCACAATAAAGAATTTAATAATAATAATATACAGCCTGGAATACACTAGTGGGCAAATGAAGAAACATGTTGCGGAACATGTCCCTCAACAACAACGTAAAGTGTCCCGAGACAATTGTCGCAGAACATTTTGCCGGCCACACTAGTCAGTGCTCATAGAAATGTCGCCCGAAGAGGTTGTGGCTATTAGTGCTGCGTACATAGTAATTATATCCAGTGTGTTGAAACGTAAGAGAAAGAGAAGGTAGTGGATGCGGAATTTCTTAGTACAATGAGAAAGAAGAGTTAAGAGGCACGTTGTGTACGCGACTACACTCTGTGACAAATGGCGCGACACTGACGCGGGACCCGTGCGCTCGCTCTCAAGGCGGGGAGCAAGCAACATGCTCCGCGTCACGTACAATGTTGCTGGGTATGTTCCAGGACACTATGCAACGTTTCAGGGTCACGTATATTGAGTGTTGCGCGTCATGTTGTGGGACAAAAATTGTTCCCTAGTGTATTCGGTGCTTACTACTAACATAATAAAGCCGAGGAGTTTGTTTATTTGTTTGAACGAGTTAATCTCTAGAGCTGTCAGTCGGATTTGAAAAATTATTTTTGTATTTGTTAGCCCATTTCTTGAGGAATGTTATAGACTATATAACATCACGCTACGATCCTAAGGAGCCTAGCAAAAATAACAATAGCCAAGAAGAACGCTAAGAAACGAAGGGATAGCACGGGCAGGAAATATGGATGTTATTTAAGTATATTGTGGACCACTCGAACGAAGTTGCGGGCAGAAGCTAGTCACACTAACATTATAAAGGCGAAAGTTTATGAGTGTGTAAGTGTGTCGGGGGCTGCTGGGGCAGCGGGATTGTCTGAAAGGGTTACCGCTACCCCGGAACAAAAAGGGCTAAGGAAGGAACTTGGGTGGGTTTTAGTCAGTAAGAGTCTGACACTCCCTTCCGCTCCACCCAGAGCAGGAGGAGTCATTTGATGATTTCCCACCTGAAACAAAAAAAAAAAAAAAGTGTGTGGGGGTGTGTTTATATGTTTGTTACTTCTTCAAGCTCAAACGGCTGGGCCAATTTTGTAAAAAAATTGTATTGAGGTAGCTGACACCCTGGATTAATTGATAGGCTACTTTTTATCCCTGTCTGTGTCTGTGTGTTGCCGGACTTAAAGAATTGCACCACCCCTTACTTCCCGTGGGTGTCGTAAAAGGCGACTAAGGGTCTTACCGGAGAATGGGCAGCAGCGTTCTCTATTTATTCCACCATCATACCATACTGCGATCGCCAACCCGCCTGCCAAGCGTGGCGATTATGGCAAACCCCCCCCAAAATTGGGGGAGGCCTATGTCCAGCAGTGGACGTTAGTCCTTTAGACGTTAGTTATCCCGATATTCCCACGAGATCGACATTTACGCGGGTGAAACCGCGGGGCGCAGCTAGTCAGTACTAAAGGTGGCTTCATTCTACACAGCAGAACTTGTGGGACATAGTTAGCTATAGATAGAATGCTCTTTATTATGTATACGCCTTTACATCGAGCTACCCAAAACTGTCAAAATTTCCTAATCAACTTTGAACCTTATGCTTTAGCGATAAAGTTGAAAACCTATTAAAGATATTTGACAGATTGTAGTAGCTTGATGTGCTGGCGTCTGTACATCATAAAAACTACAGATGTAAATGTAGAAATTTTACATAGGGTGACACAATGTGCAGTCTTATCGCTCAAAGCGAACTTTTAAAGCCAACCTTTGGGTGGATTAAGGGTGAAGAAGAGACATTAGGGCAGGTAGTATATGCGTTCATTTACACATACAATACATACATAGATCAAACACATACTTTTTCTATGAAAATGAATAATTTTTTAAATAATAATCGTGAAACAAGAGCAACGAACATAATCTGATGTTGAACTAATGTGTGTTGTAATATCAAACATGCATACCTACATCTAATAAAAACATTTTTACAAAAAAAAACAACCGACTTCGGAAGTCGGTGTCAATAAACGAAAATGCGGAACCAAAGACACCAACTTCCGAAATTAAAGTTATTTTTTAATTTGTAGTGTTTTTTTTGGAAGTCGGTTTTTTTTTGTAAAAATGTTTTTATTTTTCACTTTTTAGTGGGTCAGTTTGTAATTTATCTAAGTTACAATAGCCTAATGCCAACTGTTCATCATCTTTTACAAAATATTGCCTTTCCCGATGTTGGGACGTTAATTGTTAAGGAGTTCTCCCGGTAAGAACCAAGAGAACTCCTCAACAATCACTCATCATCCGCATTGTGACGAGCATAAATTGCTTAGCAACCATATTAAAGTAATCAAATCGCAACCCGTGAAATATTTGTCATTGAGTTGTTCCGATGGCCATCTGTGGTCTTCATTATCAGCTCCACTTTACAAAATGATGATTTTCGAGAGCAAATGCTCAAGTTACTTTAAAAAATACCCAAATCGCTATAGGTTTGCCTATAAAATTTGAGGGTTTCCCTCGATTTCCATGGGATCCTCTCATGAGATTCCAACTTGATGATAATGAGACCATCTCGAGAGTATACCCTTTCAAATAAAAAAAGAACTTTTGGAATCGGTCCAGCCGTATTCGAGTAATCGGTGAACATACACAAGGTAGCTACTGTAAACTGTTGAGGAGTTCCCTTAACTGTCCTTCTTCATCATCATCAGACCCTTAATGACAGTCACAACCTATCTAGGTGTAAAGTTCACATCAATACAAATTAATCAAGCCCAAACACAAGGTAACTGCTGTAAATCGTTGAGGAGTCCCCTCGACTGTCTTTCGGCTCCATCATCAGATCGACTCCGGACCTTCATTAAATTGTAGTGCTTTAAAATACTTAATGAAAAAATTAACAAACGCACTAGTCGCTCCTACGGTTTTCGAATGTTCCCCTCGATTTCACTGGGATGCCATCATCAGATCTTGGTTTCCTTATCATGGGACCACCCTTGGCATATCTCCTTTCCAACAAAAAAAGAATAATCAAAAGCGGTTCATAAACGACGAAGTTATCCGCGAACAAACATTAAAAAAAAAAGTATATATATATACGGTCGAATTGAGAAACCTCCTCCTTTTTTGAAGTCGGTTAAAAAAATACATATACACATACTACATATAAAATTCAAAGTCCTGACTGACTGATATAACAACGCACAGCCTATTCCGCTGGTCCTAGAGACAAGAAATTTTACGGTGGGTTCTCTGTGAAAAGTAGGAATCCACTAAGAAAGGGTTTTTGAAATTCCGCCGCTAAGAGGGTGAATGGGGTGAAGGTAAAATTTCACGAAACAATTTCAATAAACTGCTGCCTTCTTCCCATGGATGGGGGTAGGCAGAAACCACATAACACCACCTGTTACGATCCTTCCTTTTGCTTCATTTGCGTTCATATATCAGGGCGCCTAAAAAGGCCTATAAACGTTCCTATAAACGTTCACGCAAGCAGAGCCGCGGACACAGCTAGTTTCTCACAAATATCCAATGTTTCTGCAGTTGAAATTACATCTGTATGTTGACATTTTCGCCATTCGTTTTTAAATATCCGTTGCAGACTTTCACAATCAATATCGGTCCTGGTCTCGTGACTGTAGCAAAGAGATTGCAGTTTTAATAAAAAATGTTTACATTTGTTGTTTGTTGTGTATTAATCACTAGCTTTATAAAAGGTGGCCGAATTTTCACATTGTGCAATTTAATTTATTAATGGAAGTCGATGTTTTTTGTTTCGACGCGATATGAATACTTATGTTATTTTTATGAAATGTTATAACTAGGTTATACTCTTGGGTTATATTGCCCAGTATTTATGTATTACTTTTAATTTTGTCATGTATGGTTTTCAAACATGTTCTTTGACAATTTTAAAGAGGTTCACGCTCGAGGTTTGTCAGAGAGCGATGGAGCGTTATAATCGCGACACAAAGGCACCGCTCGTTGCGCGACTTGCGGTGCCTTTGTGTCGCGCGTGTGAGAGAATGGTTTATTCCATTGGATTATGATCAATATTTCTGAGAGGTAAAGCATTTGTATGGGTCGATTGACTGTGTGTGGGGGTTGTGTGTACCTGACTCAAGGGTTTATATTATAAAAAAACAACAAGATGGGCAAGACTATGGATTTATTGAATAGAAGGTCATTTTAAAACTAGTCGCTCGTTCCAAAACTAAATCCGCAGGAGAAGAACGAGCAAGAAACTCCTCGGTTTATTATTATGATTAGATATTTATCATCATTACATTCATTACAGAATTCAAGTCGAATAGTATAACATAGGATACAACATGGAAGCGGATGGAGATGCGAGTTATGTATTTACTTACACAGGGCAAATAATAACATACAATTATGGTAGTTATTATTGCAGTGACAGGCAGAATACAATATTATGGTAATATTATAAAAACAGTTTTTTAGATAATACAAACAGACATGGTAGATACTTAACTTACTTGACTCCTCGAAGTTTGCCCCCAATAAAAAAGAAAGAGCTACCTAGCGCATCCCCTTTTATTTACTCTGTCCCCTTCCATGACGGCCTCACATTATGCCGCCTTTTTAAACCAATCACATATTTTCACCAAATGACTTTTAATATTAACAATCTTATGTAAATCTAATTAGGCAGAACTGTTTTAAAACTTTATAAGATAATTAATGTATTTTTATCACAATTTATCAGACTATAATTATATAAAGTCTCTTAAACATAACATTCACTGAGTTTACTATATTTATTATTTATGACTACTTATAACATCTAGAATAGTACGTAAAATTAAGGAAATATTTTAAATACAATGTTTAATTTTGTTATCCTTACATTTTAGGTGAAAAGTAAAATAAGTTCTTGTATTTATTTAGACCGACCCACAGATCTCCGGTTTCGTTCGGAATTGTTGATTATTTCGTTTAGAAACACTCTTGGTTGTTTAGCCAAAATGTAGCACATACTAATTCCATGCAATCTAGGAAGATTGTATTCTTTTTAATTCTACATATTCCGACACGGCCATTCTGATCTGTGCTTCGTCCCGAAGAACATAGGCAATATAAGTTAAAAGTATTTTAAATAACATAAGACATCATCACAGACCGGACATCATTGTTCTGTTACAGATTACATACATTGGTTTAAGGCAGACTAAAAGCTTATTCATATTTTAACTAACCTTAATACAACCACTAATAAAAAATCTGTGTCCATACATTTTATACATATATAGATATCGCACATTGATATCAAAAACAGCTTTTTTTTTTGGTTAGTGTCTTTCTTCTTATCAATGTTCGATATGTATCACATTCCTAACCACATTGATGTCTACTTTGACATAACATTCCTAACCATAGTGATATCCTTTTTGTTATCACTTACCTAGCCAGTGATATCGTCTTTGATATCACATACCTATCCAGTGATATCCTCTTTGATATCACATACCTATCCAGTGATATCCTCTTTGATATCACATACCTATCCAGTGATATCCTCTTTGATATCACATACCTATCCAGTGATATCCTCTTTGATACCACATACCTATCCAGTGATATCCTCTTTAATATCACATAGGTACTATCCACGGTGATAGTCTCGTTTCATATTATCTTATCCATACTAGATCAAAAATTAAATTAAAAATCTCCTTACAAGGGAAAAAAACAACCGAATTGAGAACCTCCTCCTTTTTACAAGTCGGTTAAAATAAAAACAAAATAGTGCTTGCCCTACTACTTTGTTACTAAGCTACTAAGAGAAGAAAAAAAATGTTTTCATAAAATACCGCAGTCCTTAAATAATCATTAATTCTAATTCAATCATTACTAATACTTGCTTCTGTTTCATCTATAAATTCACCAGGCCACTGCCTTAATTTATCTTTGGCGACAGTTATATTTCTTAAATTACCCAATCCTCTGAGTCTAAATCTGTCATGGGAAAGAACGTCTGAGATTTCATAGGGTCCTTTAAACTTGAGACCTAATTTGTCATGTCGCCTATGATCCTGATTGACATACACTATGTTACCTGTCTCAAAATTCTTATTATTTCGCCTGACTACATCAAAACGCGTCTTGAACTTTTCAGCTTGTGCACTTAAGCGCTGATGAGCTATCTCTCTATCTAAGTAAGTTACATCTATAGTAAGTTCAGGAACATGTACATCATTTAAATGCGATTGAATACATGGAATATTTGCATTACGTCCTATGAGTAGACGGATGGGAGTATAACCAGTTGATTTTTGGACAGTAGTGTTAATTGACTGTTGTACTTTCCATAACCCGCTTGGCCAATCTGATAAACCATTACATGTGGTGTTTAACATATCAATGACTGTTGTTACATATCGTTCTACCTGACCGTTTCCTCGTGGTGTACCCGTTGCCACCATATGATGCTCGATTTCTAATTCTCTAAACAGCAATTGAGTTTGATTTGAACTAAAATTAGTGCCTTTATCAGTTATTACCATTGAAGGGGTACCGAATATTGTTATAGTGTCTCGTATAAGAGGTGCCAGCTCTTGAGAGTTTAGCGTTTTGAGAGGTTTCAACAAACAAAATTTAGTGAATCCGTCAACCATCAGCAATATATACCGGAATCCTTCATTTGATTGTATGAATGGACCCATGCAATCCAAGTGAATTGTATGAAAAGGAATAGGGGTCTTGTCAATTGGATGTAGAAACCCTTGTTTTGGACCTGAATGAACTTTACGTTCAATACATATTAAACAATGTCTCAAATATTTTTGAACGAATGAGGTCATGCAAGGAAATCAAAAATATTCACGAAGCTTTTCCAGTGTTTTGTGAAAACCTACATGGCAATTCTGATCATGAAAAAGTTTTAAGAGACCAAGTCTAGACCCTTTAGGTACATAAAGCTTAGGTTCGTTATTAGGTTGGACTTTATAAAACAACAAATTGTGCTCAAATACATATTGATTCTCATCAAGCTCGCCAGCCACTGCCTGATTAATCAAATTTTGAGTTTCCAGGTCATTCTGTTGGGATATCTCTAACCAAGATGGAGGATTTTGGATCAAATTAACAGACCTAATCAAATGTTCAACCTGAGCTATTTCAGATTTTATTACACTAGGAGAATAAGATTTATATGTTAGACTATGTTGAACTGGTATTGCGAAGTTGATAGAATGTCTAATAGGATTTCGGCTAAGAAAGTCGGCATGGCCTATGTATTTACCCTTCTTATATATTATTTCAAATTCGAAATCTTGCATATATGTCCACCAACGAGCAACACGAGGAGAGATATCCTTTTTATTCATTGTGGATTTTATGGAATTGCAGTCTGTAAAAAGCTTGAATTTATTACCTAATAAGTATACTCTAAAGTGTTTTAATGCATTAAATATTGCCAAGGTTTCTAAGTCATACGAACAATAATTTGATTCTGCAGATGAAGTTCTTTTGCTGAAATAAGCAACTACCCGTTCTATTTTATCGATTCTTTGTACTAATATAGCCCCATAACCTAATGAACTGGCATCTGTATAGAGTTCAATTGGTAATGCCGGATCAAATACTGTTAACAATGGTTCAGATGATAAATGTTTAATAACATATTGCCTAGCTGCATCCTGGTCAATTCCCCATTCCCATTTGTGGTTATTTTTGGTCAATTTTGTTATACAGGACGTGCGTACTGCAAAGTCTGGGATGAATTTGCGAAAATAGCTAGCCAGACCCATAAACTGTCGTACTTGTTTAATATTTCTTGGGACCGGAGAATCGATTAGAGCAACTACTTTTGTTTTACAGGGCCTTATACCTTCTTGCGATATATTTCTACCTAGGTAATCAATATTATCAACGAAAAATTTACATTTCTTTACATTTATAGTAAATCCTGCTGTGCTTAGTGCCAACAGGGTTTCTTCTAAATAAGAGAGACCTTCTTCTATTGTTGAAAATGGAATTAATAAGTCATCTATAAATACCAGAAGGAATTTCAAATGTTGTACAGCCTTTGTAATGGCTCTTTGAAATACTGGGGGCCCGTTACAAATGCCAAAGGGCATTTTCAAAAATTCGTAATGGCCATCTGGTGTTACAAAAGCCGTATATTTTATAGATTCTACTGATATTGGTATTTGATAAAAGCCATTTTTCATATCAATACATATAAAATACTTAGCTTTACCTAACTTGTCTATTTGATCTTGAATAAGAGGAAGTGGGTACCTATCCTTTTCCAAAATTTTATTCAACGCTCTGTAATCTACACACATTCTATCGCTACCGTCTTTCTTTTTTACTAATATTATTGGACTAGCAAACGGGGAATCACTTTCCCGAATTATACTCTTATTTAGAAGGTCTTGTATTATGTCTTCAACTTCCCTTTTTTCAATTGGAGCTAATCTATATGGGCGGTAATGAATGATTTCGTTTTTTTGTAAACGTAGATTTAGCTCACCAGTTTTCACAGTACTAGTTTCATTCAAAACAGAAGGATAACATTGAAAAATGTTTCTAATTTTATCTTGTAATTTTAAATCTAAATGTTCGATTTTTGAATTTAATTCGCCAGGTTCTAAAGCTGTGGAAATAACATTTATTTCTATTTTGGTGTCCATCGGCTTTCTAACTAAGCGACTACCAAAAGAATCGGTAATAATTCCTACATCAGGATATTGAACTGCATTTCTACCTATAAGAAGATCATAACTGAAGTCGTGGTCTCTTACCACATACATATCAAGCTCTAAACAAATATCTTCAAATTGAACTGGTAGGGTAACACAAGCAATTGCATAAATCTTACTTTGTCCTATTCCATTTAGATGCATTGACACAGGTAGCAAGTGACAACCTATTTGTTTTGCAATAGATTCTTTAATTAAACTACAGCTAGCTCCTGTATCTATAAGTGACTCGATTGGTTTATTTTTAATGAAAACTTTGGTAAGTTTTAATTCGGTTTGTCTAAAAAATTAATCTCCTTAGACGGTATTGGTGCATTGGTTGTTTCAGCCCGCTGCTTTTGGTAGCAAACAGATTCAGTATGACCAATCTTTTTACAGTAAGCACATATTTTTGTACGAAACTCTCTATTTAATTAATTATTATTAACCTTACGGGGACCAGCCTGGACTGAAATAGGTTTTGTACATTGAGATTTTACATGGTCAGTTTGATTACAATTATAACATTTCCTTTCTAACTTGAATCGCTTATTCACTATGGAACTACCAACATTTTCTGATAGCCTTTTCTTGGAGTAACTAGACAGCAACGAAATAAGTCCCGAAGTGGAAATAGCGCCATTGTTTAGGGCAGCCATTCTGACGTCGACATCACTGATGCCACCACAAACTAATTCTAATAATTGCGTTTCAGTAAAAGCAATTTTAGTGTTTTTAAACAATCTAATCCTCTCCCTTGCATATTCACTGTAAGATTCCGCAGAGTCAGACATAAAAAGAACCGCTTTGCTCAGCCTTTCGCTTAAATTTCTTTTTTCAGGATAGACACTCTGAATGTCTGCCCGAAAATTATCCCAAGACCTTCCTTCTGACGGTGTCCAGGTCTCGAACCATGATAATGCAGAGCCCCTAAGGGCCTTACCAGCTTTGGCAACTGTTTTTATACCGCTCCATCTTAATTCCTCGGCGAGGGCCTCGATGCTGCTACACCAGCCCGATGCCTCGCAGTCGTTTTTGTCGGGATCAAACACAGGCAGAGCGATGTCATCTTCTTTTTGTTGTGAGGTTGAAACAGCCTCGCGAACAGCCTTCAGAAGATCATTTAGAGTTGCGGCTTCCATCCTGGAATTGTTTAAATTATGTAAATTAATAACAAGGCCAGAGAACTATCCCACTTCTGATGTGAGAGAATGGTTTATTCCATTGGATTATGATCAATATTTCTGAGAGGTAAAGCATTTGTATGGGTCGATTGACTGTGTGTGGGGGTTGTGTGTACCTGACTCAAGGGTTTATATTATAAAAAAACAACAAGATGGGCAAGACTATGGATTTATTGAATAGAAGGTCATTTTAAAACTAGTCGCTCGTTCCAAAACTAAATCCGCAGGAGAAGAACGAGCAAGAAACTCCTCGGTTTATTATTATGATTAGATATTTATCATCATTACATTCATTACAGAATTCAAGTCGAATAGTATAACATAGGATACAACATGGAAGCGGATGGAGATGCGAGTTATGTATTTACTTACACAGGGCAAATAATAACATACAATTATGGTAGTTATTATTGCAGTGACAGGCAGAATACAATATTATGGTAATATTATAAAAACAGTTTTTTAGATAATACAAACAGACATGGTAGATACTTAACTTACTTGACTCCTCGAAGTTTGCCCCCAATAAAAAAGAAAGAGCTACCTAGCGCATTCCCTTTTATTTACTCTGTCCCCTTCCATGACGGCCTCACATTATGCCGCCTTTTTAAACCAATCACATATTTTCACCAAATAACTTTTAATATTAACAATCTTATGTAAATCTAATTAGGCAGAACTGTTTTAAAACTTTATAAGATAATTAATGTATTTTTATCACAATTTATCAGACTATAATTATATAATGTCTCTTAAACATAACATTCACTGAGTTTACTATATTTATTATTTATGACTACTTATAACATCTAGAATAGTACGTAAAATTAAGGAAATATTTTAAATACAATGTTTAATTTTGTTATCCTTACATTTTAGGTGAAAAGTAAAATAAGTTCTTGTATTTATTTAGACCGACCCACAGATCTCCGGTTTCGTTCGGAATTGTTGATTATTTCGTTTAGAAACACTCTTGGTTGTTTAGCCAAAATGTAGCACATACTAATTCCATGCAATCTAGGAAGATTGTATTCTTTTTAATTCTACATATTCCGACACGCGCGAGTTTATCGCGTGTCGCGCCTGTTTGAAGGACCTTAGGTTCTTAAAATTACCTACGTGAATCTCCCCTCTGATGTCACTCGGAAAGCTGCCACGCTTAAATGGAATTGAGCTGGACACGTATGAAGTAATAACTTATAATTCTTGCTGACAACAGATCAGATACTGTGGACGTTAAGAAACAACTCATCTTGATCTAGTTCCACTACCCATTGATGACTGCTTAATCCAAGTCTTGCCCCACTTTAATAGCTAGAATAATAAAGCCCAATTGTTTACAAGCAACTCCTCAAGACAAATTTGTGCTTAATTGCCCCCTCAGCAAGGATTACCACATCAAACTGTGCCAGCGAGCGCTCATATTAAATGGTTAACAACAGGCAACCCACAGGTTGCTCGGTGTATGTGTACCTGGAAAACTAAAACTTAAGGTCCATGAATTATTTATGAATGGCTAGGTAGTGCAAGTAGTGGGAGACGGCGAATTTGTGAAGACTGAGGCGGGCTCTAATTGGTTGAAACTGGATAATTATTTTTTTTTATCAAATAACTCTGTGTCTCCTGTGATAAGTGATATAACTCGAGTTGTACCCTTTTTGTGATTTTCACATGAGCATAATCAAAAAAAAAAAAAACGTATTTTTTGGTCTAACTCACGTTCTTCTATCTGCTATAGTTTCGGAGATAATTAAACTTGTATTACATCATCTTGACTTACATCATTTAACATATCTTCTGAAAGACTAGGATTTTAGTAAATTGATACAGTTCAACTAAAATATGTAAAGAGGTGACTGATAAGTAAAAAAAATAAATCTTAAGGGTTATATCTTCATCTTTTGTTTTAGCACATTTTGCTAGAATCATTATTCTAATGAGTTATTAGACGATTTAACTTGATGTATATCAGTTTACACTAAGACAATTTATTGGTGCAAGCTTGGTGCAACGTAATATAACTGTACAAGTATCATTAATAACTTAATTTTAGCACATAAAAATTAAGTAAAAGTTACAAGTCGCAGGTTTTTCATGAAATTACTTCCCAAATTAAAATATCTATCAAAAAATCTAAATTATATAGAGAAAGAAAATGTTTTGTTCTACAAAAGAGTGCACTGATATTTTACCTAGCCCACTTAATTAACGAACTAGATTTTTTTAAATCTTGTTTTTGCTGTCCTGTAAAATGACGTTTTTTGACTTGTATCACTTATCACAGGAGGCACAGAACTTTATTTGCATGTGGTCAACAATGCCCACGCCATGTCGCGTGGTGTGTTATGTAATTACCCCTATACGTCTTTTATCTCTATATTTTATCCATAGATTTTCCTGATAGTCACCTAGGTAGTAAAGTTTCTTAGAATTTCTTTTTACTGTACAGTGACAGTGAAACGGTTGGCCCGTGCTTATTTATTTGAATCTTGATTTTGACTTTGTTTTAAATTTTGATTTTGATTAATCCTATACTACCTATTTAGACGTATATGTCTGTATATTTTTTATTCGTATAGGCTGTATTTTAGTGGTAAACTTGGAAGGAATAAAGAAAAATGAGTTTATTGGCATTACAGCAAAAACAAAAACACACCTTAAACTGTAAAAAGCAGAAAACAAAGATTATAATGCCAAAATGGCCTCAGCTCAGCATAATGTCAGATGACAAGGTGTACCACCTGATGGTGATTTTCAGCTGCAACCCACGAGTGCCATACGCTTGTCATAAGAGGCCAGCTTGATACTGTTGTCACCAATGACGTGAGGCCTACCATACAACATACTGGACAGATTAATTATTTTAGCAAATAGGATGAAATACTGCCCATATTCCTTAGACAGTTGCCACTGTTTACCTCACCTCCGTTAAGTCTTACGTCGCCTATTTGCTTTACCCTGAACATCAAACATACCTAGCACCCTCCTACGTCTTCCACCGCTTCATCCGCCATCTTAATCCCTACAATAAGGAATGAGGGACTAATTTGCATGTTATTACGGCTTAATCCGTCGCCACTCTCGCATGCGAAGATTTCAACTTGTCTAAACAAGATTTTTGCGGTTTTCCTGACGTACACGCTTGTCATGATCTTTTGGGGATTAGGGAGCATAAGATACAAATGTGAATTTGGTTGCTATAAATTGTATGGGGCGTGACGTGCGAAAACTGTGTGTTGTGGGTAATTTTGGCGAGCTGATATATCATTTTTGGTTATCATATCACGTTCGCATTTGACCACCATCTGTCTTCCTTTGAAGCTGTGCCAATTGACTTAATCTGCTAGTCTTGAAGGAAAGAAACGAAAGAAAATAAATATTTATTTAGCAAAATCTTAAGAGCAGTGGTGGCCAAGTGGCAACGGCCGCGACTCACGAGTTGTAAGTCGTAGGTTCGAACCCAGACAAGCGCTTTACTTTGTGTAAATTGTTCCATCACCACTGCTCTCAAAACTGTGAAGGAAAACATTGTGAGGAAACCGGCATGTCCTAGAAGAATAAATTCGAAGACTTGTGACATCTGCCAATCCGCACTGGGCCCGCGTGGCGGATTACGGCCCACTCCCTCTCACCGAGAGGAGGCCTGTGTCCCAGCAGTGGGAACATTATAGGCTGATTATGAAGCAAAATCTTGGACTGCCTCGTTGGGTTACTGATCGCTAGTGCTACTGGTGAACATGAGGTCCTGGCTTCGGTTCCTGGGTCTGGCAAAGTGTTATTGGGTTTTTATTTCTAGAATTAACTAGTAGCAGTCTTGATTTGTGTCGAGTTGATGGCTATAGGTTCGCCCCCTATAACATGGGACTTAAACGTGACAGGCGAAATGTGGGTGAACCATAGGTGCAACTCAGTCTAACCCTCTGGGGAATACAGTTTGATGTTGTTGCTGATGCTAATGTTATCTATACAGGGTTATTGGTAAAACATTAACAACCTCTTAAGAGGTCATCGTACTCATCATTATGAACAACTTTTACTATGTGACCAAACCTGAAATCGCGAAAACAATCAGCTGTTCCCTACATTTTGACGAGTTATACGAACATAAATGTAGGGAACAGCTGATTTTTTCCGCGATTTAAGGTTTGGTCCCATAGTGAAAGTTGTTCATAATAATGAGTACTATGACCTCTTAAGAGGTTGTCAATGTTTTACCAATAACCCTGTATATTAATATTTAAAATATCAATATTGTCCAAGATAAACTAAGAAAGTTAATTTGTGAATTGAAAAAGTCACATTGGTACTTGTCTGAATTTGAACCTAAACCTCGTGTAGATCCAACATCAGTAGTATAGTTTTCTCAAACTCTATACAATTGTAGGTATCGCAGACAACAGCAAACTTGTTTGTAGACTTATTGATGAACTATCGAAACTCGACCACTAATAAGGTGACCTGGATCAAATTGGTGAATTCCAAACTTACCTGAAGCCTTACCTATTTTGTATTATGTTTGTATGTTATTATTTAGGCTTAGGATTCTAAGGTTTAAAAAAAAAATAGGAAAAAAATAATAATAATAATATAAAAAAAAAATAGGTGTAAATATTTATCTTATTGAGACTGGTTATAATGAAGAAATCTTCTACTACAGAATTAGGCCGCTTCTAAGTTACTTAACGAATAAATCCTCTGGGGTAGGTAATTCAAAACCTTTATCATTAATAATGATTAGATATTCAATGGCAGTCCCAGGAGGCAGTCCAGCTTGAAAAACTACGGTAGGTACCTACGCTTTGCAATGGGCAACTACCTTCATATTTTCTGACTGACCAACTTTTTGACAATTCAAAAGTGCCTGTTAATGGTTTAATAGAAATAAATGCTTTGAGTTTGAGTTGAGTTTGATGGCTTTCTCTTCTAAATCATGGGTAAATAAGTAAATAAAAATGAGACTTCAAATACACACACACACACACCCCTGTTTGTACAGACACCCTTACGAGGACCTTGTTAATCCTAGAACGAACCGAGGACCCTCCAAAAAACTGGTTTAAACACCTCGTTGGCCTTTTAGAATAAGATAGAAAGAGACAGATGAATAAATCTATAGTGATGAGCTTATTGGGATAATGCTATCTCAACATTTTTCTGTATGAATTTCGGCTATCATACTGAGGACCTGAAATACACAGCTAAATGTGACCAGCGATGCACATACGAGGACTTTGTGTAAGCAAACCGAGGACCTCTTACGTAAGCCCTGCGACGTCCTTCCGAGGACGTATTTTTACACAATATTTCTTATAGCTTGTACAAAGTGCGGACGTTGTGTTAGACTTTATATTACTAAACCGAGGACAGTTTTCGCGTAGAACTTGTACAAACCGAGGACCTGGAAAATCTACCTACCTAAAACATTTAACGTGTAAGATAATAATTATATCAATGTAAGTAGAACGTTCCGATTTATTTCTTACACACTTTTTCTAAAATGAAGTACCAAGCGAGGACGAGTCGATGTCTTTACGTTTGTCAACGCTTCTCAAAGGATTATTATTTTAGTATCAGATGCTGTTGCCAGAGTCGTCTCTTCATGACGGTACTCCTCAGCACTTGATAGCATCGTCTTCAAATTTGGCAGAGGCGTTAGGTTTATGTAGTAAAACTAAAACAATGACCAGTCTGTGCTGATGCCGCAGCGAGAGTAGTTTCTTTATGAGGGAACTCCTCAACAGTTGATAGCATCGACTTAAAATTTGCCAAACGCGTTATGTTTAGGTAGTAAAACTAAAATAATTACCAATTTGTACTGATGCTGCAGCCAGGGTCATTTCTTTATGAGGGAACTCCTCAACAGTTGATAGCATTGACTTAAAATTTGGCATACGTGTTAGGTTTATCTAGCAAAATTAAATAATTACCAGTTTGTTCTGATGCTGCTAACTAGGGTCGTTTCTTAATATATAATATAATATATATAATATATTCGACAACTATCACACAACGCCGTCTAGTCCCAAGCTAAGCAGAGCTTGTGTTATGGGTACTAGACAACTGATAAACATACTTATATATTTCTAAATACATACATATTATAGATAAATTACACCCAGACACAGAACAAATGATCATGCTCATCACACAAACATTTGTCCTGGGTGGGAATCGAACCCACGACCTCCGGCATAGCAGTCAGGGCCACTAACCACTAGACCAACGGGCCAGTCATTTCTTAATGGGAGAACTCCTCAACAGTTGATAGCACCGTCTTCAAATTTGGCACACGCCTTATGTTTATCTAGTAACACCAAAATAATTACCAGTTTGTGCTGATGGTTCAGCCAAGGTCGTTTCTTCATGAGGGAACTCCTCAACAGTTGATAGCACCGTCTTCAAATTTGGCACACGCGTTCTGTTTATGTAGTAACACCAAAATAATTACCAGTTTGTACTGATGCTGCAGCCAGGGTCATTTCTTTATGAGGAAACTCCTCAACGGTTGATAGCACCGTCTTCAAATTTGGCACACGCTTTATGTTTATCTAGTAACAAGAAAATAATTACCATTTTGTGCTGATGCTGCAGCCAAGGTCGTTTCTTCATGAGGGAACTCCTCAACAGTTGATAGCACCATCTCCAAATTTGGCACTGCGTTATGTATATCTAGTAACACCAAAATAATTACCAGTTTGTACTGATGCTGCCGTCAAGGTCGCTTCTTCATGAGGGAACTCGCTTCAACAGTTAATAGCATCGTATTCAAATTTAGCATACCCATTAAGTTTGAGTTGTAAAATTATTTTTATTATCAGTTTCCATGATCCCGCAATGTGTTAATTAGCGAAAAAGCAATAAATTTTGAATTTGACAGGCCGTTGACATGAATGATTTATCTTTAATCAGTTTTAGCTATTGGCGCCGATTCCCTTGTTCACAAACTAAACTAAATAATTGAAGTTTAGTACATCTACTAAACTACTATTTATCTTCTGTCTATTATTGGACTAAACTAATATTTATCTTTACCTTTTCATAATAAAATAGAAAGAAAAAGATGCACTGAACATAAATTTAGTTTAGTTTGTGAACAAGGGAATCGGCGCCATTAAGTTATAAAGTTTTCATGCTTCCTAAATTATTTTGATCTCACTTAATAATATTTCTTTGTTTTCTAACTAAGCATTATGTTATGTAATTTTATGTCAAGTTTTTAGCCCAAATTATGTCGATGTCTTTTAATTATGGTTTCTATGTCTTTTTGTTTGAGTCGTTTTCTAATAACTGTTATGTAAGTTTTCTAATCATGCTTCTCAAAGATGCTACTGCAACTTGATGATTATTTCTATAAGTAGATCATGCAAAGTTTATGTGGTTTTCTTTAGTACGTTCATGTTCTGTATTTCTTTGTACTTTATATTTGCTTCAAATCTTGCTCCAGACATTTCACCTAAGGAAGGCACTTTAGATTCTTTATGAAAAGCACACGTATTCAGCTCCTATGACAATACAATATTTTATGGTGCAAATCATGGTTATATAATACTAGTTGACTCGGAAACGTTGTTTTGCCTTATAAATTATTTCTAGCTGCCCAGCGCTACTTCGTTCGCGTGCTGTCCTACCCCTTACCCTACCCTACCCTACCCCTACCCTACTCCTACCCTATTCCTACACTACTCCTACCCTACTCCTAGCCTACTCCTACCCTTCTTCTAATCTACTCCTACCCAACTCCTAACCTACTCCTATAAGTAAATAAAAGTATAAAAAAGTATCCTATATCCATCTCCTGGTTCTAAGCTATCTCCCCACCAATTTTCAGCCAAATCTGTTCAGCCGTTCTTGAATTATAAATAGTGTAACTAACACGACTTTCTTTGATATATAGATAAGCGAGCCTAGGTACTTAGCATATACTGCAGAAGAAGCCTGATTATTCCTCGTGTACCTAGTAGCTACTAACAATTTGTTTAAGGATTCAGTCTACCTTCGATTTCCTCCTTCGTAATTTTATTTAAATGATAGCATATAATTTGTCTTCTACACACGAGGAAAACTGTCGAAACGAGGACTAGAATACACACTGTTCGGAAAATCTACCAACCGAGGTCCTGGATACACATTGTCTGGAAAAACTACCTAACCGAGGACTTTTGTGTTAAAGTTAACACATAGGTCCTCGGTTAATACAACAAACGTGAAATGAGTGTAAAGAGTCTGTGTATGAGGCGACAGTGACGCCATCTGGTGGATACACACTGTTTGTGTAAGATTATGAATAATCTTGATCAAACCGAGGTTCAGACAACTTTTTCGTCTTAAGTATATAGGAAGACTCAAAATCGCTTGCAGAATACGAATCTTTGGTCAAGTCAAACCGAGGACCCTCGAAAAGGTCCTCGCTTTGAAAAGGTCCTCGGTCGTGCCTTGTGTATTCATACGCACGTCCTCGGATGGTACTTAAAACAAACACACATATCTTATATATAAAAATCTCGTATCACAGAGTTTGTTATCAAACTCCTCCGAAACGGCTTGACAGATTTTGCTAATTTTTTTTTGTATATTTGGTAGGTCTGAGAATAAGTCGTAGGCTATTTTTTATACCTCTAGGTAATAAGGGTAGCCCTCTCCAGAAATTTATTGGAATCTAAACTTACGCGGGTGAAACCACGTAAAAAAACTGGCCAAGTGCGAGTCGGACTCGCACACGAAGGGTTCCGTACCACAAGGGAAAAACGCCGAAAAAAAACATGTTTGTTGTATGGGAGCCCCCCTTAAATATTTATTTTATTTTAATTTTATTATTACAACTGAGTATTTTGTGAATATTTCAAGTGCACCTGTTGCCATTTTTGATATCGAGCAAAAAAGGGCAAAATAATCGCGTTTGTTGTATGGGAGCCCCCCTTAAATATTTATTTTATTTTGTTTTTAGTATTTGTTGTTATAGCGGCAACAGAAATACATACTTTGTAAAAATCTCAACAGTCTAGCTATCGCGGTTCTTGAGATATAGCCTGGTGACAGACAGACGGACAGACGGACAGACAGCGAAGTCTTAGTAATAGGGTTCCGTTTTTACCCTTTGGGTACGGAACCCTAAAAAGATTCTGGGAAACGACAACGCATCCAAGACAATCAACATCCCAATTGTGTAACAGACTTTTGAATTTTGAAGGATATTCACTAATCCATTGCTTCCTTTGTTGGAAAAATTCGTCTGCTCAATAACTTTAGATTATTGACGCAATGAATATTTTTGAACTTAACAAACGTCTGGAGTATTTTTTTAATTTTTTCTTGAAAAGCAGGATAATTTCTGAAGTGTTGAGGTAGTTACTATAACCATATGGTAGTAGTGTAAGTACAGACGTCAGCACATCAAGCTACCCGACTCTGTAAAACTTTCCCAATCAACCTTGAACCTTATGATTTAGCGACAAAGTTGAAAATCTATTGAAGAAATTTGAATTAAAAAAAAATGTTTTTTTTGTATACACACTATTATTACTTTATTTATTTACATAATCTATGCTAAATAATAACAGCCGCACAGGTCGAACGATCAGGTTAAGCTACGCTTGCCGCGGTTGGTCTGTGGATGGGTGACCATCTTTACATACCGAGACCCCTCCGTGCCTCGGAAAGCACGTTAAACCGTTGGTCCCGGCTGTCATTCGTGGATCTTTGACAGTCGTTACGGGTAGTCAGAAGCCCGAAAGTCTGACAACCAGTCTTACCAAGGGGTATCGTATTACCCAGTAACTGGGTTGTGGAGGTCAGATAGGCAGTCGCTCCATGTAAAATACTGGTATTCAGCTGCATCCGGTTAGACTGGAAGCCGACCCCAACGTAGTTGGGAAAAGGCTAGGCAGATGATGAATCTATGCTAATACTTAAAATAATAACAATAATATGTACATTTATATGAAAAAATAAGTAAAATAATCGTAGGGCATCAAAAAATTCGTCCGCATCGCTGTCAACAGGAACAGTGCCCAAAAGGCTAGCAGCATTGCCACGTTGAATGGCAATGCTAATTCTTTGGCCAAGAAATAGGCCAGCCCTCTGGTCACGTGAAGAGTCGACTAAATTGATTGTAGTGGCTTGATGTGCTGGTGTCTGTACCCACTGTGTCTAGTCAACCTGAAATGTCGTACAAAATGAAGCGTAGGCAAAAGATTTCAATTTTGATAAGAATAGTTTGTTACTCTAGTTACAACATTTTGTGGTAAAAGTAATTTCTTTCTTGCCTAGTTGGAAACGAGATTTTTAGATTGGTAGGTACCTACAGTTTGATGATCGTTTTACATTTTAACATATCAAGCCTTAGGGCGAATTTCACCAACGAAAATGGACTCAATCAGCACATCTCAGCCACGTTCAGGAGCTGTGAGTGTCATTGACGCGCGTTTCATGCTGGGGCCATACATTGGACATAATTTAACCCAAGATGTAGCCTTGGAGCATTGGCTCCAATGTGTGTATCAGGCCTGGATAGATATTGGACAGGATTTTACTGATTTTGCTCAACATTTGATGTGGTGCCAAGTCTGAACTAATGGACAAGGCCAATGTGTAGCATTAGATGTACTGATCGCGTTAAGTTTGTTTGTAAAAATCGCCCTTAATTTTATTTTTCGTTTCCCGGTGGCTTTAACCTTTGATGTTACCTAATGGTCTAGACAAGCATGCACCATTGTCAGTCGCATCATCGTTGAACATTGTGGGATAGTGATCGGAAGCCAACACCATCAAAACAGACGAAATCCATCATTTCATAACTTAAAATCGACACATAAATCATCACAAGATTGGGGATCATCTTGAGCCGACATTGGCAATCCGAGATTTCGCATGCTAAGTCTGTGGTCAAGATTAAATAATATTGTGTTCCTTTTTTAAACAAAACATAATGGAAATTAAAACTACACTCCTTCTTCTTCTTGTATTTTGTTCATTATAGTAGTTTATGCAAGAGTGGCATAACAGCAGTTATTAAAACACGATTGTGAGTTTATCAACCGAGCCGCAGGCGAAGTTTTTAATAGTATTACACGAGGGTTATAATAGGAAATTATGTGCAGTTTAATACTCCAAATTATGTACGAGTTTCAGACGGCAGTAAGTCAAAACTATCACGAGAGTGTCAGAAAAGGCTGTCACGACTACAAGATAGAAGTCACTGGTAACTAAGTCCTTAGATTTATTTTCTGGTAAGCTTTCCTACACCAAAACATTCATGCCTGTTCACAGAAAAACTCAGTTTTTAACAAAGTTTTATAACATTCATCTTTAAACCCTCCACCAACATAACCACTTAAAGAAAAAGGCGTCGGAACAATACCTTCACAGTTCCATATACCTAACAGAACCTGCGAACTTCTTTTATCAGTCGACGAAACCGCCAATAATTCTTTTATACGACTCTTAAAATCGTGACCACAGACCGCTTTCCCGGGATATTCTATTACAATATTTTCCCATTGAAATACGGCCGTGAAATCGACCTTTCGATCGAATGGCGCTGGTTAGATGGGTTTGGGTATGCAGTGTTTAAAGCTGAGTTTCCTCACTTTAAATAGCAGGGTGTTAAGGTTGGTTGCACCTTCGATGGAGTTAAGGGATAATGACGGTAGTTTTTGTTAACTGCGGTTGGTCGACTATTCACGTGACCCTAGCTAGCTTATTTCTTGGCTAAAGGATCAGCATTGCCGTACAACGTGGCAATGCTGCCAGCCTTTTGGGCACTTTTCACACTTTTCACAGCGACGAATTTTTTGATGTACTTTATTTGCCCTCTTTTTTATATTCTTCTACATATTATTATTATTTTAGGACTGTTAGCTTTTAAATTGTGTAAATATTCTACTATGGTTGTTCTAGCCAGGAAGTTTTATGCAAGTGCAAAATATTACCGAATTGTTAGCTGTTTTTACTCACACTTGATCTAAAAAATACAAAAGTTAATCGTTTTGTCCAAGTTTCAAGCTGTCTATTTGTCTAGCTGTCTGTTTATTGTACCTACTATAGATAAACAACAGTATTCTTGCTGTAGCTTATCTAAACTAATATTATAAAGAGAACAGAGTTTCGAAGAATAAGTGGAGGAATGGTCAATTTTCGTATATTTTCTTAAATAACATTAATGTCATTTATTTTAAAATTATGAAAGAAATATATTTGAGATTCTCACAGTAAGCCCTTTCATTTGATATATCACAAGGTACAGATTGCGAAACTTTTTTTTTAAATTTTCAATTTACCCCCAAAAATGACCCTCACATTCGAAATTCATTTATTTACGTTACACGACTGTGTTTGGGTCATAATGTACTAAATTTCAACTTAATCGGTCCATTACATACGGAGAAAATTGGCTGTGACAGACGGACGGACAGACAGACACACCAGTGGTCCTTTAAGGGTTCCGTTTTTTCATTTTGAGGTACGGAACCGTAATAAGGGTTCCATTTTAAATAAAGTGTGATATTAATAAGGTTAGATATTCTTTATAGCAGCTTAAATTATCCACGATATGTGTATTTCAACACGTAAAAACTTTTCCCTTGAAAACTGACAAATCGATGAAAACTGGCAAACACTGGAAACTGCCGAGTTAAAGCAACTGTCTAATCGGTAAAACTGCCGAATCAGTGAAACTGACTAATCAATGAAACTGGCGAATTAAATAAACTGACGACTGAGGGAAACTGACCAGTGATACGTGGACTCAATTAAACACTCTGTTAAAATGACTCCTTTTCCAAATCTCAAATAATTAAAAAAAATTGGGTCCTAAAAATACTAAATAGCCAAGTTATTGCGACTTACTGTGAGAAAAGGCCAGAAAGGTAAAAAGAGGCTCAGTTATTAAAAAAGGTGCGCATCATTAGAAGCGCAAAAAGATTTAGGGGTTCATAAAAAAAAAGTGTCCATCATTCATTAGAATGCCAACAAGTTTTTAGAAGATCAGTTAAATATTTTCCTTTTTAACGTTATTATATTAATTCCCTTTATTCTCCAAAAGATAGCCATCATAAAACAATAAACTTGCTGAATATACATACCAACTTAAGTTTCAAAAAGTTTCATTATCGTCTCCGCAGTGTAATAATGCATTCCTTTATAGGGGAGGATCGTATCCCCATCCAAGTTTGTAGTTAGGTAGTAAGCAGGGTCTTTGGGGACGGTTGTGCAAACAATAGGACCTGTCAATGGAGACAAGTGGAGGAGGAGGGGTGTCTAAGAGATCGGTGGGAGCGGGTTTTGATGGAATTTCTTGAGAAATAGAAATATCGAATATAGACTATTTAATAAAGACGATTACTATACAATTGAAGACCAATTCCCGTAATTAAAAAACCGGGCAAGAACGAGTCTGACTCGCGCACCGAGTGTTCCGTACCATCATGTTTTTAAATTTTCATCGGCGACGCCTATATTCGTCAGGGAATTTTAACACTGTGCACTGCGGTGTAGATTGCAATTTTATGTCAGCGCCATCTCTTGACTGAAAGTGGAACTAATGTAACTTCTGTTGCTGATTTCTGAAAAAGTGTGCTATTTAGAGACTTCGTTTTATTTTTTCTGTAATCTTTACATAAACTTCTATCACATAAAATTATTTCAGATTTTTCTCTTTGCAAACTTCGGAGAAAAGGGGGGGAACGGTATTTTTTTTACATTCCTCATCAAAAGTCGAAAACTACGTGGCCTAAAAAAAAGTGTTTGAGAATGTGCAAACTGCGCTCTTTTATATGATACCCACATGCCCTAGTAGCCCCACTTCAAATTTTTCAGACCCCCCTCCAGTCCCTGTTGCAAAAAATATACATACTTATATTTTTATTTCTTTCTAATTTGCAAAATAGTCAGGTCAAACGTCATCTAAAACTATTCTGAATTTCTAGTTGATAGCATTAGCAGTTCTTGAGATATCCAGCTGTGACAGACAGATAGACAGACTGAGTCTCACCATAAGGGTTCCTTTTTACCATTTTGGTGCGGAACCCTAAAAACGTTCAAAATCTTGCGACTAGATTTTGAACGTTTTTGATCTCATCTCAGCGACGATCAAGATATCAAAAACTTGTCAAAATACTAGAAAAATTAAAGGTATTTTTGACAGATTGAAACAGATCAGACTGTAAATGTTCTTAAAATTACGAGAATTGCCCTCTGGTGTTTTAATTGCAATTTAAACGTGTCTTGACTAGACATGCGTATACATAATATACTGAATCCCCGACTCATTAGTTGTAGGTTACAATGCCCAGTAAGTACATAATCTCTTTTTAACGAGTCCCTCTGGAATAATCAGAAAATAGAAGAAACACGTAACTGTTTTCATTTGGAATTCATAGAAAATCTTCATTTAATTTTGTTTGCGCACTGATAGCAATGATTTGCTGAATATATGTAATTGAAATGAACAATGTAATGAAATCTTAGCAATGTAAGTAATAGAATTCTCATTTTATGTACAATGAGATTCCATAAATTTCGATTAGATTTCGAAGAAATTATTATTTCGATAACTAAATAATTTTTAGAAGTTGGTATGTCATTTAATAAATTTCTACTAGGAGTTTTATCATGATTTATTATAATTGAGTGAATATGATATTTTCCTAGAAATGTGTGGGTAGATTAGATTTCTTAGAAATTGGCAGAGGTTTTCTGGCAAAACTAAAATATTATTTTCATAGTTGATCTAGATTTCGGCGAATTGTGGGTGTAATATAGGTAGGTGCATATTTGCCCAACGGGAATACAGGTGTGATCTAATTGTTTATTTATTTATAAATATAACGAAGAAGGTAGGTTTTGTCTCGTTATTATCACGTATATTTTAATTAATGTGGGCGTAGTGTTGGTTATTGCGCAATAGAAAAACCGTTTGTAGTTCAAATCAGATTATAATTTCACGAACAAATGAATGACACCAGCGAATGACACACTGTAGGTACACGACACAACCAGATACGGATCGCTGGACAGTTTCTCAGCACATGTTGTCCGCACGATGTCCAATGTCCAAGAGAGCTCCAGACCGTTCTGTCGAGCTGTCGTCGACCCCCACGAACTCAGGCGCCACCACATGGCGCTGGCGTTCCGAATAGTCAAACGAAGCGTCCGTAACTGCGTCAAAGCGTTGTCGTCACAGCGCTTCCGAATCGTTGTCGATTCAGCTCCCGTACTAATGATTTCTCCGACAAATATATTATTATTATGTACAAACTTCTAATACTAAATAAACTACAAATTATTAAAACAAAAATATAATATCCTAACTTGACTGAAACTATTAAAAAACTAAAATATTGCGACAAAATTG
Organism: Mesoligia furuncula; assembly: GCA_916614155.1. Classification (NCBI taxonomy): domain Eukaryota; kingdom Metazoa; phylum Arthropoda; class Insecta; order Lepidoptera; family Noctuidae; genus Mesoligia; species Mesoligia furuncula. The sequence goes on from OU744793.1 coordinate 30,625,489, forward strand.
TAAAAAAATAAAAAAGATTGTAATCCATATTGTAATTTTGAATTAAGAAATAAACGATTTTTTTTTTATAATTAAATTTCTATAATAGATTTTCAACTTAATAGCTAAAGCATTCAAAGCATTCAACGTTAATTGGGAAAATTTGACAGTTTCGGGTAGTTTGATGTGCTGGCGTCTGTATCTATACCCAAGAGACTGGCGGCATTGCCGCGTTGTATGGCAATACTTATCCTCTGGCCTCTAGCCAAGGTAAAAGCCAGCCCTTGGGTCACGGGTAGTGGTTGACACTACCCGTGACCCGAGTGGATTTGATGTTATGTTTATGTAATACATTTTTTTTAATCATTTTTATTTTGTAATGTCATTTTAATAAAATTAATAATAATGTTGCGCGCCACAATTAATGTCTGGTACATGGTGACAGTAGTTACCACTAGCGCCATCTAGTATCGAGTAGCGGAACTAGCAGTGAAGACCCTTCTAGAAATTTCGATGCGAGAACTTTCTAGAATTTCCCGAACTATCGACATCTGGTCGATCGGGGCCTGTATGTTCTCGAACATTCTAGATGTTTCTACAATGGAAGGTTCTAGAACTATCTTCGACGCTATATAAGGCCGAGACGCGCCACGACCGACACAGTTTGGATACAGCGATCGAAGCAAAAACATCGAAGCGATATTCAAGTGCGACAAAGCGATCAGTAGTGCAATATTGTGTTTTGTAATTAGTGTGTTTGAGTTGTAATTAGTTTTGCTAATTAAAGTGTCAATTTTTGGTTATTAAATCGGCAGTTTTTAATTGTCACGAACCCGAAGCTCGTAACAATAATATAAATACACACATCAAAAGTGTCTAGGGATCAACATATATTTTTGCAATAACTTTTCTCCTGATTGATATTAATTAAAATTTTCTTTAAGGATTCATCAAATAAAGTGTTTTCGTTTGTCACATCAACGATAAACCAAGTCACCTTTGCATTAATAAAGAAATTTGCCATTTTCCTAATAAAGGGATTTTTGACATTTGAACCACTAACACAAAAGTTCGAAAAAAAGACTGAAATAACAGTTTTCTTTAAAATTTTATTGGGTAACTTAAACAATTAATAATCCTTGTTTCTACCGCGAACACTAACAACACAAGAACATCGGTTTGGCATACTCAAAATGAGTTCATCCAAATCACGCTGTGGAATGGCCGCCCATGTTCGTTGCAACAACAAAAAAAGGTCTTCTTGCGACTGGATACCCTCCATATTCGGCAGAGCTCTTCTCTGTAGCATATCCCATGCATGCTCAATCGGGTTCAAGTCTGGCGACTGAGCAGGCCAGGGCAGGACATTGATGTTAGCTGCGGCGAGAGTCTGTCTTACAACTCTTGCGGTGTGCGGTCGTGCATTATCATGCATTAACTGAAATAAGGGACCGATTTGCACTTGTAGAGGAACGATGACGTCTGATACAATCGTCTCAGCATAAATTTGAGCGTTGAGGTTGCCTCTGATCCAAATCAACTCAGTTCTTCCGCCGATCCAAATACCCGCCCATACCATGATGGTTCCACCACTATAAGGATGGACTTCCTGGCAGGATTTTAATCGCTGTTGGCGTCCAGGGGTTCTCCAGTGTCGTATACGTCTTGTATCCGGTCTCATACCAAAACGAGACTCATCAGAAAAGCACACGAAACGCCATTGTTCTTCTGCCCAATTTCTGTGTTCAAGAGCCCATTAATATCGAATCCTACGATTGTACATTGCTATAGGTGGTACCCGTAGCGGTCTTCGGGAATGAAGGTTCACTTCATGCAAGCGGTTTCTGACTGTTTGGTCGCTAATTAAGTTCCCTGAAGAGTGATGAAGCCTCACGGCTAACATCATGGCGGTTATTGTTGGAGCTCTTCGAGTTAAGATTTGAATGTATCGGTCTTGTCTCCGTGTGGTGCAGCGATACCGTCCTCCATGGCGCTCAGCCACGGTACCAGTGCTTCGGTAACGTGTCCAAAGTCGACTGATAACACTCTGACTTGTATTCAGAGCTAAAGCCACAGTACGTTGCCGGGAACCAGCTTCTATCATTCCCACGGCTCTGAGCATTTCTTCCCTGCTTAAATGACGTCGCCGCTCCATAATAACGTTGGTTTTAATCAGTAGTAGGGAAACAGTAGCCCTAATAATGTCTTCAATGCGTTGTATGTTTTTATAGGGAAAATATTGACAGCTGATTTTCATCTTTTACTCGAATTTGATTCACAGTTCCTGATTCAAATTATGAAATGCACCAAAAAGGATCCATATAAATTTATAAAATCATAAATTTATTACAAAGCCACATCTCAATCTCAAGAAATCCGCATAAAAATGCTTGATCCCTAGACACTTTTGATGTGTGTATTTGCACACCTTAGGTAATAATACAGTGTACTTTATATTTATTTGTAACATCTGTTTATACCTACCTGTGTTAAGCAAATAAATGATTTGATTTCATTTTACAAAGTAGTCAATTTGAAAGTAGTCCTCACGAAAAAAAAAGAAAAGAGTCTAGAACACTAGTTTTCAGCGACAGCTAGCGTCAACACTACCTTCACCCTCTCGTCACTTGCACCACAATCGTTCAAAGTTCTTGCAGGCAGTACGGTCAGGCACTTGTTTAATTTAGACTGTCTTAAGATACTTAAGTGTCTGGACGCCGTAAGTACCTTACAGGAAGGAGCCATGGGAACCAGACGGGGTATTAGATTATCATGCAACCAGATAGCATAATCCGATATACCTTCATGATATGAACAAGCTTTTGGTCTTGCTTTGGGTTCTATTATTATTACAGGCCAACATTACAAATAATCATCTCTGTGTGGTGCCGGACTTAAAGAATAGCACCACCCCATACTTCCCGTGGGTGTCGTAAAAGGCGACTAAGGGGCGTACCGGAGAATGGGCAGCAGCGTTCTCTATGCATTCCACCACCATACCATACTGCGATCGCCAACCCGCCTGCCAAGCGTGGCGATTATGGCAAACCCCCCCCCCCCCCCCCCTTTTGGGGGAGGCCTGAGTCCAGCAGTGGACGTCTTTCGGCTGAAATGATGATGATGATGATTACAAACAAATAATTATGCAAGATAATAAAAAACCGGTCAAGAGCGAGTCGGACTCGCGCACCGAGGGATTCGTACCATCATAATAATATGTTTTTAAATTTTCATCGGCGAGGCCTACATTCGTCAGAGAATTTTAACACTGCGAAGTGCGGTGTAGAATATTGCAGTTTGAGGTCAGCGCCATCTCTTGACCGATAGTGAAACTAATGTAACTTTTAAAAAATAATCTTAGATAATAACAATGATCATGCACTTCAATCACACACACATACACGCATTCACCCGCCCATACCCACATACACCTACACACACACCCACATCAATCAAACTCCACATAATATCACCTACTAGTTCACACACACTCACTAACACTTCTCACTCACGTATAGACCATTTGCTTATTGTATTATGGGTAATTTAAATTTTTATACAATGTACCATTTAAGTTAGTTTTAAGTCATTCAAAATTTAATTAATAGTACAACCAACCATACTTTTTGTTGGCATTTTAATGTTGCAATATCGAGGGAAAAGGCGCTGGAAACCGAAATACAGGCTTTGCCTAGTTCGGTTGCAGTGGCTACATCCACCTATTAGAAATTAATACTGCCAAACTATTTTTTCTGTAACCTATTATTAAGTTTTTTGAGAAATAAAAATTTATTATTATTATTTTGTAGATGATTTCTGAAAAAGTGTGCTATTTAGAGACATCGTTTTATTTTTCTGTAATCTTTACATACATTTCTATCACACAGAATTATTTCAGATTTTTCTCTTTTAAATTGCGGGGGGAACGGTATTTTTTTTTTTTACATTTTTCATCAAAAGTCGAAAACTATGCTGCCTAAAAAAAATATTTTTGAGAATTATATTATTAAACATTAGTAGTTCTTGAGATAACCAGGTGTGGTTCTGTTTTACCATTTTGGTACGGAACCCTAAAAAGTCTACCCTTTTACATGCAGTGCTTTATCAAAAATCTATTGAGTATATTAGTTTGACGCCGACTCTTCTTACGGTTTATTAAGGACGCCTTTACGAATCTGACAAAAATAAGCCGTTTTTCGGTGCATTTTGCGGCAAAATGAGACGAAACCAAATGTAACTAATAATTACCACAGATAGATTACTCTTTCATCTCCAAATGGTAGCCATTTTTTATTCGAAAATGTTGGTTTATAATATAGTAAAAAATAATTTCCGTTGCCTCTTCACACAAAATCGACGATATCCTGCTGTCTTTGGGATCATTTTTCTTCTATTTAATAACATTAACATATTTATTTTAAAATATTTTATGTAAGCAGACATGTTCAACTCAAAAAGGTAGCCAAAAGAACTATCAAAATGTTAAAAATAAGCTCAGAAAAAAATAAAAATCGGAGTCTATTTTTTCACATATTTAGCTGTAATACGTGAATCTTATTGGATTGAAATAAGGGTTATTTTACTGGTCACTGTCTCGGTTTATTGCACAAATATTTGTAATGAAATATTAGTCTGCGCTCGGCCGCCGTTGTAATAATAATAATAAATACTTTATTTCAGACCAAGGTGCCCATTTTGTTAGTAACAATATTCTTAAAGACCTAGTGTTAGTAATACTTAAAAACTACCCACATCAAAACATAAAACTGAAATAAACAATCACTACTGCACCATTCCATGACAAATGGCGCAGCAATGACTGATGTAGCTACAGTCCAGCCGACTAGCTATCATGCTAAGGATGCTGTTAGCGCTGCCACGTACTCTACGCACCAGGGATGCGCATCTTTTACGCATCGTAGCGTAAAAGCAGTCCACGCGATGTTCAGCAAACATCCCTGATGCACTACAGAATCGCCGCAGCCCCAACAGTACCCTGAACGCATTATTAAATTGGACTCGGAGGGCACTGTAAGATTTTTGAGTATAGTCGGCCCACAGGCTGCACATGTAGAATGATGTACAATAAGACCTAAAAAGTGTAATTTTGACTTCTGTCGAACAACGTGCGAACCTGCGAGCTATCATATTCGCCCGCACTGCCAGCGCCCTCCGTTCCCTCTCGATGTCATCATTGTCCTTGAGGTCAGAGGTCAGCATATGTCCTAAGTACTTAAATCTAGACACCCTACGCAAAGCTGTACCATTAAGTGTAATGTTGGGAAACACGTTACCTGTACTGTTTCCTCTGGCCTCAAAGACCATGACTTCACTTTTGAGTGGATTATATTTTAATCCGTGTTGCTTGGCATATGCTTCACAGATGGTAAGCAGTTTCTTAATCCCACATACCGATGCACTCAGTAGCACCATGTCATCAGCATAGCTTATGTTGTTTACACTAATTCCGTCAATGTGACAACCTACCCGGGTGCTACTGAGTGCCACAATCAGATCGTTCATATACAGGTTGAATAGGGTTGGCGAGGACAATCCCCCCTGCCTCACCCCGCACTCCAACCCGTACGGTTGCGACATGGCTCCCGACCATCGCACGCCATTGACCTGATTTCCGTACCAGTACTTGCAGATGTTGATGAGTTCAATTGGCAGATTAGTGTTTTCTAACTTTTTCCATAGAATATCATAGGAAATCAGGTCAAAGGCTTTCGAAAGATCAAGAAAGCATGCGTGAACTGCAGTCTGACGTCTTGTGTAGTATTTGACAGCATGCTTAACACACAGAACTGCACTTTCAGTGGATAGTCCGCCCCGGAAGCCGAACTGATTGTCATGAAGCTCAATGTGTTTGGTCAGCTGTGAGTTCAACATGCTGTCAAATACCTTCGATACTACTGTGGCAAGAGAGATAGGTCTATAGTTATTCCTATCCGATAGATCAGCTGTCTTATTTTTAACGATAGGTATAACAATGGTTTTAATCATCTCTTCAGGCAGATATGAGCGACGTTGTGAGTGGACTCTGTGTCGGTTGTAAGCAGCAGCTTGTGCTAAAAGAAGATCGCTGTACGGATACAAAATATTTGACACACAAAACTTGATACTTCACGCATTCTGTATGTACCTATTACCCAAGGAAAGATTTGATTCACAGTCTTATAATTTTTCTAGAAGTAGGGTTTATAAATTCATATTTCGTTCCGGACTTGCTGGAGTGACCTGCACAGCAGGTGTACTTCGAAGACTGCTACTGGAACTAACAGCCGAGCTGAGGAGTTATTCCGGTCTGATCCCCTGAAGACTTACAATATTTCATGATGGGTGTCAATTTCGTGGTTTTCGAGGGTGCTGAAACCGATGGTGAGGTCCAAATGAGAATCCAAGATGGCGGATGTGAAAAATGTTACAATTTTTCATGATGGGTGTCAATTTCGTGGTTTTCGAGGGTGCTGAAACCGACGGTGGGGTCAAAATGAAAATCCAAGATGGCAGATGTGAAAAATGTTACAATTTTTCATGATGGGTGTCAATTTCGTGGTTTTCGAGGGTGCTGAAACCGACGGTGGGGTCAAAATGAAAATCCAAGATGGCGGATGTGAAAAATGTTACAATTTTTCATGATGGGTGTCAATTTCGTGGTTTTCGAGGGTGCTGAAACCGACGGTGGGATCAAAATGAAAATCCAAGATGGCGGATGTGAAAAATGTTACAATTTTTCATGATGGGTGTCAATTTCGTGGTTTTCGAGGGTGCTGAAACCGACGGTGGGGTCAAAATAAAAATCCAAGATGGCGGATGTGAAAAATGTTACAATTTTTCATGATGGGTGTCAATTTCATGGTTTTCGAGGGTGCTGAAACCGACGGTGGGGTCAAAATGAAAATCCAAGATGGCGGATGTGAAAAATGTTACAATTTTTCATGATGGGTGTCAATTTCGTGGTTTTCGAGGGTGCTGAAACCGACGGTGGGGTCAAAATGAAAATCCAAGATGGCGGATGTGAAAAATGTTACAATTTTTCATGATGGGTGTCAATTTCGTGGTTTTCGAGGGTGCTGAAACCGATGGTGGGGTCAAAATAAAAATCCAACCATCGGTTTCGCCATCTTGGATTTTTATTTTGACCCCACCGTCGGTTTCAGCACCCTCGAAAACCACGAAATTGACACCCATCATGAAAAATTGTAACATTTTTCACATCCGCCATCTTGGATTCTCATTTTGACCTCACCATCGGTTTCAGCACCCTCGAAAACCACGAAATTGACACCCATCATGAAAAATTATAAAATTTTTCACATCCGCCATCTTGGATTTTTATTTTGACCCAACCATCGGTTTCAGCACCCTCGAAAACCACGAAATTGACACCCATCATGAAAAATTGTAACATTTGTCACATCCGCCATCTTGGATTTTTATTTTGACCCCACCGTCGGTTTCAGCACCCTCGAAAACCACGAAATTGACACCCATCATGAAAAATTGTAACATTTTTCACATCCGCCATCTTGGATTCTCATTTTGACCTCACCATCGGTTTCAGCACCCTCGAAAACCACGAAATTGACACCCATCATGAAAATATTGTAACACTTTTCACATCCGCCATCTTGGATTTTCATTTTGACCTCACCATCGGTTTCAGCACCCTCGAAAACCACGAAATTGACACACATCATGAAAAATTGTAACATTTTTCACATCTGCCATCTGTAAAATTATTAAAAAGGGTTCAAACCGGGTGCGGTGACTTGACAAAGACGAAAATGTGGAGTCGTTGTTCCTCAATACTAACATACACGTATCCGTTATAATAAGAAATTACGAACTTATGTATCAATAAACCCTGTAAGTACTTATTTTTGTTGCTGACGATCCTTCAGGATCAAAAACAAAAGAAAAAGCGGTTCAAACCGGTATGAGAAAGTTTTTAGTGGATAAGACAGAGATTAAAACAGAAGACGATCTAGGAGGGGATCGAGGCGGGGGGGGGGGGGGTGGAGGGGGGCTTCAGGGGATCAGAACGGAATAATTCGAGCTGAGTCAGGTGTGCCGAATATGGGCTCGTTTTCTTAGTTATGTTGAGACCTTACCTCCGGACTTGATGAAGTGACCTGCAGGTGTACTTCGAAGACTGCTACTGGAACTAATAGCCGAGCTGAGCTAGGTGTGCCAAGTTTGGGCTTCTTTTGTTAGTTTTGTTGAGACCTTAAGAATAGGTAGGCAGGCACTAGGCCGGGTCTAGTCTAGGCAGATGCGGTCACTAATCGGAAACATAAAACAAAAGTATCTAAAAAAAAAAGATTACAGCCGCCATCTTGGATTTTCATTTTGACTTTGTTTTCGGCTCCAGCACCCTCGAAAACTATGAAAACGACACCCATGATAAAAAATATAAAAAAAATTACAGCCGCCATCTTGGATTTTCATTTTGACCTCACTATCTGCTTTAGCGCCCTTGAAAACCATAAAAACGACACCCATGATTAAAATAAAAAATAAATTACAGATTCTTGGATTTTCATTTTTATCTCACTATCGGCGATCTCAATATCCGTCACTTTGCACGGCCAAAAATGTAATTGACAGGCTTATGGTGATTTATCGAGGTAGCCACTGCTAATATGCCTTTATGCAATGCACGACACTGCTTAGTACGTTATCCTAATTGCGTAACACACTTGGAATGGCAATCCATTCCGATTTGACAGTTCAACAATATCCATTGCGTTGTTATTGTTTTACGAATTTTTTAAATATTTATGAAGCAACTAGCTGTGCCCCGCGGTTTCACCCGCATAAGTTTCGATCCCGTGGGAATATCGGATAAAAAGTAGCCTATATGTGTCAGCTACCTCTATACAAAATTTTATCAAAATTGGTGAAGCCGTTTGAGCGTGAAGAACAAACATATAAACATACACACACACTCACAAACTTTCGCCTTTATAATAATATTAGCGTGATGAATATTGTAGCATTTGTACTGTTTGCCTTGTAGGGTGTGTGCCAAATACACGTATTTTCTTTCCAGTTTTCGAGAACCTACTTGCATTTGATACCATAGCAAATTTATTATATAAAATACGAAATAAACCGAATAAAACAAGCTTGTTTTATATTTGTTTTCAATAAGCTCGTCCGCAAATTGTTAATACATGGGTACTTTGGTAACTTGTACTTGATTAATCACTGTCCAATGAAATTAAGTAAATAGCATTCTACTTATATGAACACTTCACATTACCTACAAACTGTTTGAAAACAAATCACCGTAAACTTAAAAAAAATACATGGCAAAAATAAAATAAAATTAGGCTGAAGTATCAAGTCGTGTCAATTTACTCATAATTTCACCGCTTCGCGCATGTCGCTGTGTGTGTGAGCCGTGCACGTGTAGTAGTAAGACTCAATACCTAAAATTGAAGCGCGTCATTTCGTAAACGCGTCCTTAATAATTATAATTATGTGATAAATAGCAGTATAAGATTGTGTTTGAAGCACTTTATTTCATGTGATTCCACAAAAACCCGAATCAAGCAAATATTTTATTCACTAGCCGCGTTTATGAAACGGCTAATAACAGCGAAACAATATGACCCCTTTGACCTTATCGTTGGGTCAATAGGTCAATTAACAGCTATGCCGCGTTGCGAAAAAGCACCCCGCAGCTGGGAAATAAACTGAAGACTGCAGGCGGCCATTTTTCTTTTTATTACCTAATGGCCTGGAGTGATACAAAAACTGCTGTTGGATTCGTTTTATAGTTTGGAGAAATTATACATCATTTTGAGATTATAATAACATTATAATACAAAATACAAACATAAACCAACTCAAAAGCATGATACTTTGAATCTCGCAGGAATTTACTAATAAATAAACGAATAAAAACCTTAATATGATTTACAAAGAATTGAAGTTCAGAACACTTGATGAGGCGTAGAAATGGGATCATAATTAATTCTTATTTTATAATAGGCTTAAGCATAGGAGAAGTCCGATCTAAGGCAAAACCTCCCTTTTTTTTTTTTTTTGCGGATGGGAAATCATCAAATGACTCCTCCCGCTCTGGGTGGAGCGGAAGGGAGTGTCAGACTCTTACTGACTAAAACCCACCCGTGTTCCTTCCTTAGCCCTTTATGTTCCGGGCCAGCGGTAACCCTTTCGGACAATCCCGCTGACCTGGCAGGCTTCGGCCCTAAGGGGCCCCTCCTCGATGCTGACATCTCTTTGAGGCGCGCGTGGTCCTGATCCAAAATTTTACTGGTGAAGGGAGGGCAAAACCTCCCTTCACCAGTAAAATTTTGGATATATAGTTTGAAGGAAAATCAAACACTTAATAATGAATTACCTCCTTCAATATGACCTTCGTTTAACTATTTATGTAAATACAAAGGTATCACTGCTTTAATCACTATCCCTTAACACATCCATGAATATTCAATGCAATATCCAGGTTTCCTGAAGTTTACTAGCTAATCCTAAACTTTAGTGGTAGCAGATAGTATCCTAATATGAAGTTATGATACACAGCTCCTTGCCTAGTTCATTCAACTCGATTGAACGGATAGCTTAGTTTGTATTAACTTGAAACTATTGATAAAAGCTGTGGGGGAATTAATGTTTGTGCAGCTGCTTCTACACCGAGTTCTTGATTAGAAACCTGACAGGTTACCTACAAAGGTGCAAGGAGCAACATAAAGGTAACTCATGAACTACCAACATTTTTATGGGACCACAGAGCGGGCCAAATGAGTCGCTCCTGTAATCACGGAGAAATAATGAACATTATCCGTGGTGTACATACATACATGAATCCGCAGGAGAACCAAGGTAACCGACATAGCCCGAAGAATTGCTAAATGTAAGTGGCAGTGGGCAGGGCACATTGCTCGCAGAACAGATGGCCGATGGGGCCGGAAGGTTCTGGAGTGGCGACCGCGTACCGGAAGACGTAGCGTTGGAAGGCCTCTCACAAGGTGGTCCGACGACCTTGTGAAGGCCGCAGGAACCCGTTGGATGCGAGAAGCACAGAACCGGCCTAAGTGAAGGTGCTTGGGGGAGGCCTTTGTCCAGCAGTGACGTCTTTTGGCTGAAATGATGAGGATGATGATGATGAAAAAATAAACTCATCGAATGCCTCCTCCTTTTTGGGGTCGGTTATAAATAGTGATCACCACGTCTTCTTCTTTCGTGTCAAAATTGTATCGAAATTAGCTAGTCATAGGGGCTGACTGCACAATACACACTGCTTACGATACCCAGGAATTGACTTCCAGGATGTAAAGGACTTTCCTTCAGATATTACTTGTAGAGGTTTTTCTAATGCAGTTCACGCAGTCATCACACGAAATGTGTTTTGTAATGTACAGTAAGGAAAAAAAATGTTAAGCAACGTGACACTCTACGTCAATTTGCCGTGTCAAAGCAAGTTGTGATTTGAATATACGGAAATTTAAAATTGGTGGTCAATTCATTAAATTTTTTCTCCGACTTAACGTATGAGGTTACTAAATCAACTTTGTTATCATCACTAATCAGCCTATAATGATCCTACTGCTGGAACACAGACCTCCTCTCAATGAGAGGGAGTGGGCCATGTGGACCCAGTGCGGGTTGGTCGTTGTCATATGTCTTCAAAATTTTGGTTCTAAAATATGCGGGTTTCCTGACAATGTTTTCCTTCACCGTTTTGAGAGCAGTGGTGATGAAATGATATAACCTACGACCTACAACTCGTAAGGCACACTCTACAGACAGATCGCTTGTCAGAAAACGCCAATGACATTAATTTCGCATGTGTTACAATTTTGCGAACTGACAGTCGCAGAAAGTTTTTAGTTTTAGGAGCATAGTCATAGTCATATACACAGATTGTAGCCATAACAATTCCATAACAAGGTACAACTTAAAATAGTCATATCATAATCCGTAATTACAAATGACCTGTTCTGTATTCAGCAGACTAATTACAATGCATTTCATTCGCAGTATTATCTCCACGGAAATGGCATAGAGCTCATCAGTGATCATACTGCTCATGTCCGCAGGCATCGCAAAGAGCATTATCATTATCTGTTCAATTTCAAACGGTTTAATAATTTGTGCGCCATATTTGGTTAATTGCACTGGTACTTGTGATAGAAACAATAATTATGTTTTAAAATAACAGAATATAACCCCAAGGCGTTATATAGAGCAATTTACAAACTAAAATGTGACACACATATTAATATGTGTCACGCTGATTTTTGATACTGGCTTTTGTGAATATCGATATCTTTCATTCTATTTAGAATTCCAAATTCAAATTAATTTTATAATATAGTATGACATTTTGTTTTTCAAAATCAGTTCTTGATTTGTTTTCGTCGTTTCGTTTCGTTTGCGTCACAACTCATGATGCACGCACAAAAGTAAGCTTTCACACAGCTTAATTTACATTTACATAGTCAAGGATCGAAAATGTTACACAATTTTCTAGCACATTTCTTTCCCGCAACGGCTTTCATAAATATCACCTTTTCGAACTGTAATTTTCCTGAATAAATTTTTCGACTGTGTGTAGCCAAGAAAATGTTGGGTATACATAGTCGCAAAAATTATGAGGTTCAAGAAAAAATTTACCTTGACGCGCTTAATATTTTCATTCCCTAACTTGCGCAGTCATCTACATACATCAAACCGTTCTGCTCTCAAAACGGTGGGCAAAAGCATCGTGACGTAACCGGCATGTCCTAACACCAAAAATTCAAAGACGTGATCTCATCTACCAACCCGCACTGAGCCCACGTGGTATCTTTAACGTGGCTAATCTTACAGCCTACTCATTCTCGTAGAGGGGAGGTCGGTATCCCAGCAGTGGGAATGGATGTGGATGGATAATAATATAGGCTGATTATGCATATAATAATATAGGCTGATTATACTCATACAGTGACGAGGATAAGTATGTATACACTTGGCTTTATTCAAAGACGATTTTTTCCTTTAAGCCTCGTATCCACTAGGCAACAATTGACGCGCAACACGTGACGCTCAACATGTTCGGCACCGTTGCACAACAGCGCGCGACGTTGCCAGCTGGCGCGCAATATGACTCGCGGCTTGTTGTTTATTTCCGTGCAACATGCAGTTGAGCATCAAATGTTGTTGAGTGGCAGAAATGTCGTGTGGTGTAACGAACGAGTGCTCATTCGGGTAAAATTCGTAAAAGATCCATCAACCACACGGCGATCACTAAATACATTTTCTTTGTGTCTTTTTGATGCATTTTTCGATAAAATTATAACCATCGCTACTGAAATCAACACTAGTTCCTCTGGCAACATGTTGTCGACGACTGATCAAGCGTAGACAGACAACGTTGCTAAACAAAAGTTCTGCGCTAACTTTCAACATGTTGAGCGACATGTTGTGCAACATGTCGCGCGCCAAATGTTGCCTAGTGGATACGAGGCTTTAGTTTTGAATGAAATTTTATGTTATTACGAACAATGTATTTTGGAACCCCAGGTTTGTGTAGTGTCGTATTTCAACGTTGTATTCGTTATTTACAAAAAAATCGCTATTGAAAGTTGCCAAGTGTTGAAATATTATTGCTCGTGACTGTACGTCTATAAAATTTACTGATTCTCAGTCTTGATTGCTTTCAAAACTTCGCACTTCAGATTTTCTACCGAAATCTACACGTGTCTCGATAAACACAATTAAAGGTACCACTTTGACTTAACTTGCAAATTAGAAACGATCTCCCCCAATTCCTTAATCTTTGAAATGTGGTTTACTTTAGCACTCACACAATCTACTCGCACTAATGGCATGAATGCTTAAGATGCGGCTCACCAATATTAGCTGTGAAATACAGAACACGCTTTTAGTCACTATCAACAGCTGTAATTTACATTTATTATTTAACGTTCAAAATAATTCCGACAACATTACCAATATTAATATAACCACTTATAAAGAAATTCGGAGAATTTCTACTGGCATTGTAAAACTGTTGGCTTATTCGACAAAATCATCATCATCATCTGCCTACCCTCTCCCAACTATGTTGGGGTCGGCTTCCAGTCTGATCGGATACAGCTGAATACCAGTATCTCACATGGAGCGACTGGCTATCTATCGACAAAATAGTGTAGGTAAGAATGACTGGTGTATTGTCGCAGAAATGAATGTGTTGTATATGAAAGGAATGTACCTGGAATGTACCTGAATGTACCTTTAATGAAATTCAATGTACCTCAAAGAAACAAGACCAATTATAATAATAAAGTGAGACAAAATATTGGGCAATCCATACTATTATTATAAATTCAAAAATAACTCTGTCTGTCTGCCTGAGTCTGTATGTTACCTTTTCACGCCTAAACCACTGAACGGATTTCGATAAAATTTGGCAGAGAGATAGATTGCATCCCGGGGAAGGACATAGCATAGTATTTATTGACATACCTTGCAGGCGAAGCCGCGGGCGGAAGCTGATACTAAATTCTTATAAGATCAGTTATAGTGTCTGCTGTAAGGCTTTTTATTACATTTCTATGTTATACTAGCTGTACCCGAGACTTTGTTCGTTCGTTTGAAATTGAAATGTTCGTGGATTTCGGAAAATAATAGTGTGTCTCTTTAATCATTCTTTTTCAAAAATGAAGCCTATATTACTTGTTATAACATCAGTTATCTGCCAATGAAAGTCCCGTGAAAAGTGGTTCAGCTGTTTCGGAGATCAGCCGGAGTAAACAGACAGACAGAAATTATATTTTTATGTAATAAGAACCGTATATACTTTAATATTATTATGCAGTTGTTAGTCTACAGCTGCTATTTTGACATTACAGACAGGCACTTGTATATATTTACATATAAATACTATGTATGTATGTATTTATGTAGAGATTATTCCAAAAAATCCAATTACCACAAATAATACCACTTCCGTTGCAAAAACAATCAAAATATCCTAAAAAAACGAATTGTCCATCGCAATTTTCAGACGCAATTGCGTTTAATACCCAGCGGAGGAAAACTATAAATACCGCCATTTTTTGCTCAGAGCAAAAAGTGAAATGCTTGGATAACAACACTCAATTTGGAGGAATGACTTGAATTTTCTTAGAAATATATTAGATGTTTATTCTGAGCGTTGGTCGTGTATTCACACCAACGCCAACGTAGTCAAAATAATGTCAAGATGAGTCAATTTGCACATTCATAATAAATTAAGTTGTTCGTGCGTTTCGGGGCTAAATAGGAAACGTTCACTGAATCCCTTTGACTTGAAACTCGTTAAGCTTACTCAAAAACATATAACACACGTAAAGGCTAATGTTGGCGAGGTGAACCAACAACGACACTTTTAGTTTACACAATGTTTGCGGCCAATATGGCTTAGACGTCAACACAGCCAATTCAAGGAATTCTATGTAATTCCAGATTAGAATCTTAATTTTACGAAAACTTTAAACAATTGTTAAACAGACAGCCTTTGAGGGATTCTAAATTTTATGTTGATGAAATCTATTTCATCATAAAGTTTTGGCTTGAATTAGTTCTGCTTATGTAGATAGTCTTGCTTCTAATATATTCTTACCCGTGTAACTTGCGAACGGTATCTATTTATGTAAATTGAAGACAAATGTTTGACGACGAGGAAACAGTTATTTCTAATATCGCAGTTAATATGAGGATCAATGTGACTTTGACAATGTGACAGTTATTTTTGAATTTGGTTTCAGAGCGCCTTTTATAGACGCCAGCACATCAAGCTATCCGAAACTGTCAAATTTTCCCAATCAACTTTGAACCTTATGTTATGTCAGCAATAAAGTTGAAAATCTATTAAAGATATTTGACAGATTGTAGTAGCTTGATGTGCTGGTGTCTGTACCAAATTGTATACCAATACGGGCCCAAGTTTCAGCGGGATTGTCCGAAAGCGTTACCGCTGGCCCGGAACATAAAGGGCTAAGGAAGGAACACGAGTGGGTTTTAGTCAGTAAGAGTCTGACACTCCTTTCGGCTCCACCCAGAGCGGGAGAGTCATTTGATGATTTCCCATCCGAAAAAAAAAAAATGCTGGCCCAAGTCATCTCTAAGTGTACCTCAGGCTAGCTATCTGCCTGGCCCTTTGCCAAGTACAGCGACCTCATAATATGAGTCGCGGCGTATTGAATGCCCACACGTAACGTAATTGTTCCATTTTTTATTTAGAACTTGCCTCCGGTAACGGATAAATTTATAGCACTACCTACTACCTTTTTCAATTTGTGCTAAGAAGTCTGGACGTGAGACAAAAAGATCCTTCACGGTCTTTTTATTTTTTTAGCTGAGTATGTAATCTTTTACGTTATTTATAAAACCTTTTTGCAATGTCAAAGTTACAGGTAAAAACACTCTCCCGCAAGCATCGATGTGTCTAAGATGTTTTAGACTAGCCCTAAGACTAGTATCTTTTTATTCATATAAACCATACACGAGGGGCGTTCAAAGTATCCTCGATTTCAGGGTGATTAACTAATGATGTAGGTTTTTGACTAGTTAAATAATAAATATGTAAGGGTATAAAGGTAGGTAGGAGGAAGTAAGGTAGGTAGGTAGATAGGAAATATGGCGTCCAGTAGTCGCCATATTGAATTTTCACTACCGTCATGTCTTTAGTGACACACTGACTAAGAGGAATCGATTGACGTGTGAATTATAAAAATCGGCCCCGGCGTTTGGTCTGTATAGTGCTTCAAAGGAACATACAAACATACATACATAGGCTGATAAACACATTACCACTCCTTTGCATCGCGCAGTCGGGTAAAAATAAAAACTATTTTAATTAAAATCACGTCTTTTTTCATGCCGCTACCGAGAATACATTGAACGCCCCTCGTACATGCGATATATCATTGTAACATTGTATTATTTAACTTCTACTTAGATATTTTTTGTTCCAATTGGCATACCATACTGTTTTAGGTAAAATAAATTGACTTAAGCCAGAGATATAGCGAACATATGTCATTTTCATGCGCATCACTAATAAATTTTGACTTGAAGGCGGCTATAAGTAGATACTAATGTATGTATTTACCATACATGCCAAACCTCCCAAAAACATATTAACCAACTCTCAACCTTACTCCATTCTCATAAAGTGCTTAAATATGTACACATGCATATCTAATGTGTTCGTAAACAAAAGTTGTACCACAAACTTGGCAATCAGTGAGTGATGTTGAGTGTTTGTGCCAAATGCCCACTTTATATTCAAGGTTTCAGGGGCTCATTACCTATGAAGGTTCGCCATTTTTTATTTAGAAGGTCAAGAGCGGAAAGGTGGACACATTTTACAGATAAGTACATCATTATTGTGATGCTTGTCCCGAAAGAGTAGGTTTAAACAGGGCATGCATAATTTAGTGAACCCAGCCAAGTGAGTGGATTTTTCTTCTATATATTGCAGGATTTTAGTACCTGTGTTACTTTAGCAAAAG
The DNA here is from genome assembly GCA_916614155.1 of Mesoligia furuncula. NCBI lineage: Eukaryota > Metazoa > Arthropoda > Insecta > Lepidoptera > Noctuidae > Mesoligia > Mesoligia furuncula. Next base: position 30,642,987 of record OU744793.1, read on the forward strand.
GAGAGGAAATATCCTAACAAGAGATTCGATTCGATTCGACCACTTTTTCAAAAACTAGTATATGCACTCTCGCGGTACAAAAAGGTCATGCAACTTTCAAACTAGTCTATTTGACATCTATTTGGCGAACAGTGGCGTATCGGTCGCCCATCATGACGTCAGTGCACGCTGTTGGTAGGTTGGTCAACACACGACATTTTAAAGAGACCTTAGCCCAACTTTTTCGATCACTCGATGTTAAGAGGCTTACATGACCTAAAGCGCGGTCACTGTCGGACTGCATAGAAAAGAAAGAGATTCGCGATGACACAACGCTGGTAATTTATTGCAAAATTTGAAGCAATTGTTTATCTACAAAAAATCTATTGTTTGGACTAAAAAAAATAAAACACTAGTGTTTTAGTATGTTGCTTGTAAAATAATCTGACAAAAAATCAGAATGATTGTATGTATTTTATTGTAAAAAAGAAAGTTTTTAGAGATATCTTCATGATTTTTAGGGTTCCGTATAAAAACGGAACCCTATTACTAAGACTTCGCTGTCTGTCCGTCTGTCCGTCTGTCCGTCTGTCCGTCTGTCCGTCTGTCTGTCTGTCTGTCACCAGGCTGTATCTCAAGAACCGCGATAGCTAGACAGTTGAAATTTTCACAAGTTATGTATTTCTGTTGCCGCTATAACAACAAATACTAAAAACAAAATAAAATTAATATTTAAGGGGGGCTCCCATACAACAAACGCTATTTTTTTGCCTTTTTTTGCTCGTTATCAAAAATGGCAACAGGTAGGCACTTGAAATATTCACAAAATACTCAGTTGTATTTTAACTTTAATAATAAATAGTAAAATTAAAATAAAATAAATATTTAAGGGGGGCTCCCATACAACAAACATGTTTTTTTCGGCGTTTTTGCCTTGTGGTACGGAACCCTTCGTGTGCGAGTCCGACTCGCACTTGGCCAGTTTTTTTCTATCGTATCAAATTAGTTGTATTATGTTTTCAACACTGTATCTACCTAGCATATATCCTGAAGAATATCATATATTTTTCTGATTTTGTTTACTTTAGTCGATCATATATACTTTTATTGATTCTAAAACTACGTCCTGTAATCCCTTTAATGTTATCTGTAAATAAGAAGTCTGCATAATGCATGTTAAAATAGACTTTATTTGCTTTTATTCCTCGAATTTACCTCTGTAACTACAATTAAAAGTTGGTCCTCGACTTTACCTCTGTACAATTAAAAGTGAACTTACCATCTATTCTCAAAGAAAGTACTCCGAAATAAGATTACAGTTACCCAAACACCCCAGATAAGGGTAGTTGGCAAGAAGGGAAAAGCAAAAAAAGTTAGAACAACACAGTTGTTGGTATTAATGTGGGGCATATATCTCTAGTCGCCGGATTAACGGATTCGCATTTAGAATGGACAAACAATTTTGGGAGGCTGTTGAGTACGAATGCTACAAATTTTTTGAATTGTTGTTTCATTAATTTGTTTATAGCAATAGGATACTGGAAAGTCTTTGATAAGGCAATACATATATAGAAATATGTTTACAGCTGATCGGTTTTGCCAAACCATAATTATTATTTTATTTTATTAAATAATTTATTTATTTAACAAAAAATACAATAATGGACGGAAGTTTTGAGATGTAAACTTTATAAAGTCACAATATTGTAAAAAACTGTTTTGTAATTGTTTTTTTACGATCATACAGAGTAAACGCGCGGGCGCAAATAAACTTATTTTCTTTCTTCCTTTCTTTCGATGAGATGCGTAGCGGAGGGTGGGGAGCAAGATTTCACGCGGACGAAGTCACGGACAGAGGCTAGTATATTAATGAAAGTAGACCATATTATAGTCAGCTTCCGTTATTTTAGTACCGAATAAAGCTATCATTTCACTTACTGTCCTGACCGAACACCTCAGCAAGTTATCAGAACGTAAATAGGTGCTGAAAAGTAAATCTACAACGGACTGCGCGCGCAACTTTTTGCTGGCTCTAACCGTTTTCATTCACCTTGCAAACGAATGTTTGCTCGCTCAGAACAGTAGGTGAAAACTCTGCTTAACAAGGAATCTGGTTGTTCTCATAATTTCAGTTGGTTTTTCTTCCTTTCCTAGATAACAGTTACCTCATCCGCCTAGACATCATTTCCCAACTATGTTGGGGTCGGCTTCCAGTTTAACCAGATGCAGCTAAATACCAGTATTTAACATGGATTGACGGCATCTGTATTACCCAGTAACTGGGTTGTGGAGGTTAAACAGACGTCTACAACCCAGTTACTGGATAATACCATACCCCATACCTAATAGAACTGTAGAGGTCTATTTGGTCCATAAATGCAACCTCTGCAAGTCCGTCAATTGGGCAAGAATTACCTACGTCACAACAATTAAAAATGTATTTAAAAAATAGCAGAAAAAGCAGTAGGGAGTCAGAGTAGCCGACAAGAGAAAAAAACTGGCCAAGTGCGAGTCGGACTAGCACACGAAGGGTTCCGTACCACAAGGCAAAAATGCCAAAAAAAAATATGTTTGTTGTATGGGAGCCCCCCTTAAATATTTATTTTATTTTAATTTTATTATTTATTATTAAAGTTAAAATACAACTGAGTATTTTGTGAATATTTCAAGTGCCTACCTGTTGCCATTTTTGATATCGAGCAAAAAAGGGCAAAAAAATCGCGTTTGTTGTATGGTAGCCCCCCTGAAATATTAAATTTATTTTGTTTTTAGTATTTGTTGTTACAGCGGCAACAGAAATACATAATTTATGAAAATTTCAACTGTCCAGCTATCGCGGTTCTTGAGATACAGCCTGGTGACAGACAGACGGACAGACGGACAGATAGCGAAGTCTTAGTAATAGGGTTCTGTTTTTACCCTTTGGGTACGGAACCCTAAAAACGGTCAAGTGGTATGTAAATAGTTTATCACAGGATTTTTTTTTGTAATGTATCTACAAATTTACGGTTTTCAGATTTTTCCCTTTACTTGTGCTAGAATAGAATTATGAAATTTGGCAAAAAGTAATGTCATGTACTTTTTGCCAAATTTCATAATTCTAGGTCAACGGGAAGTACCCTATAGGTTTTGATTTCGGAACATAAACGCCCGTATCTTTAGATTGCGTTGACTCAAAAGTTAGATTTTTTCACTGCTTTAAGGGATTGCCGCCTTGAGTATTTGATATTAATATCAACTTGATAACTCTAAGCGTTCTTGAGAAAAAGGATATTGACCGACGGACTCACAGACGGACAACGAAGTGATTTTATACGGGTTCCATTTTTCCATGAGAATATGTAGAAGTATTCAAACCAACAACGTTTAATTATTGCAAAAATACATTACAAAAATGGTGAAAGTTTTGCGAAAACAGTTTGCTAATTACGTCAAGTTTTCGGTCGCAGTAATGCGCCAAATGAATCGGCACAAACAGTTGAACATCTTAAAGAGGAAATACGGCGCGTTATTGGTGACATACAGCCACATCTATGCGAAAACGTTATTCAAAATTTCAACAAAAGAATAACCCTGTGCCAGCGATATTATCTTGGTGGCCATTTGCCTGATGTTATATTTCAGGTTTAATCGGAACTATTTTTCTTTATGTTGAACTAAAAATGTTTGATTACTAAAAAAATAAATGTATTTTTCTTTAAAATTAAATCCGGCACTCTTGTTGGGACACCTATAATTATATAAAACAAAGTCGGGTTAGTTACACCATTTATAACTCAAGAACGGCTGGACCGATTTTTATGATGTTTGATTTGTTGGATTTGTATCCGCCCCGAATAGCAGAATAACTATTATAACATGGGAAAAATTGACGAAAAAATAATAATGAAGTATTTGTCTGTTCTTCGCCTTTTTAGGGTTCCGTACCCAAAGGGTAAAAACGGGACCCTATTACTAAGACTTCGCTGTCTGTCCGTCTGTCCGTCTGTCTGTCTGTCTGTCACCAGGCTGTATCTCAAGAACCGCGATAGCTAGACAGTTGAAATTTTCACACATGATGTATTTCTGTTGCCGGTATAACAACAAATACTAAAAACAAAATAAAATAAATATTTAAGGGGGGCTCCCATACAACAAACGCGATTTTTTTGCCCTTTTTTGCTCGATATCAAAAATGGCAACAGGTAGGCACTTGAAATATTCACAAAATACTCAGTTGTATTTTAACTTTCCATAACCATAATCAGCCTATAATGTTCCCACTGCTGGGACACAGGCCTCCTCTCGGTGAGAGGGAGTGGGCCGTAATCCACCACGCGGGCCCAGTGCGGATTGGCAGATGTCACATGTCTTCGAATTTTTGGTTCTAGGACATGCCGGTTTCCTCACGATGTTTTCCTTCACCGTTTTGAGAGCAGTGGTGATGAAATAATTTACACAAAGTAAAGCGCCTGTCTGGGTTCGAACCTACGACCTACAACATGTAAGTCGCGGCCGTTACCACTTGGCCACCACTGCCCCAATAATAAATAATAAAATTAAAATAAAATAAAACTATTAACTAACTATTATAATAACTTTAATAATAAATAATAAAATTAAAATAAAATAAATATTTAAGGGGGCTCACATTCAACAAACTTGTTTTTTTCGGCGTTTTTGCCTTGTGGTACGGAACCCTTCGTGTGCGAGTCCGACTCGCACTTGGCCAGTTTTTAATACATCCAAAGCTTGTCTAAAAGATCGCTCTTAGCGATAAGACCGCCCATTGTGACACCCTTTGTACAGTTTCTATATTTATGTCTGTAATTTATATGGTGTACATAATAAAGAGTATTCTATTCTATTCTTTAAATATTATATATTCTTATATTGAAGATAATTCATTTTCTCATACATTTAGGCGGTACGAAGTTTGACGGGTCAGTTAGTAACAAAATAAAATTGGATATTTGTGGCAGGTGTATAGTCAGTACAGCAAAAGTAGATGATCAAAATCATTTTGATTTTGATCATCTACTTTTGCTGTTGACTGTACGTTACATTTTTACACATTTTTTTTCAAAAAACTTCTAACAACGGATTTGTGAAGCAAATAAACTAACGTATTCGATAGTAGGTACTCCATTTAAATTCAACTCAATCGCTTGTGTTGCATGTTTGAATAAAAAATATCAATAATCCTACCACGTATGTAGATCGAACCGAACTAGAAATTCTATTTTAGTGTGGTTTCACTAAGCTAGGATCGTTTACTGAAGCCACGGTACAGACGCCAGCACATCAAGCTACTACAATCTGTCAAAATTCTTTACTTGATTTTCAGCTTTATCGCAATAGAATAAAATTCAAAGTTGATTAGCAAAATTTGACAGTTTCGGGTAGCTTGTTGTCCTGGTGTCTGAACAACAGCCATGCCAGCCATGTTAAAAGGTTGGGCGTCAATGTCCCTGTATATTATTTAAGAGCGTTTACGCCGTACGGCATATCATACAAACTTTCAAGCCCTTATTTTTCGAAATTAATGAAGCGATTTTAATGAAACTTCATACGCATAAGCAGGATAAAAAGGTCTAAAAACTTTGTAGAGAACATTTTCAAAATGTCTTATTTAAATAAAGATAACTTGAAATATCTGTTTCTATAGAAAATTTAAAATCGGTCTTATTTAGACCTTTATGTATGCCGTAGGTATTTCAGAATCAACGAGCTAATTGCGTAACGCACTATGTACTCAAACAGAGTGGAGGCGGGCACGGGCGCTGGCGCGGGCGCGTGTAATTCAAAATGTATATAGACGCCAGTTGCGTTCACAGTGCTTCATGAGGCGGGCGTGGGCGCGGGTGGCGCGGGTGTTTCTAATGGCTCAGTCCGCCCGTATCGTTCACAGTGATATAGCGCCTGTTGACTACGGTTGTGGTTCTAAACCATTTTGATTCACTCGTATCTCGTTCGGCACTGTCGCCAAGACCCGAACGCCCGCGCCCGCCCCCGCACCCGCTAGTGCAGTCTGATTGACCACTAACAGTACCAATGTGTTTCATTTTAATGGCTCAGTCCGCCCGTATCGTTCACAGTGATATAGCGCCTGTTAGGTGACTACGGTTGTGGTTCTAAACCATTTTGATTCACTCGTAGCTCGTTCGGCACTGTCGCCAAGACCCGAGCGCCCGCGCCCGCCCCCGCACCCGCTAGTGCAGTCTGATTGACCACTAACAGTACCAATGTGTTTCATTTTAATGGCTCAGTCCGCCCGTATCGTTCACAGTGATATAGCGCCTGTTAGGTGACTACGGTTGTGGTTCTAAACCATTTTGATTCACTCGTAGCTCGTTCGGCACTGTCGCCAAGACCCGAGCGCCCGCGGGCGCGCCCGCACCCGCTAGTGCAGTCTGATTGACCACTAACAGTGCCAATGTGTTTCTTTTTGACAGTTCAATAACATTCATTGCTTATTCACGTTGTTGTGCAGACAACTTTTTCGAACATATGAAGCAATGGATAAGCAATATGTTTCAAAATGATTCAGATAGAGATTGATGGTGTGTTACGCAATTCGGGTGCTAGTTTAATCATCATCATCATCATCATTTCAGCCGAAACACGTCCACTGCTGGACATAGGCCTCCCCCAAAAGGGGGGGTTTGCCATAATCGCCACTCTTGGCAGGCGGGTTGGCGATCGCAGTATGGTATGGTGTGGAATGCATAGAGAACGCTGCTGCCCATTCTCCGGTACGCCCCTTAGTCGCCTTTTACGACACCCACGGGAAGGAAGGGGTGGTGCTATTCTTTAAGTCCGGCACCACACAGACCGGATAAATAAGTATACACAATAATAATCATAAAACAAGTGCAAAGAACATAATAAATGACGTAGTTATTTGCTTCATAAATCCATTAAACGTTTTTTGGAAAAAAAAAGCAAAAATTTAACGTTTAATACAGTTTTATTTGGTTTTATTTCATGAAAGAGACTACAAGACCTAAACGCAAAAAATGCAAGTTTTATAATGCCTAAAATTATATGATCGACTACAATAAACAAAATCAGAAAAATATGATATTCTTCAGGATATATCTACATACTCGTAATATAACTAATTTGATACGATAGAAAAAGGGTTCCGTTTTTTGCCATTTGGCAACGGAACCCTAAAAACCATGAAGATACCTCTAAAAACTTTCTTAAAACAATAAAAACCATACTAATACACATACAATCATTCTGATTTTTTGTCAGATTATTCTACAAGCAACATACTAAAGTAGGTACTAGTGTTTAAATTGTTTGCTCCAAACAATATATTTTTTTGTAAATAGATAAATGCTTCATATTTTGCAATAAATTACCAGGGTTGTGTCATCGCGCTTCTCTTTCTTTTCTATGCAGTCCCACAGTGACCGCGCTTTAGGTCATGTAGTCCCCATAAAAAGCCAAGTATTTATTTATTTCTTTTTTTTCTACTTCAAGTATTTCAGTTCACTGACAAAATACTTCTCTTTTGTAATAGATGTTGTAACAAAGAGATTCATGATTGATTTCTTCATCATCATCATCATTTCAGCCGAAAGACGTCCACTGCTGGACATAGGCCTCCCCCAAAAGGGGGGGGGGCTTGCCATAATCCCCACGCTTGGCAGGCGGGTTGGCGATCGCAGTATGGTATGGTGGTGGAATGCATAGAGAACGCTGCTGCCCATTCTCCGGTACGCCCCTTAGTCGCCTTTTACGACACCCACGTGAAGTATGGGGTGGTGCTATTCTTTAAGTCCGGCACCACACAGACACTTGATAGATTGATTTCTTAACATTAAAAAAATAATAGCATCCAGGAGATGCTAAACCATTTCTAAGACATACACAATGATATTTATTTATGGATTTTTTGAACAAATTAATATTTTTTCTGTTAAAACAGTAGTAAAACCATAAACTTATATTATACTTCCTTATAAACAACCCTATATCTGCCCAAAATATTCACCAAAGTAAGGCAAACATACTCATATATTTATTATAATTACACCAGCAACCGCCTCCCGAGTTGCATGATAACACACCAGAGACAAGCCTATAAATGTAATTGCCGACATAAGAAAGTTGTAAATGAGAGGTGAAATTGTGAGGGAGACGTATTTACGTCTTGTAGCTCATGTAGGCTCCAATAAACTGGGATAAGAATTGTATTTGTGGAAGAGAATTACGTATTTCGGTCATTCATCTACACAAATAACCTATACATCTATAAATACAATAAAAACCGGGCAAGAGCGAGTCGGACTCGCGCACCGAGGGTTCCGTAACATCCGGGTTTATGCATAAGGTTTATGTTTATGAAATTAAATGTTTTTTTTTATTTTTGAGTTGATTGAATGAATGGTAAATTGCGGTTTACGATTTATGACGTATTAAAAAAAAACTACTTACTAGATCTCGTTCAAACTAATTTTCGGTGGTAGTTTACATGGTAATGTACATCATATATTTTTTTTAGTTTTATCATTCTCTTATTTTAGAAGTTACAGGGGGGGGGGACACACATTTTAACACTTTGGAAGTGTCTCTCGCGCAAACTATTCAGTTTAGAAAAAAATGATATTAGAAACCTCAATATCATTTTTGAAGACCTACCCATTGATACCCCACACGTCTGGGTTTGATGAAAAAAAAAATTTTGGGTTTCGGTTCTAAGTATGGGGAACCCTAAAATGTATTGTATTTTTTCTATTTTTGTGTGAAAATCTTAATGCGGTTCACAGAATACATCTACTTACCAAATTTCAACACTATAGTTCTTATAGTTTCGGAGAAAAGTGGCTGTGACATACGGACGGACAGACAGACAGACAGACAGACGGACAGACAGACAGACATGACGAATCTATAAGGGTTCCGTTTTTGCCATTTGGCTACGGAACCCTAAAAATGAAGTGTCTGATTGTACTTGTCAAAATAACAGTTTTTAGGGTTCCGTACCCAAAGGGTAAAAACGGAACCCTATTACTAAGACTTCGCTGTCTGTCAGTCTGTCCGTCTGTCCGTCTGTCCGTCTGTCCGTCTGTCCGTTTGTCCGTCTGTCCGTCTGTCCGTCTGTCCGTCTGTCCGTCTGTCTGTCACCAGGCTGTATCTCAAGAACCGCTATAGCTAAACAGTTGAAATTTTCACAAATTATGTATTTCTGTTGCCGCTATAACAACAAATACTAAAAACAAAATAAATTAAATATTTAAGGGGGGCTCCCATACAACAAACGCGATTTTTTTGCCCTTTTTTGCTCCATATCAAAAATGGCAACAGGTAGGCACTTGAAATATTCACAAAATACTCAATTGTATTTTAACTTTAATAATAAATAATAAAATTAAAATAAAATAAATTTTTAAGGGGGGCTCTCATACAACAAACATGTTTTTTTTGACGTTTTTGCTTTGTGGTGCGGTTGTGGTGTGGTGTGGTTTTTTCTTCGTGTGCGAGTCCGACTCACACTTGGCCAGTTTTTACTAATTGCATTTGGAAGTATATACGATACTTTTAACAAAAAAATAACGTTTAAATTTTTTGTCTATTTGTCTATCTCACACTGTCACTTGCAAGGTTCGAACGTACAACAAATTTTTTGAGAAGCGCAACTTTTGATTTTTCAACCACCTAATGCCGTCAGTCTCTTGTGTACGTTACCAGTCGACGGCGAAGCGGATGAATTTTCGACGCTATATTTTAGTTTGTGTATAGTTTTAGTGAAGTTAGGATTTAATTTTGTTATTTTTACCTACCATTTTATTATCCTGTTTTACCACTAGATGTAATTTTGGTCCCAGAAGTATTCAAAAACATTGATACATTTAAGCAGCCCAAACCTTTGTGTTATTCTTGTTTTGATTCACCCTAAGTACAACCCTTAACTTCAATGAAAAAGCGATCGTGAAGATGCGGAAACAATATCTACATAATTTCCATGGCATATGTGTTCGGAAGTTTGCTCATTAGAAACTATAGGAAATCTCGGTTATGGCACTTCAATAAAACGAGTTAAAGGCTTTTTATAACTGTAAGTATATTATTAGCCAAGTAGAAAAGTCACTAGGAAGGATATGCGTCCATCATTTATAAAGCTCAAAAAACAAGCGAAGAATATCATAGATGGCGGTTCATAGATTTTTTTTTTTTTATTAATTACCTACATATCGATTATTACAGAATCGACTAAAGATTGATTTTTGTAAATAAGTAAATCAAATAAACTAACACGCCCCCTCAAAAATGAATCTACCAATTGTACTAATAAAATAAAGTAAATACCTAATTGACCGGAACATATTCACTTCCTAGTGCTTGCTGGGAAATACATCTCATGGCCCAACATTTGTTGCTAAGGATTAAGGGAAACCCAGAAAACCTTAATCAGACCATTACTAAATAATAATTAAATTAATCACAACAAAAAATAATCAGAGTCTTATTCTAAGAGTCTAATTCTATCGGTTGGATTATTTGCAATGCTTATACAGCCATTGTTATCCTCATAGATTATGACAGGTTTATCGATACCTATCTTAACACTAACTGCTAGTGATTTAAGCCATAATGCCTCCCTAACAGCTTCATACAATCAAAATCAAAATTTTGATTTTGATTTTGACTGACATTTGTTTCTTTGTACTCCAGGTTATAGAACAGTGCTCGAAGAGCTTAAATAAATACCCAGTTGTACTTTTCCTGTTATTTGAATCACTGCCACCCCAATCTGAATCTACGTAACCACATACAATATTATTGTAGGCGCATCGTTTATAACTTAACTTTAAATCAACAGTACCTTTCAAGTACCTAAGCACTCTCTTAAGACATTGCCAGAGTTCTTTATTATTTTTGTTCGTATACCTACTCAGTATATTAACGCTTGTACTTAAATCTGGACAAGTGCAAAACGTGACATACATTAAACATCCTATAACGTTTCGACATGGGGCGTTATATTTTTTTTTTTTCAGAGTTTAATGCGTCATAATTAAGTTTAATTTCAATGGGTGTATTAACAGGTTTACAAACGTGCATATTAAATTTATTTAATATCGTCTTTATGTATGCACTTTGATCTAATGTAATTTCATTTGCATGCCTTGTAATTTTTATACCAAGAAATAATTTTATCTCTTTCAAATCAGTCATTTTAAATTTACTCGTTATATACCTTTTAAAATTATTCATTGTATAATATCAGCGCATACTATAACTAAATCATCTACATATAGAACGACATAAATATTTTTATGTACATCTCCATTGTCTTGCAAATATATACACCTATTGACTGAAGAACTTTGAAAACCTTCTTCTTTAAGAGATCGTTCGAAAACTTCAAACCAACACCTAGCTGCCTGTTTCAGCCCGTAAAGTGCTTTATTTAATTTACACACATAATTATCTGGACAAGAGATACCCTCAGAGACTTTCGTATAAATATCTTCTTTTAATTCGCCATTTAAAAAGGCAATTTTGACGTCCTTAAGATGAACTATCAAATCAAAATGATTCGCAAAACTTAGTATAAATCTGAAACTAGCTATTCTTGCTACAGGTGCGAAAGTTTCATTATAGTCCGTGAGGTATTCTTGACTGAAACCCCTTGCAACAAGCCGTGCAAGCCCGCCCGAAGCCCGCGTGTGCCGTGCCGTGCATTGACTGCCGTGCCGTGTGCGTGATCTTTTAGGTTTTCCAAATTCATCATTTATTACAGTAAATATCTATTTACAATCGACAATGTTTGTATTTTCAGGTACGGAAACCCAAGTATTATTTAACTTTAGAGAATTTAAATCATCCCTAATTGCGCTTTCCCACTGAGACCTATCGTCTCGAGTTTTGATCTTTTCTAATGAATTAGGTATTTACATAGAATAGACTGAGCACACAAAATGTAATCATCATCATCGTCTTCATTAAACAAAATAGGTGGACGATTTTTGAGTCTATTATAATAGACCTGAGGCTATCCTCAGGATTATTATCTGTGTTTTGTTTTGGTGAAGACGGGTTATCAGAAAGTATATCAACTATTTGCTCCGATTCAAAATTTTAAATTATCATGGTTCAATTTGCGAATTTTACTAGGACACTCGTGCCCATCAGATTTAGATGTATCTGATTTAAACTGTCAGAGTTATGAGACCTTACAGGCACTGACTTGGATATTACATCATCAGTTTTGCCGTGAGAATTTTTAATATTCCCTTCAGACTTGAGGTCTGGCCTGGATTGAAGAAAACCAGTCTCATCAACAATAACATCCCTGACTACTACGTATTTTTTCGCATTCTGGGTTCCAAACTTTATAGCCATTTGGTTCATAACCCACTAGTATCCCTTTCCATGATTTTTCATCAAACTTGGTCTTACTGGTCTTATTATGAACGTAAACAGTTGAACCAAATACCTTCAAATATTTGAATTTTTTTTTTATCATGCCACATTTCGAATGGTGTTTTTGAATGTTTCAAAGCTTTAGTTGGGGTCAAATTAATTAAATAAACAGCAGTCAGTACTGCATCGCCCCAAAACACTTTGTCTAATTGAGCACCGCTTATGATGGAACGAGCTTTTTCAGTAATGGTTCTGACCATACATTCAGAAACGCCATTCAACTGTGGTGTTCTCGGAACTTTTAAATGATAAGATATCCCTCTCTCTACACAATAACTTTAATAGTTATTCGCCACCATTATCACAGTTTAAGTTGACTAATGTTAAATTAAATTTAGCGTCACTTTTAGCCATAAAATTTTTAAAAGCAACAAACACGTCATATTTATAGGTTAATATGTACGTAACATAATAATCATCATATCATCAACAAAAAGCACAAAATAGTGTTTGTTGTCATTAGTTGGGTGCACAATAAATAATGGCCGTTTAACATGACTTTTATCTTTAACCTGATTGAATGGAAGTCGACTCTGTTTCCCATCCATTTATACAGGCCTCACACAACTCATCATCTGGCATTATAGTTTCAATTTGGCTGGTGTAATCAACCATTTTATTATTTTTAATTTCAATGAAATTATTTTTACTAATATGACCAAAGCGATGATGCCATAATTTTTACATATTTTTATTACTGCATACTTGAGAAACAGATTGACACTTGTTTACAGATGCCATTAAGTCTACAGCAATTAAATTATTTTTCAACATACCTTGCATAATGGTTTTATTATCCTTACGTATTTGGGCTCCTTGCTGGTCAAAAATTACTGACAACCCAGCACGTTGCATTTTTGATACAGATAGCAGGTTGTATGGTACCTCAGCACACCTCAGCCTCTAAAACTCCTTGAACGCCCATGTTGCTGGTCACATACATTGTTCCCTTTTTGGTACCTGAAATATATTCACCATTTTTAGCAATATAATTTTTTTTTTTTTAATAGCGTTTGCAAGACGGTGTGACTAATGAAAAGATCTTCCCGGTTTATAATATGATCCATAGGAAAGTAACTTTGCTTCCATCATCATCCGCTTGATAGTCTCCCATCATAAAAGCAAATCCAGAAAATTGTTTGATGTGGATGGTCCACTGATCTCAACTGCCTGGACCGTCCTTGTCCTTTCCGTATTTTTCTGCTGCTGCTGTTGAGCTCTTTTGAAGTAGAAACAGTCGTTTTCACATGCCCCTTGCGGCCACAGTGATGACACTACAAGAACTGACACTTCTTCTTCTGCTTGTTATCCTTCCGGTTGTAGCTATTATTCCCTTTATAATTTTGAAAATTATCGAGTTTTATTTTTCGAAATTTCTGTCCATTTTTCCGCTTAACTTGCAAAACTTTGATGCTGGTATCACTGGACTCATTTTTCAACTTGACTTCATGATCCAAAAGCCTTCTTATAACAAATTAATTAACAAGTTAATTTATCCTCCGATATCGCAGATAACACGCCATCATAAGTTGCGGGTAGGGTGAGCAACAAATGAGCTAAGTACTTTATCGGTTTCTTCTAACTTCGCTCCGGTGGCTAACTATTCGGTGATCAAATCATCAAAAATCGTAAAACGTTTTATGAGATTTTTTTTTATTTTATTTTTTTTTTTTTCGCCAATTCAGTAGCAATACTTTTCCGTTCATACAAAACATCCAAACTTTTGAAAATTACTCTCGCCGTACTGTCTTCTTTCGCAAAACCGAGGTATAATCCGATAAATACTCGACGATAACACTTTTTGCTATCCGGTTATTTTTCTCCCACAACTTGCATCCAATTATCGGGTCTTCGTCAATAACTTGTATCACATCCATTTCACTTAACAATTGTATTCTAAACTTCCAGACACTGTATTTTTCCCCATCGAATGGCTTGATATTACGTTTGGTTTTTTAAATTGCCCATTTTAAAAAGTTCGTAACGGACTTACTTTTAACCACTTATATTACAGTAAAAACGTAACCTGGGCCCATAACCTATAGGAAATCTCGGTTATGGCACTTCAATAAAACGAGTTAAAGGCTTTTTATAACTGTAAGTATATTATTAGCCAAGTAGAAAAGTCACTAGGAAGGATATGCGTCCATCATTTATAAAGCTCAAAAAACAAGCGAAGAATATCATAGATGGCGGTTCATAGATATTTTTTTTTATTAATTACCTACATATCGATTATTACAGAATCGACTAAAGATTGATTTTTGTAAATAAGTAAATCAAATAAACTAACAGAAACTTTTTACTCCTTTTCAGGGTAGAAGTTTCCTCGCATCGAGCCCTTCGAAGTGAAAGTTAAAATGACGTCAACGTCAGTATCAGGTTTTAAACGCTAATGTTGTGTAACCGATTGGGAAATAGTAATTTAAACAGGAAGATTTTTGTAGAGTTATTCTGGTTCCCACTGTTGGGACACTGGCCTCCTCTTTTCGAGAGGGAGTGGGATGTAATCTACCACGTAGGCCCAGTGCGGGTTGGTAGATAGTAAGTAGTTCCGTCTGGTCGCTCACAATGGGCCTTATAAGAACGCTAAAAATTACCCAAAGGGCAATGGAGAGGGCTATGCTTGGAGTTTCCCTGCGTAATCGAATCAAGAATAAGGAGATCCGTAGGAGAACCAAGGTAACCGACATAGCCCGAAGAATTGCCAAACTTAAGTGGCAGTGGGCAGGGCACATTGCTCGCAGAACAGATGGCCGATAAAAGTTTTTTCTTCTTTTTCTTTTCTTTCAATGGGGCCGAAAGGTTCTGGAGTAGCGACCGCGTACCGGAAGACGTAGCGTTGGAAGGCCTCCCACAAGGTGGTCCGACGACTTTGTGAAGGCCGCAGGAACTCGTTGGATGCGAGAAGATGAAGAAGATGGAGGTGCTTGGGGGAGGCTTATGTCCAGCAGTGGACGTCTTTCGGCTGAAATGATGATGATGAGTTCCGTCCAGTTTTGTTATTAAGTGACTAGGCACCACCGAAGAGGTCAAACCAATGATTGATTTCTTAAAAAAAAACAAAATCAAAATCGGTTTGTCCGTTCGGGAGCTTCGATGCCACAGACAGACACACACAAACACACCCCTGTTTGTACAGACACCCTTACGAGGACCTTGTTAGTCCTAGAACAAACCGAGGACCCTCCAAAAAACTGGTTTAAACACCTCGTGGGCCTTTTAGAATAAGATAGAAAGAGACAGGTGAATAAATCTATAGTGATAAGCTTATTGGGATAATGCTATCTCAACATTTTTCTGTATGAATTTCGGCTATCATACTGAGGACCTGAAATACACAGCTAAATGTGACCAGCGATGCACATACGAGGACTTTGTGTGAGCAAACCGAGGACCTCTTACGTAAGCCCTGGGACGTCCTTCCGAGGACGTATTTTTACACAGGATTTCTTATAGCTTGTACAAAGTGCGGACGTTGTGTTAGACTTTATATCACTAAACCGAGGACAGTTTTTCGCGTAGAACTTGTACAAACCGAGGACCTGGAAAATCTACCTACCTAAAACAGTTTACGTGTAAGATAATAATTATATCAATGTAAGTAGAATGCTCCGATTTATTTCTTACACACTTTTTCTAAAATGAAGTACCAAGCGAGGACGAGTCGATGTCTTTAACTTTGTCGGCGCTTCTCAAAGGATTATTATTTTAGTATTAGATGCTGCAGCCAGAGTCATCTCTTCATGACGGTACTCCTCAGCACTTGATAGCATCGTCTTCAAATTTGGCAGAGGCATTAGGTCTAAGTAGTAAAACTAAAATAATTACCAGTTTGTACTGATGCTGCAGCCAGGGTCATTTCGTTATGAGGGAACTCCTCAACAGTTGATAGCATCGACTTAAAATTTGGCAAACGTGTTAGGTTTATCTAGCAAAATGAAATAATTACCAGTTTGTTCTGATGCTGCAGCTAGGGTCGTTTCTTCATGGGAGAACTCCTCAACAGATCGTATTCAAATTTGGCATATTCGTTAGGTTTATGTAGCAAAATTAAATAATTACCCGTTTGTGCTGATGCTGCAGCCAAGGTCATTTCTTTATGAGGGAACTCCTCAACAGGTGATAGCACCGTCTTCAAATTTGGCACACGCCTTATGTTTATCCAGTAACATCAAAATAATTACCAGTTTGTGCTGATGCTGCAGCCAGGGTCATTTCATTATGAGGGAACCCCTCAACCGTTGATAGCACCGTCTTCAAATGATGCACATGCGTTATGTTTATCTAGTAACACCAAAATAATTACCAGTTTGTGCTGATGCTGCAGCCAAGGTCATGCTTCATGAGGGAACTCCTCGACAGTTGATAGCACCGTCTTCAAATTTGGCACACGTCTTATGTTTAACTAGTAACACCAAAATAATTACCAGTTTGTGCTGATGCTGCAGCCAAGGTCGTTTCTTCATGAGGGAACTCCTCAACAGTTGATAGCACCGTCTTCAAATTTGGCACACGCGTTATGTTTATGTAGTAAAACTAAAATAATTACCAGTTTGTACTGATGCTGCAGCCAGGGTCATTTCTTTATGAGGTAACTCCTCAACAGTTGATAGCACCGTCTTCATATTTGGCACACGCGTTATGTTTATGTAGTAAAACTAAAATAATTACCAGTTTGTACTGATGCTGCAGCCAGGGTCATTTCTTTATGAGGGAACTCCTCAACAGTTGATAGCACCGTCTTCAAATTTGGCACACGCGTTATGTTTATGTAGTAAAACTAAAATAATTACCAGTTTGTACTGATGCTGCAGCCAGGGTCATTTCTTTATGAGGGAACTCCGTAACAGTTGATAGCATCGTCTTCAAATTTGGCACTCGCGTTGTGTTTATCTAGTAACACCAAAATAATTACCAGTTTATACTGATGCTGCAGCCAAGGTCGTTTCTTCATGAGGGAACTCCTTAACAGTTGATAGCACCATCTCCAAATTTGGCACACGTGTTATGTTTATCTAGTAACACGAAAATAATTACCAGTTTGTGCTGATGCTGCAATCAAGGTCGTTTCTTCATGAGGGAACTCTTCAACAGTTAATAGCATCGTCTTCAAATTTAGCATACGCATTAAGTTTAAGTTGTAAAATTATTTTTGTTATCAGTTTCCATGATCCCGCAATGTATTAATTAGCAAAAAAAATGCAATAAATCGTCGTAATCGTCTAAACTTGCTGTGGAGTATCTTAATTTGATAGGACTAAACTAATATTTAGCTTCTGTCCTTTTCTTAATGAAAGGAAAAGATGCACTGAACATAAATTTTGTTTAGGGAATTTGTATAGGGAAAGGGAATCGGCGCCATTAAGTTATTAAGTTTTCATGCTTCCCAAATCATTTTGTTCTCACTTAATAATATTTCTTTGTTTTCTAACTAAGAATTGTGTTATGTAATTTTATGTCGAGTTTTTAGCCCAAATTATGTCGATCTCTTTTAATTAAGGTTTCTATAAGTCTTTTTGTTTGAGTCGTTTTCTAATAACTGTTATGTAAGTTTTCTAATCCTGCTTCTCAAAGATGTTACTGCAACTTTATGATTATTTCTATAAGTAGATCATGTAAAGTTTATGTGGTTTTCTTTATTACGTTCTTGTTCTGTATTTCTGTGTACTTTATATTTGCTTCAAATCTTGCTGCAGACATTTCACCTAGGAAGGCATTTACTTTAGATTCTTTATGAAAAGCACACGTATTCAGTTCCTATGACAACACAATATTTTATGGTGCAAATCATAGTTATACTAGCTGACCCGGAAAACGTTGTTTTGCCATATAAATTATTTCTAGCTGCCCAGCGCTACTTCGTTCGCGTGGCGTCCTACCCTACCCCCACCCTACTCCTACCCTACTACTACACTACTCCTACCCTTCTCCTAGTCTACTTCTACCCTACTCCTAGCCTACTCCTACCCTACTTCTAACCTACTCTTACCCTACTCCTACCCAACTTAACCTACTCCCACCCTACTCCTATGAGTAAATAAAAGTATTAAAAAAGAGTATCCTATATCCGTCTCCTGGTTCTACGCTACCTCCCCACCAATTTTCAGCCAAATCTGTTTAGCCGTTCTTGAGTTATAAATAGTGTAACTAACACGACTTTCTTTTATATATAGATAAGCGAGCCTAGGTACTTAGCACATACTGCAAAAGAAGCCTGATTATTCCTCGTGCACCTTGTAGCTACTAACAATTTGTTTATGGATTCAGTCTACCTTCGATTTCCTCCTTCATAATTTTATTTAAATGATAGAATATTTGTCTTGTACACACGAGGAAAACTGTCTAAACGAGGAATAGAATACACACTGTTCGGAAAATCTACCAACCGAGGTCTTAAATACACATTGTCTGGAAAAGCTACCTAACCGAGGACTTTTGTGTTAAAGTTAACACACAGGTCCTCGGATAATACAACAAACGTGAAATGAGTGTAAAGAGTCTGTGTATGAGGCGACAGTGGCACCATCTGGTGGATACACAATGTTTGTGTAAGATTATGAATAATCTTGATCAAACCGAGGTTCAGACAACTTTTTCGTATTAAGTATATAGGAAGACGCAAAATCGCTTGCACAATGCGAATCTTTGGTCAAGTCAAACCGAGGACCCTCGAAAAGGTCCTCGCTTTGAAAAGGTCCTCGGTCGTGCCTTGTGTATTCATACGCACGTCCTCGGATGGTACTTAAAACAAACACACACACATACCCCCCCCCCCCCCCACACACACACACACACACAGACACGTCAAACTTATAACACCCCGTCGTTTTTGCGTCGGGGGTTAAAAATAGTAACAAAGTCCAAACTGTACATTGAATATTTGAAAAAAGTAATTGCCACGAGGCGTAGGAACGAATCTGATACCGAAAGTGTAGTTTTTTAGAATTTATGTACGTTTTTGTCTGTTTATCCGGATGTATTTGTTCTTGATTGGCATAAATACGGCTAAACAGATTTCGATGAAATTTGGCACACAGATAGTTTATAACCTGGACTAACACATATAATACTTTTATTTTCCGAAAACCACGCGGGCGAAGCTGCGGGCAAAAGCTAGCATGCAAGAGATGAAAAACGTATGTTTCATCACATAAGCCTTATACAATACTTAGCAAGCAAATATACGTGGCTAATAAGTCAAACCCAAAATGACTGTTCGAGGCGACGCGAGACAAAGGTTTAATGGGTTTAGATATATAGGCGGCGTGTACGCTACCCGGACAGTGAGTCGGCCGGTGGGACGCAGCCGCACTTCCACGTTCCGTTCCCGGCTTCTCATGCGCCCGCGCCGCCCACAGCCAGGGCTTGAAATACCGGTAACAATGGTACAGGTCTATCTGTTCTGTTGGTATTTCTAATCAGTATCGGTACTGAGTTGAGTTAGAGTGAGAAAACAGATATAGTAAGTAGAAAGGATAGTTACCGCCGTCTGGAACCGGCACCGTCTGGAATCGGTACCCAGGTACCGAAATGGCAAGAACCGCTAAGAATCGATACAGAACCTGTACTCGCAAGTATTATGAAAATAATGCACTGAAAAAAATAATTTCTTACTACACCACATTGAAGCGATTTCATTAAAACTTACTGACTTTATACAGTAAAAAGAAATGTTTGTAAAACAGTAAAAGACAAAACAGTAACTTTTAATGATTGAACATACTATTTACTGAAAAAAACAACAAAAAAATACTGTAATGTAAGTAAATTTCAATGGTTTGAACGATATCACCAAATGAATAAAACAGTTAATTTTGTGACATTTTAGCTACATAAAACGTTAAAGTTTACTGTCATGACGGTAAACATTTTGCCTCAAGCTTTAACTGTTTTCGGATTAGTAAATAATACTGTTTTGAACGTTAGGCTCTTATGGAACTGTTTAAAGCAGTTCAGATCAATGCTTTTTCATTTCTATTTACTGCTTATTTCTTTCCGTGTGTTGCGATGTTACATTTTAAGTATTGAAAGTACCTATATATGGAGCGGAAAGAGTTCCACAGTTTCGAAAACAGGACTTCGTAAACTCTAACAAAGAAAATCGTCTGTGCATTTGATCAAGTAAATAGTGATACATTAGTGCATTATAAAACAGTGTGCAAAACGTCTAGACAGAAATAGCATCCGTTTTGAAGATCTGAAAAAGGTATGTTCTTGGTTTGCTATCAAAGTTTCTAACTACCGTATTTATCACTATTCTAATCGCAGTGTACACGACAAGCCTTTTGCGATAAGCCGGACCCAAGCTTGTGAAAGTGGTTCAACTCAAGAAGATCAATGAAATGTGACGGTCTGATTATACGTATGATAAACCGAACGTCAAAATGTACAATTCTCCCTAAGAACGTGCCTTTAATCTTTTGATCCCCGCTAATGAGACACAATTGATTTTCTAGTGTATCGTACTACGTAGAGTACGCGCGGGTCTTGACCGGTTAAATTAACATAACATTAGTCAATTGTAATGTATATAAAAAGAAAAGAACGTAATCTATGTCGAAGTTTTCCCAAAAAGTAAAATTGAAATATTTTGTTGACCAAAAAATCCTATAAATTCGGGGCATCTGCATATTCGTATCCACATTTCCATAATCCAATACTGGATTGGTGTAATTCCGTGCTTCGCAAATACAGTACGGAATTGAACGTTTTGGTTACTCCTGATATATTGGAACTGTGTGTTATTTTTAGATAATGAGTTGTAGGTGATTCCTTGAAAGCAGGTTATAATTTTGGTTTAACGAAACATCGTCGTAATGAGCCAATTTCAACGAATTCACAGCAAAGAATTTACCTTACTTTCACAAACCCGTGTTTATGTATAGTGTTTGATATAAGACTGACATCATACACTTGGGGAAAACATAGACACTAACGACTAATGTCGGTTTTACGTCAAAATCCGATGTCCAACAGTTGTTTGACCTGCAAACTATTAAAGACAAATTCGTCTTTTCTTTTCGATGATACACCTATGTTTCTGATACTATTTACGTGGCCATATTTATTTGGGGCGTCAAAAACCTTCTTAAGATCGTCAAGGGCGCGGGTAAACGGACATTTGAGACGGCCTATCAGATGGGGCATAGTCTATTCAGGAGCACCGCAGAAAAGAAGTGACAACGCTCGTGTGAAACATGTGAACAGTGGAATGTCCTGGCAAGGCAACAATGTATGGACAGGTGACGGTTCGACACTTTGCGTCAGCACAAACATGAAAGGCGTTTCTCCATTTCGGCACAGAATTTGGGGATTTGAAGATTGTGTCAAAGATGGAGAGATGTAGACATATTTATTCCGTTTTCCCTCTTTTATCTTAATTCCCTGTTGGTATTCTTTACCACTTAAAATGCCGTTTTGTTTACGAAAATGACCTGCCAACGGCATTATTATTGATCTTTATAAAGGACTAGTACAATAACAGTGTATATACGAATGCCATCATCAGCCTACAGCAGTCCACTGCTAAGCATTATGCGTTTCCAATTGAACGCCATTCAGCTAAACTTTTGGCGATCCTGCTACCAGCCCTGTGAAGATCGTCGCTCCATCTCGCCTGTGTATCCTACCTTTCGTTTGCCGGCTTGCGGTCTTCACTCAAGAACACGTTTACCCCAATGGTCATCGGTTTAACGGCTAATATGGCTTGCTTATTGCCACTTCACCATGCTTTATTCTGTGAGCCACCTCTACAACTTTGGATCTCTGCCGGATCACCTTGATCCGGATTTGATCCCTCGGAGAGACTCTAAGCAAAGCTCGTTCCATAGCTCGTTGAGCGACCTTGAATGGATGAATCAGCCGTACTATGAGTGTCCACGTTTCGGCTTCGTAAGTCATAACACTGGTTAAGGATGTTGTCTTTAAGTTCTGTGGAATATGAATGCCTATATAGACACACACATTCTATGCAGATGTATACCAGCCTGGATTTTATTGTATTTATTTATTTATGAAGGTACACCAACAGCTTCTGTGTATAATCTATCTTAAGTATTATTATAGATCATTGGTCTTACACAGTCCCCAATTATAGGTTTACCAGCAATCTCAGATCTAAGTGATCACGCATAATAATAACAAAACTAAAGGCTAGAACTTAAAAATTATGCCATAATACTAATTTTACTGTTTCACGGTACAGTTAGCAGAAATTTATCCCGGTACCTTTCCTGAAGTAATTTTTCAGACATAAAGAAGAGATTAATTCTACGAAAGCGAAATCACGTGCACAAGCAAGCAATATTACATGTATGATCGTAATATTTATTCAGGTAAAATAATGTTTTCCAAAAGGTGAATGGGTATAGAATATAAATGAATAAGGGAAGCCGACTTTGGGGCTTTTAATACATGACCCTTTGTATTTATTCGTGAAAGAAATATTATTATTAGATATTGAAATGTTATTTTATGAGTTTTTACGAGATTTTTGAATCAGCGTGGAACAAAATACCATTTTCATCAAAATGACAGGTTGGATGTTTCCCTGCCGATCTTAGGACTTAGATTATAGGTAGACTAGCTTCTGCCTGCGACTTCGTCCGCGTGAAATTTCTTGTTCCCCGACCCACCCCGTTGCATCTCGTCGCCTGCCCGCGCTATTACTTCGTTTTTGCTTTAGAGTTCTTTCTGACCTTTTTAGGGTTCCGTACCCAAAGGGTAAAAACGGGACCCTATTACTAAGACTTCGCTGTCTGTCCGTCTGTCCGTCTGTCCGTCTGTCCGTCTGTCCGTCTGTCTGTCACCAGGCTGTATCTCAAGAACCGCGATAGCTAGTCAGTTGAAATTTTCACAAATTATGTATTTCTGTTGCCGCTATAACAACAAATACTAAAAACAAAATAAAATTAATATTTAAGGGGGGCTCCCATACAACAAACGCGATTTTTTTGCCCTTTTTTGCTCGATATCAAAAATGGCAACAGGTAGGCACTTGAAATATTCACGAAATACTCAGTTGTATTTTAACTTTAATAATAATAATAAAATAAAATAAATATTTAAGGAGGGCTCCCATACAACAAACATGTTTTTTTCGGCGTTTTTGCCTTGTGGTACGGAACCCTTCGTGTGCGAGTCCGACTCGCACTTGGCCAGTTTTTTCTTTTTGCTCAGATCGTAAGAGTCATAGCGTAATATTAAATAGCCTATAGACTTCCTCATGAAGTGGGCAATCAAAAACAATTTTTTTTTTAAACCGACTTGTAGTTCCAGAGATTACGCCTTCATACAAACTTACAAACTTTACCTATTTATAATAATTTTTAGTATAGATAAGGATCACAGAATCTTTGGTCTATATTAGATCACATTCTTTCTTTAAGACGTACTTTTTTTTTTTAATCTTCTGAATATAGGCTGACTGCTTAACAGAGACGTTGCCTGAGGTAGCAGTGCGGTCCCCCCCGGTGGGTTCCACCCCCGGTCGGTTCCCCCCCCCGGTAGTTTTCCGCATTGTCAAGGCGGGGGAGCTCAGTAGCCGTGGCTTGGTCACCCACGGTGAAGCGAAGAGGAACCCGAGGAGGGGCCGCCCGTCAGGGCTTTGGTCGGTAAGCCGACGACGTAGCGGCCAACAAGTAGTTTGCGGTGCCGCTTGGGCTACGTCGCAACTGAGGCGGGCCGCGATGTCGTATAGGAGGCATCGCGGCTGAAGGTTGGAGGCCGCGGCGGGAGAGGAGTGCCGGTATTGCGGTGCGCCGCTCTCCCTGCCTTTCGCGGCCTTGACGGGGTCGCCACCATCTGATGTAGGGCGCGATGGGGCCGCAGGAGTGGAGGAGTATTGGTATGACGTTGGCCGCTCTCCCTATCCTCTGCGGCCGAAAATTGGCAGGCGGCGGGGCCAATGACCTGACCCGTCGCAGGGAGATCAAGGGTGCCCCATGTGCCTGGTTTGGTCCCTGGGGTGGTCACGGTGTGCTATATGTTCTGGTGCGCCAGTGATGGGGAGCACTCCAGAATGCATGAGCATTACGGAAAAAAAAAGGTAGCAGCGCGGTGCGGGAGGTCTCAGTCAAGCGGTCGGCCTATAGCAGTAATGAGACTCCGAAGACCACTTAACTTTCAATTTAATTAAAAATTCAAATGTCGTAACATTGACGGATCAACCTAATTAGGTGCCCATCCCTTTCTATGATGAACCAATAAGATTATCAAGAGGCACTTCAAGTTACTCAAGTCGATTATAATCTCGTGTTCACTCAACCTGACGAACTTGGAACCTTGTAGGTCCTCGAAATTTCTTCAAAGATATACGTTAATTCTCGACCAATAATTCGAAATGTCGCAATTCACAGAAAAAAATCTCATTACTATTTGGGTGTTATCGCTTTGATCTTGGGTAATCGATTTTCAAATGAGTTTTTGTCGTTAGGCCTTCATTTATTAGATAGGTTTTAAGATTATTTGATGTTTAATTTATTTCTATTCGGCTGGCAAAGGCAAACTATTTACTTTTGGAGTTTGTAGTATCGTTTTGCTTATTTCTGCTAATGGATTTTCTCCATTGCTGTGATTGCGGACTTTCCAACTTGAACTACTATTTTTGTAATAAGAAATTTTAGTTCACTTGCGTAATTAGTTTTTACGACATTTTTTATTTTTAAGAAAGCCGCAAACCTTTTTACAGTGAACGTGATCATTTGAACGGCTATCTATAAATTGCTTCGATTCCCCAATATCAAAATCACCAGCACAACTTCGAAATCCCTAAATACAATATAATTTCAACAATTGGCAGAAGCTTCAACAATTGTGGCAGCCTTCTGCGAGCAATGCTTTACGTGACCAGAAACTGTTAACTTATTTAGCAAATAGCCATCGGTTGCACAATTAAACCAATTCTACCTGTCTGCAAAGGCGTGACTATCGGTCGCCTTCAATAATTAAGATACTGTTGCAGGAAATTCTGAACGGAATACTTTTATGGTTTTGAAGGGTAATTAAACTTGGTGCTCTTTTATAATGCTTTTTGTGCTAGAGGCAATATTTTAACTTAAGACCGATAGTTCGTGGGATATCTATGAATAATATTTGATGCAGCCGCGGGACTTCTGGCATGAACTAAGTTCAAAATGTAAATCCAAGTTTAATTTTGAGCTTCGTTTATGAGGAGTCTTCACACGTTTTTTTTATGGTGGCTGCAAAACTTTTGAAATGACCAAAAATTTAAAAATTTTGGCGCCATATTGGATTTTCATTTTGACCTCATTACCGGCTTCCGCAGTCTCGAAAACCATAAAATCGACCCCCCATACGATTTTTTTTTTAATTTTCGTAGCCGCGATCTTGAATTTTCATATCGACCTCACTATCAGCTTCAGCACACACGAAAACCATGAAAACTACGTTTCTCTCTCTGACTTTGTCTATTAAAAAATTCGCATGGAGAAAATTAATAAAAATGATTAAAATTACACTTTTAGACTAAAGCAAAGATTACACGAAAAACAAATTACCGTTGCCAAACTTCATATGCCCAAAGATAAAAGCTGGAGGTAAGAAAATACAATATGCGAACTTTGCCTTTAACCCAAAAAAACAATCCTCTTTACCAAACACAAAATTCAATATGTCTAATACGAAGGAAGAAAATTTGAAAACTCATCAATAGAACAAAACGTTATCCCGAAAGTAATCATAAGTTACCGTAAACGACATGAAAGCGGGCCCAAGGTCGGGACAAATTATCATGAAGTCAATAAATAAAATCGGAGTCGTACAACTCATTTAGAAGTTCTGATAGACGAAGCTGGAAAGTATAATTGATGGACTTAACTGTGTAATGGACATAATAATGGGAATAATGAGGTAGGGGGAATTCTCTGAAATGAGTTACTGAATTGCTAGTAAAGTAAATTACGCACACAGATAAACTTTCAGACATATCCCAGAAATTCCCTGCGTATTTCAATTAGTGAATAGTCCCGGGAAATCCCGGAACCGAAAGTACCGGGAAATCCCGGAAATTTGCGTCGTTTATGGAACCGGGATTTTTAAAATCAATTCCCGGTTCTTTCGGTACTTTCGGGAAAAGATACTTCTCGTTTCGAATATTTCTAATTTTATAGCATAAAGCCCGACCGCTTAAAGCGTGGAATACCTACCATGCACAACCTACCTAGCATGCACAAGAAGCATGCATGCTACAAGAGCATGCTGCACGAGGGTGCGGGAGGGGCTGGTGGCGGCCATCGCGTCTTCGGAATGTTGTGTTTTGCGTTGTGTTTGTGATTTTGGTGGACAGTGCTTCGCAAAAAAGACTCAAACAAGACTGGTTCTTTTGGGCAGAGCCAGCTTACGAAACTAAAGACCGATGATGGCAGGATCGTATCCGCCAAACCTGAGCTGTTGAGAGAGATTCTATGGACAGTTATACACGTCAACAAGTAACCCCGTTATGGATCTGGCAAACGACCCAAGAGCTAGATTGATCGGACACTATACTGAAGACATCCCGGACGTCAGCCTGTACGAGATTAGGATGGCTCTGAAGCAGCTTAAAAATAAAAAGGCGCCGGGTGATGACGGAATTACGGCCGAGCTCCTGAAGGCCGGCGGAAAACCCGTTCTTAAGGCCCTTCAGAAGCTGTTTGATTCCGTCATCGTACTCGAGGACAAAACACCACAGGCATGGAACAGAGGTGTGGTGATACTTTTCTTTAAGAAGGGCGACAATGCCTTTCTTAAGAATTATAGGCCCATCTCACTTCTGAGCCATGTCTACAAGCTGTTGCCGCCTCCTGAACAAGCCGGATTCCGTAAAGGCTTTAGCACCGTAGACCACATACATACGATACGCTGCGACAGGTTATACAGAAGACGGAAGAATATAACCTGCCTTAACGTTTGTGGACTACGAGAAAGCCTTTGATTCGATTGAGACATGGGCTGTGCTGCAGTCTTTTGAACGGTGCCAGATCGACTATCGGTACATCGAGGTGCTGAAGTGTCGGTACGAAAACGCCACTATAGCAGTCCGACTCCAGGATCAGACCTCGAAACCTATCCTTTTGCAGCGAGGTGTGAGACAGGGCTGAGACTATGGAGGACCTCAGTACAATGCTCGATGACCTCAGTAGAGCTTCCGAAAGAGTGGGTCTTAAAATGAACATGGACAAAACGAAGGTCATGTCAAATGCCCATGTAACACCCACTCTCATAAAGATCGGAGACACTACACTTGAAGTCGTGGACGAGTATGTTTACCTAGGACAAACTGTCTAGTTAGGTAGTTTTAACTTCGAAAAAGAGGTCGATCGTCGAATCCGACTCGGCTGGGCAGCGTTCGGGAAGCTACGCAATATCTTCTCGTCCCACATACCTCAGTGTCTCAAGACGAAAGTCTTTGACTAGTGCGTGTTGCCAGTGATGACTTATGGCACTGTAACGTGGTCACTCACAATGGGCCTTATAAGAAGGCTGAAAGTCACCCAAAGGGCAACGGAGAGAGCTATGGAGTTTCCCTACGTGATCGAATCAGGAATGAGGAGATCCGCAGGAGGACCAAGGTAACCGACTTAGCCCGAAGAATTGCCAAACTTAAGTGGCAGTGGGCAGGGCACATTGCTCGCAGAACAGATGGTCGATGGGGCCGAAATGTTCTGGAGTGGCGACCGCGTACCGGTAGACGTAGCTTTGGAAGGCCTCCCAAAAGGTGGTCCGACGACCTTGTGAAGGCCGCGGGAACCCGATGGATGCGAGAAGCACAGAACCGGTCGAAGTGGAGGTGCTTGGGGGAGGCCTATGTCCAGCAGTGGACGTCTTTCGGCTGAAATGATGATGATGAATTATGTTAATAAATAACAATTTAAAAAATGCCGGTTAAGATTATCTAATCAATAATATTGAGACTGATTAATGCTACGCTAAAACTCCACTGTTCCTTTTCTTTTTTTTATAGATATTAAAGCAAGTTTTGAATTATAATTTGGTTATGCAGAATTGCAATAGGAGTCATGTTGATTTAAATCATTTGTTTGGAGAAGATGTTTAATAAAAATGTTTCTGATAAATATTATCTAGGATTAGGTACAAAAATGTTTTAATGATTATTTATTTATTTGTTTATTATAATCTCCCTATCACTATCATTACAGGTGTATACCTAATGCGATAGCGTGGTCTTAAAATTAACATACAATTTAAAACTATGAATAACGTAAAAACACACAAACGTACAAGTAATACAAGTATGCATCAAACCTAAATAAAAGAAAACAAAATAAAATAAAAACAACAACATATGGCCTACTCTAATCTACATTATAACATAAAAGGAACAGCAGTATTTTTGCGAGTTCACTCAAATGGCATGTAAATACATCGATCTTCTCGTGAAGCTCGTTAATAACCCGAATAGCGCGAGTCAATGGTGTTTTGGCGAGAAGGTTGGTCCTGGCAACCGGCACGGCCAACAGTGGCGGGCGGCGCCGCCTCCACACATAGCGCTCTGGTACACACACACTCAGGCGCTGCAGTACTCCTGGGTTATGCTCCATGCCACGAAGAAACCTAACCAGATACGCTACAAGCGTGAATTCCCGTCGCACCCTCAGTTGGTTGTACCCGACCATACCGAGCACAAACAGAGTGGGGTACATCAACGGGTAAAATGGATATACCCCATATAATTTCTTGTACAAATGGCGCGTGAACTTGTTCTGGACGCGTTCCAGCATTACTGAGTACTTGGCCTCATGCGGAGCCCATATGACAGCACTATGCTCCAGATGACTCCTGACAAGTGCGTCATACAGGACTCTGACTGTTGCGATGTTAGTGAAGTGCCTTGTCTGTCGCAGAACAAATCCTAAGTTTCTAAACGCCCTTTTACAGATCCCCGTAATATGATCGCGAAACGATAGTTCGGGAGTGACGATAACCCCTAAAGCCCGCACCTCAGAAACTCGTTGCATAGGCGCGGCGCCCACCACGTACTGGTGAACTAGAGGAGCACGCGCGCGCGTAAAACTCATCACCGAGCAAAATTAATTAATTTAGCATTATGTTAATAAAGATGTTGCTGGTAGAATATGCGTAGTTACCAATAAAACAAGAAATAAAACGTTTTATTTGATTTGATTTAAATGTTTTTATTTTGCCCTGTCATTTCGTCTTTCTTTTACTTTCTTCGTTTCAACTCTTCATCTTTTAAAGGCTTACTTAAAGTATCGAAAGTACCGGGAATCCCGGTTCTTTAGCCAGAATGTCCCGAAAATCCCGGTTCTTTAAAACAGAACCGGTTCTGCATTCCCTAATTTCAATGTGTGAGTGGCGATTCAAATAGAGAGATGGAAATGGAACGCAAAATTCTCTGAAATATTAACGTTATATAATTAGGTCAGGAACCTGTCAAAATCCACTCGAACGACTTATTAATCAATACTGCTACTACAGATACCCCTTAAACGAGTCGAAGAAGTGAAATTTACTAGAGCAGTTCATCGTTAAGTTGGGGATACAATGGTCTTGCGGTAACACTGACTAATTGAGGGACCCTAACATTAGTCTTACGTCGTTAATGAAATGAAAGGGTTAGTGTGTCGTTTACTACAGTCGATTTTGAAGTCAACTGTTTGGAAGTTACCTACGTTAGTTTTGGCTCTTTCTTTCTCTTTATGATTATTACTTGATGCTTCATCATAATCTGTCTCGCTTAGGGTCGTAGCATTTTGCTGAAGGATGGCCGTTTTTGCGTAGATGTGACGCATAATGTTCCCCCAACTTGCTTTTTTTTGTGTTTTTTTTCTGCGTCATGTTTGCCGTAAATAAATTTCTTATTTATTTGCAGTGAATGAATTGATTTCACAAAATTGGGTCAATTATTGGAAATCGGGTATTAACGACGTGGGAATTGAGTCTTACATTGAACCGCATGGTAATCGTCCTGTGTTTAACGTGAATCGGCTATTAGTCCTCTTTTCAGCTTCGATCGACCATCGTAATCTCCGTTCGTCTCTGACCGGTGATTGCAAATTCCATTTCATGTAATCGTAACCCTCTGATCAATTCTGTTTATTGGCATATTAAAATGTTTACCTATATACAGTTTATTTTTATATCGTTCTTTCTATCTTAGTAGATCTGTTTAGTAATATGTGGATAACATTGTGAGTAGTGTATTTGTTATTTTTATTATTAAGTTCTTTGTTTATTTATTATTTTACTGCTGTTTGTTGTCCTTAAATAAATAAATAAATGGTCTACTTGAACCAGTGAGTGCTCAAACATTGTGGTAGGATCTGTGCATTCGAGCTCTGTAAAGGGAATGCTGAAGTAAATTTGCTTTTTGATCGAACTAGCCTTGGAACTTTCATGTCAAAAGTCACGGCAGAGAATGCAAAAACTTAACCTTGTCTTTACATTCACGTGGGTAGTTAAGGATAGTTTTTAGACATAATTATGTAGGTGTATAGCTTTATTTTGCAAGTTTGTTTTGCTCCAATATTATTGCTATAGTTAATACAGCACAAGAATCGTGAGTAACAGGCAGAGATAAAATGTACTATCAAACAACATTCAAGACAAACAAAGAAGCAACATCAATTGTCTTGCGTTCCTCTCCGAATTCAAAATCACTATTCCAAGCGCGCACTACTTCAGATAAATTAAGCGAGCTAATCCAATTTGGTGTATCAACAGAATTACTTTCAACGTTCCCCCTAAGCGCAATAATTTATTGAGGTAATTTCGTCACAGTTTGATAATTTCCCATTTTTATGGGTGAAACCCCTATAAAATTTATGCCGTCGTAATACTGGGTATTCTTGCGTCGTGATGCTATAATTGATACGTTGCCGTTTAGGCACTTCCCACTCGGCAATAAAGAGAAGTGAAACGTAAAGTTTTTTCGGCGACACCAGCCAGTGGGTTGCCTAATTGTTTACTTCTTATCGCACTGGAAGTTTTCCACTCAATAAGTTGGATCGTATAAACACATAAAATATAGACATCGTAAAGATACATAAAGGACGATTATCTGAGAAAAGATGTAGGTTGAACATTTTTTTCGTTATTCTGAATATTCGATAGAGAAAAGAATATTATTAGAAGTCAGAAATTATTATTGTAACCTTCCCGTTTGTAACGGCCAAGAAGAGGGCTACCTTTCGGTTTGGTGAAGGGTGGATGGAAAATATTTTATAGGTAATTTGCCAATAATGACTGCCGGTGTGAAAGTGGACGAGTTTAATCTTTTTAGTCGTTGATTTGAATAAGCTTTAAGCAAAAGAGTGGAACTCTTTACCAGCGTCTGTGTTTCCGAGCGCATATAACCCGAATCTCTTCAAAGTAAGAGTGAACAGGCTCCTTCTGGGTAAGCTCACTCCATCGTCGACTTTGTCTCTGTCACCTCTGACCTAGACTAGAGTCAAGAGCAAACCCATTTCAAATAAAAAAAAAAAAAAAACTACACTTTGGATATTTAGTACACTTACTAAGAAAATATAATTTTCAAAGTAAAGTATCAAATTTTAATGTCAAAGTCATTTGATCGATTTTTTAAATTTGTAAATTGCAATTTGTTTATACAATTAGGACCTTTATTTTTCAAATACGACACATAAACTTTACAGCATATATTATGACTGACGAAAAATTTATAAAATCTTATAATAAT
This sequence comes from Mesoligia furuncula, assembly GCA_916614155.1. Classification (NCBI taxonomy): domain Eukaryota; kingdom Metazoa; phylum Arthropoda; class Insecta; order Lepidoptera; family Noctuidae; genus Mesoligia; species Mesoligia furuncula. Next base: position 30,675,070 of record OU744793.1, read on the forward strand.
CAAAATTACCATGCAAAATTGTACTGTTTACTTAGATGACCTCATAATTCCACAAACAGCAGTAGCAAGTTTCCAAGTAAGCTAAGTAAGCTAATGACAGCAAGATGTAGTGGTAGCTAGTTGGATTGTAACTCAGTCGTGCGTTAGCATAGCTTATCTGATTATACCGCCTTTGTTTGTGAATGCTCGTCAATATTCTCTGTGTAATGCTGAATTATTTGTGCTGACGAGTTTATTTTATTACTAGCTGCGCCCCGCGTAAGTATCGATCCCGTAGGAATATCAGGATAAAAACTAGCCTATATATTAATCCAGGGTGTCAGCTACCTCCATACAAAATTTTATCAAAATTGGGAGAGCCGTTTGGGAAACTGTAATTTCTAGCTGTATTGCCAAGTCAATCTATTTATTTAAAACATAAAAGATTTTTAATATTTATATGGTCAATAAAATATGATGTTAGGTTAGCTAATTACGTAATAACTTGAGGTCCCTTAAATAAATAAAACTGACAAAAAAAAAAAAAAAAAAAAAAATATAATAAATATAAATTAACCGACTTGGTATTACATGGATCTCTCAACTTTTTATGGTAGAAGAACTGAGTTGCGAGACTTGGCTTTTTTACAAGTTATGTGTTTGATGGCATCTCACTTCTTTTTGTAGATTGTCCTACTTTTTTCCTTTCCGGTATCTTTGAACTTTTTTTTTACATTATCCGTTGACCATTTTACAAGTTGCCTTTGAACGTAAATATATCTAGGTACCTATCTACACCTATTACTCCATTATATTATACATATACAGGTACACTGATTCATTAACTGCATGTGTAACTTTGTAATCCCTTATATTTATATGGGATTACAAAGTTATTTATGCAGTTGGTGTATCTAAAAAGTGGACTCAAATTGCAAAATATTTTAGTTTTTCCTTGATTTATACACTAAACACTAATTGTATTCCAATTTGAAGCTTCTATGTCTGCTAGAAGTGCCTTAGAGTTTTGATGATCGGACATTCAGCAGGTGAGTGACAGAATTAAGAAACTTTGACTAGGTAGTTATAATTCTAAAACTACCGGTTCAAATCGAATGAAACTAGAAACATACCATGTTTATACAATGCCTGCTTGGTTACTGAAAATGCTGCCTTCTAGTTTTATCCACAACGAAGTTATAGGGGGTCGAAAATGGCCTGAACTGCTTCGAGAAAAGGATGGTACGGCCGTGCCGCTTTTTGCTCGACTTAGCGGGGGCACTCCCGTGCCCACAGATATGGAAAGGTAGCGCAGGGCACTGGCTGTGGTTTCATGGTTGTTCAGTTTCCGTGAAACTAGCTCTTTTCAAGGCCTACTGCCAAATATTTTACACCAGCAGCTTTTGGGATAACCTTACCCTAAAAGCAGACAATGGCCTGCGCAAAAATGCCTTCAGGGCGCTGTTGAGGCTTCCACCTTACTGTAGTGCGTCAGCGGTAAGGTATGATCGCTGATGCGCACACTGAGGACTACTTTGCGATAATGCGGAAGAAAATTGCCTCAGTAATATTCCGAGTGAGAGGAAGCAGCAACAGCATTCTGAAGGTGTTTACAGAGAGGCTGGATGGGCCTACAATGGGGAGGTTATCAAGCTACATGTTGACAACAAAGCTTGTTAAACCTTCCTGTGATTGTGATTGTCGTTTTCATTTTAGTGTCCCTGCATGTTACTAATATAGTTTTTAAGTAAGATGTAATACTGACACCCTATGGGCCTTGATGCCTGACAATGAGATATTTTTATTTATTTATTATGGAGGACGTCGTGTTAACTCCGTTTGGTTTTTGTTATTGCTGAAGAAACAGGTCGATTATATTTTATAACTAGCTGCGCCCCGCGGTTTCACCCGCAGAAATGTCGAACCCGTGGGAATATTGGAAAAAAAGTAGCCTAGGTATATGTTAATCCAGGGTGTCAGCTACCTCCATGCAAAACTTTATCAAAATTGGTCCAGCCGTTTGACCGTGAATTAGTAACAAACATATATACACAGACACACACACACACACAAACTTTCGCCTTTATAATATTAGTGTGATTGGTAGGTGTCTTTCTAAAGGCTCATTTAGGTTATCGAGGAAAGAGGAAGGTGAAATCTTCAATACTTAGCTGTAAGCGTAGATGTTTTCCGGTTGGTAATATTGTAATGTCGTAAAGTTCTTGAAACATTGTTTTATTTTCAGGAAACAAAATTCATTATAAATAGGCTTTATTGTCTTGATAATAAAAGGTCATTAGGAATTTCCCTATTGAGGTAGTCAGCTACCTACCCGAGGGACTCGTGGCTTCATAATAACAGCCGCACAGGTCGATCGATCAGGTTAAGCTACGCTTGCCGCGGTTGGTCTGTGGATGGGTTACCATCTTTACATACTGAGACCTCACCGTGCCTCGGAAAGCACGTTAAGCCGTTGGTCCCGGCTGTCATTCGTGGATCACAATCGTTACGGGTAGTCAGAAGCCCGAAAGGCTGACAACCAGTCTTACCAAGGGGTATCGTATTACCCAGTAACTGGGTTGTGGAGGTCAGATAGACAGTCGCTCCATGTAAAATACTGGTATTCAGCTGCATCCGGTTAGACTGGAAGCCGACTCCAACAAGGTGGGAAAAGGCTAGGCAGATGATGATGAGGTAGTTAGCTCAAATCAATACTGAAACACAAGCACGACAATTAAAACAAATTCTTCAACAATAAATCTTACCTCAACATCTCATAGCATGTATGTATATCTATTGTTTACTTTTATTTTCCTGTTCTTATCACTTTGAGTTTCAATTAAACTATTAATTTTCTTTGTGAATGCTGTACCAGTACAGCGTCCTAATGTTTGCTGCACCGGACGACGTCAATACGTCGGCGCCGGCTGTCGCTGAAAACCAGCGCTGGGGCTCTGTCTTGCATAGGGTCGCAGCATAATGCTGAGCGATAGCCGTTTTGCGTGGATGTGACGCATGTTTCCCCCAACCCTTTCTTATATTTTTTTGTTTATGTTCTTCATTGCGTCATGTTTACCGCAAATAAACGTATTTCTTCTACCTTAAGTAAATAAAAAAGGGCATCCTAAACATTAGTTACCCGAGACAATAGTCACTAATAAAAACCCAAAGGTAGCGCGAACTCCAAAATAAATCTCAATTCAGCTAATTCGCATCGTCGCATGTGGAAGGCGAGTCACGTAAGGCAATTGATAAAGGGTGCAGAGCACAATTCCGCGTCAGGCTGGCACTGAGGCCTCTTTCAGAGTGAACGCGCGATGAGTGGGGCAGTGGAGGGCGCGGTGGCGGGCGCGATCAGGTGGCTACAGTCAAGTGCATCACGAGTAGTTAACGTTTGCCCACAGGGTAAAACAATAGACGATCGCTTGCTAGCTAATCTGCTTTCGCGATTTATTTGCAAAAAATGTAAACAAATATGAATTTATGGAAAAATAACTTTAAATCCTACACAATAAAGTTTAGCATTTTTATAACTTTTTCAATAGTGCTAGTCACTCTGAAATCAACTTAGTTACCTTTAAAATACAGTTGATATTTTTTTAACTTGAAATAACATTAAATGATTTTTCTGTAAGTAGGTATGTACTAACACTTTTACACGTCAATCATATTTTTTTAAACTAGATGAAGTCGGAGTTTCCTATCTGTTTATTCTGAGAAGAAAGACCGACACAAACTCAGAAGTCGCAGTCTCTTTTAAAGTCCAGACAAAATCTTGGTCAGATCGTGTAAAGACCATGTAGAATGGTCTTTTGAGGAAAGAACCACACAGATTGAGTGGACCTGTCCAATCAGTGCACGCATTTGTCAAAAATCGTGCAGCTCAACTCAGAACTTGAGGAGCTCAACGATTCGACGAAGAATACCAAGGAAAGGACATTTGGGTAGGCCGCGCAAATTACTCAAACTGCCAGATCATGATTAAAACTAAGAAGGAAAATAGAAAAAGAAATGACCCACATAGTCCTCACATTCACAATAATTAAATAAAAAATAAATACTTTACAAAGTAAATATGGGTTGTTCCCAAAGTACCTACTCCAAAAAGATTTCTCAAACTACTCCATGAAAAATATAATATTTTTAATTAGGTTTCATTCTACTCCATGATAATATTAAAATGTTCTCGAACTTCTCCACCCCATTTTAATCAAAAAGCTAATTTAAATATGTACCGGATTACTATAAAAGGGTAGCTGACGTACAGTAAGGCTCAAAAGCTTTGCAAATATATTTTAAGTATAAAGAAATTTTTATAATACATAAAATACAACGATCATTTTGAGTCTTATATTTGTCATTAATTCAAAAATTAAAAATATTCAAAAATCAACATGTCATTGTCTAAATAAAATCCATCAATGTCAATGTGTATATAAAAAATCCGGACATAATCTTTGATCATAATCTTATTAATTTGAAACCTACGTTTGAATAGACTTTAGATCGCTCAGTCACGTCGCTCCAGGCGCCTGCCATAAAACCGCGTCGTAACCAACCCAATCGTCACCTTCATTTAGTTCGGGTATCCTCGCGTCCGCTGAAAATCGCTTTTAACCTTTTGAGCACCACACGTCAAAAAATCAAAAACGTACCCTCGGCGTCAAAGTCTGTCATGTAGTCAAACCGTGGCGTGCTGGACATATTTTGGTTTGTCATCTATACCTGACTGAGCCGTTAAAAGGTTAATAGGACGTCATACGGAGGGATAGTCACTACACTATGTACGCAATAAACGTCGTTTTGATACTTCGCACCCGCTTTAGCACCCGCGAAAGCTCTTCACCCTGGACGAGGGCTGACACTGAAACATTCGACATGAGCCCCTCTTGGATGAATGGCAATTGTCTGAGCGAGTGGCTTTTGCATGAAGAGATGGAGATGGAAATAGTTAGAGATATTGTTGAAAGTGTGTTGTTGTTAGTGAGGAAAGAGTTTAATATTGATGATGAGGTTATCATGAGTGTTTACATACTTTTGTGGTATTGGATCTTTTGATACTTAAGACACTCATAATACAGTGGTTATTACAACTGATATTTAAGTGAAAAATCATAATATCATAGGAGTAACAGACAGTCAGCTGTGCAGAGCCTGCATGGAGGATGACGAGACAGCGGCACATGTGCTTCTAAACTGCCCGGTGGTCAACACGTACAGGATAAAATACTTCGGTACCCTACGTGAGACGGTCAGTAACATCAAGGCGTTGCTGGCCTTCCTTGAGGAGCTGGGGTGGATCGTATAATCGATATTCCCACCCGTACGCAAAATACGCGCATTGACGTGGAGTTGCAGAAACCAGCCCGTATTACCTATTAAGTGGAAAATCGTTTAACGTAGTCGGCGCTAGCCGTCAGAACTACCTTTAAGTACAGTGAGAGAGTGAGAGAGGAAGAGAGAATAGTATGTACGTGATACTGGATAGAATTATAAAAGGAGTTGATACGGTTGGATTTCAACAGAACTAGTGAAATGTGTGAAATGTGTGTGTGTGTAGTGTGCTGTGTATGTGATGATGATTAGTGAAATGTTGGTGTACTACAGGTAGGTACACATCTGCCCAACCCTTCGAAAAATATTGCCGTGTTGTTATGTACAGTAGCGACAATACACAAATGCAAAAAACATTCGGAACGTTCTTGATACGTACAACCTCAAATATTTCAGATCTCAAATAAACAGGAATACATTAAAATCAATTCAAACAACACGTAACGAACAAACCAAAAATATAAAATTGACTCCCACAAGAATCTTATGTAATCTAATACAAACATAACGAACAAACCAAAATCATAAAATTTACTCCCACAAGAATCTTATGTTATACAAACAATGTGGCGAAACTGTGTTATGATTGTTTTGGTTTTGTTTATATTTCTAGCCAAGTTCAGAAGCAAACAAGCAAATATTGCGTATACAGGGTTATTTTAAACCGGCTAGCCAAACTCCGCAGACGCAAAGAGTACCTTCGATATCTAACCATCATGAAAATACAAAAAAATAAATTAATATGATTAAAAAAAATTGTTGTCTTTGACCGCAGTTATTGTAGTCTTTTGATCATCATCATCATCATCATCATTTCAGCCGAAAGACGTCCACTGTGCTGGACATAGGCTCCCCCAAGCACCTCAACTTCGACCGGTTCCTGCGGCTTTCACAAGGTCGTCGGACCACCTTGTGGGAGGCCTTCCAACGCTACGTCTTCCGGTACGCGGTCGTCACCCTAACCCCCAGGGTACACCCCTGTACCCTGCCCACTACCACTTAAGTTTGGCAATTCTTCGGGCTATGTCGGTTACCTTAGTTCTCCTGCGGATCTCCTCATTTCTAAGACTTTACATATACTTATCAATTTAAAACTCTGTTTTTAGGGTTCCGTAGCCAAATGGCAAAAACGGAACCCTTATAGATTCGTCATGTCTGTCTGTCCGTCTGTCTGTCTGTCTGTCTGTCTGTCCGTCCGTATGTCACAGCCACTTTTCTCCGAAACTATAAGAACTATACTGTTGAAATTTGGTAAGTAGATGTATTCTGTGAACCGCATTAAGATTTTCACACAAAAATAGAAAAAAACAATAAATTTTAGGGTTCCCCATACTTAGAACCGAAAATCAAAATTTTTTTTTTCATCATACTCATACGTGTGGGGTATCAATGGGTAGGTCTTCAAAAATGATATTGAGGTTTCTAATATCATTTTTTTCTAAACTGAATAGTTTGCGCGAGAGACACTTCCAAAGTGGTAAAATGTGTGTCCCCTCCCTGTAACTTCTAAAATAAGAGAATGATAAAACTAAAAAAAATATATGATATACATTACCATGTAAACTACCACCGAAAATTGGTTTGAACGAGATCTAGTAAGTAGTTTTTTTTTAATACGTCATAAATCGTAAACCGCAATTTACCATTCATTCAATCAACTCAAAAATAAAAAAAAACATTTAATTTCATAAACATAAACCTTATGCATAAACCCGGATGGTACGGAACCCTCTGTGCGCGAGTCCAACTCGCTCTTGCCCGGTTTTTATTTAGGGTAGCTCCCTTACATGTGAAGTGGGGATGAATATTTTTTTCGTCGTGTACCCCATCGTGTTGGGTATCGTTGAATAGGTCTTGACTTGACTTGGGATTGCTAAAATTATTTTTCAATTTAATGCTCCATTTACGAAATATTAAACTTTAAAGTGCAAATTTTTGTTCCAGTAGGGCGTCCCTCCCCCCTCTAAAAGCTAAACTGCGGGCTTGAAAAATCTTGATGATAGTGCATTTCATGAACTTTAAAGGAAAACTATAGCGGTTAAGATAACATTATTAGTTTAGCAGTAATAGTAAAGTAATTAATCCATTAAAGTGACTAAGATGAAGTACACTCGAGAGCAATGAATCCGGGTCACTTAAAGAATGTTAAAAATCTCGGAAACTAAAAATGATAGGTTAATGCAATAAATTGTATTTAATAGACAATGTAATACTCCTTAAATTAAAGTAAAAAAAATATGAGTCACCATACATTTTATTAACACAAAATTACATAAAGAAAAAAACTGCTGATCTCTCCTTAAAACAAAAATAGGAAACATGAGATTTTTGAACTTTATTACGATTTTCTTGAATTTTAATACTTCGTATTGCCTCCTCGTGCTTCCATTACTGCGTTTACGCGGTTTGGCAAGCTGTACACCAAGTTCCTTATACGATTTTGGGGAATATTCTCCCATTCCTCTGTGAGAGCAATTTTGAGCTCACGAAGCGTGATTGGGGGAGGGTTTCGTTGTTTTACGCATCTGCCTAGCTCGTCCCAAGCATGCTCGATCGGGTTGATATCCGGGCTGCGCGCTGGCCACTCCATACGAGTAATGTTCATCTCTTGAAGGTAGTCATTCACTGTATGCGCTGCTGAATGGGTCGCACACACCTTGAATGTTAATCTGAATGATAAGTCACGGATAGCCAAAGATGATGGTTTATTGAGTATATTTAACTACCACGTAACTAATGCTATATGAATGCTATGTGAATGAGTACAGCTGATTATGAACGCTGATCGTGTACTGTCGCGTTACACTATAATTTGTGCAAGGCGACGGAAAAGTGTTGATCCCTGCAATGCGCGCGTGCCATGTACGATATCTGACTCGTACATATTCCCGGGCGAGAGAGATGTGAATGGATGATGAGAATGAGTTTACAGAGTGCTTAAATGCTAAACTTATAAATTTCACCCAAGTTACAATACATAAATTAAATCTATTCTTAGCCGTAACTTGAATTAGTCACTGTCACCAGACACTGGTGTGACGAAAGCAGGAGCTGGTGTCCTCTTGTGGCGTTTGATGCTGCTGAGTAAGCTAGCAAAGCTTTTTAATTCAGCCGCCTCTTCTCGTGGCTGTTTCGAGTCTCTAATGCGTGGCGTCGGATCGACGACGGGGGTCGCGTGCTGTCTGCGCGCCTGCGGCGCCGGAGGCTGCGTCGCGGAGTCCGACTGTAAGTTGGCGCTCCTCTGCCGACGACGACAAATCCACCGACCCATATAAATTGCGGCTACTAGTACAGCGCCCGACAACAACACGTAGATTGCTGTGTATTGATGGATATCGTGGCTTGAAATTCCCGAGTTCAAGGCGTTTTCTGATTTCATCTGCTCGATCTGTTCTTTGATGTGCCGCAATGAGCTTTCGTGATCAGTGATGTTGATTTCAACTTGTGCCAAGGTGACGTTGATGATGTGGTTGATAGGTGCGATTTGCTGTGATTGCAGGTCAACCGTAGTTTTCATTTCTGAATATCCCAGTTTGTGTGAAAAGACGGTGAAGTCTTGACCTTTAATTACGCAATCTGAATCCAGTGCTATGACCCCGGCCTTAGCGATTTGTATTGCGGTAATCTGATACTCGCATATGACACGAAGTGCACACTGCCCGCAACAATAATAAAGGTAAGTATTTATTTTGTTCAATTCCATCCAATTATTGCGGCATGCTGCTATGTTTGTAAGACATCTGTTTGTGCCCATATCTTTGATACACATGCTGTCTTCTGACTTAAACTGGAAAACAGGTTTTCTGGAGTGACAGAGGCGACTAGACTCGTCGTACTGCACACATTGTTGTATGTCTCTCGCTGTCATCGTCAGATAGGTGTCTTTGCGTAAGTTAATCGCGATGTAATCTGATATCGGCATGACGGCGACTGTAGTGTTACCATGTTGTTGTGGTATTGCTATGAGTTGATATAGGTCATAGCTCTCTCTGTTGACCAGTGGTATTCTAATTTCAAATATGAGGTACTGCTGTGTTACCCTTGTTTTGACCTTCAGAAGGTGGTAAATTTTTGGTAGTTCAGTCTGTATGTTTTCTATCGGTAAGGATAACTCTCGCGATAATTGTCCTGAGATTATGCTGAGTTGATCTCGTAATTGCTTCGGCGATAGCAAATGAACGCTGAACATTCCATGATGGATGTCTGTTATTGTGTCGATTATTGTATCTTGTATAGATTTTAGCTTCGTGAGCATATTTGTAGCTATGACGGTGGACAGTGCTAGTTCGTTCATCACTTCTTGTTCTTGTAAGTTTTTGTTCAACATATTGGTGGCCTTTGTAAGATTGTTTAAATGTTGATTGATGGCCTTGTGTTGCCGATTGATTGACTCTTCAGTTCTCTTGAGTAAATTATATTCTGCTTCTACTACTGAAGTCTGGTTCTTCCACAAGAGTGCCAAGTGATTTTCATTTTCTTGTATAAGAGAAATATCTTGCTTGTATTGATCGGCGAAACGTTGGTCTAAAACTCCAAATAAGCTGTTGGCAACATAACCCACACCGTCGATGAGGCCTCGCCGCCGTCGTGTGCGTTCTTCAAAGTGCTGATTCAGTAACATTCCGTTATAGTACTTCGGTTCGTCATGAGAGTGACGTAGCTGCAGTAGGATGATGTCACATAGAACTTTGTTTGTTTCTCTTTCACAGACGCTGTTTATTTGTTTGAGGTATTTGTCGAAGGTTGCCGAGCCGTCCCAATAAGGGTTCATGTCGTAATACACGATGAGTTTCCATTCGTCGCGAATGAACTGCATGTTTGAGATTCGGTCAAAATAGAGTGCTTTGTGTATTGTTGTCAAAGTATATGGAGATGCTAACTGTTCGTGGCCAAAGACGGATGTCATGAAGAGAAATAGTCTAACGAGAGTTGCTATCAGATTAGACGTCATTCCAGGTCGTCGTTTTGATTGGCTGTCTGACATTTTCCCTGTCTGCTCGTTTTCTGTAGTTGATTTGGGTTCAGATACCAACACTGACAGTTTTATCACTGGGCGCTTGAGATACCCATTTTTTGTTTTCAGGGTAACAACAACCCTGACCAGTCCATCGGTACCGGGATGTAGCTCGGTGACTCTGCCCAGAGCCCATCTTCCCGCGGGGAGGTTAGGTTCGTGAATGATGACCACGTCATCTACTCGAACGTTTTCGTGAGGTCTTCTCCATTTACTCCTTGTTGAGAGTATCGCAAGATATTCGGATTGCCACCTTTTCCAAATATCTTCAAAAAATTTCTGTGTTCGCTTCCACCTTGTTCTTTCATCTTGCTCGGTGTCTATAATAGTCAATATGGGGCCGCTGCTTAAAAAGTGTGAAGGAGTCAAATAATTTAAATCATCTGGGTCCTCTGTAAGTGCGCACAGCGGCTGACTGTTGAGACATGCTTCGAGTTGAGCCAGTAAAGTACTGTATTCCTCGAACGTGAGTTTTTGCTCACCAACGACACGTCGAAGATGATGCTTCAGACTTTTTACCGCTGCTTCCCAAAGGCCTCCTGCGCTTGGCCAGGCGGGGGCATTAAAATGCCATTGTATTCCCAACTCGTTGATCTCTGTATAAAACTCTTCGTTGAATGTCTTGCGTAGTTCTCTCAGTTCTAGCTGCAGTGCTTTGTTGGCCCCAACAAAATTGGTACCATTGTCGCTGTAGATATGATGTGGTTTACCCCGACGTGAAGACATGCGTTTTAGAGCAGCTAAGAATGCAGATGAGGTTAAGTCTGATACTAGTTCGAGGTGCACAGCTTTCGTCACCATGCACACGAACACTGCGATGTACCCCTTGCTTGTCTTCACTCCTCGCCCTTTATTGAGTTTCACATCAACGTATCCTGTGAAGTCAACGCCGGTGTGCTGAAAGGGACGCGAAGGATTGCTCCGTGATTCAGGTAAATCCCCCATCATTTGCTTTTGTATGACGGCTTTATGCTTCTTACAAGTAATGCATGCCTGTAATCGCTTCTTTACAGCTCTGTTTCCGCCTAATATCCAGTAGTTTTGTCTGATCCTCGCGAGCGTCGTCCGAGCCCCCGCATGAAACGTGCTTCGGTGGGCTTGATCGATAATAAGGTCAGTAACGTGGCTACTGTGAGGTATGATTAATGGATGCTTCATATTTTCGTCAATATTCGCATGCTTGAGTCTGCCTCCCACTCTCAAAAGTCCATCCCTGTCCAAAAACGGGTTGAGGCACAAAGTTTTGCTTTTGTTATGTACTTGCTCCTGTTTTCGCAGCATGTTAATTTCCTCCGAAAATTCCGTTTCTTGTACGTATTTTATAATCCTATGTTTTGCGGTTTCCAGTTCGTTTCCGGTCAAGTAAGCAGTGCGCTCGCTGTGACGTCGTGTGATACGTAGCACCCATGCAAACACCCGCACAGCGCGTGTCAAATTACTGTTTCTTTGTAGTATGGATTGTATTACGTCATCGCTATGAGGTTGACGAATAGTGACGTTGCTTTGTTTTGATTTTCGTTCCTCTTGATCCGTGACGTAGACGCACTTCTCTGCTTCTGATGACTCATCGAATCCAGGAAGAAATTGTGGGCCTCTCCACCACAGAATATGTTGCTTTAATTGCTCTGTTGTGATGCCACGGCTCGTACAATCAGCTGGGTTGTCAGCTGATTTTATGTAATGCCAGTTGTCAGATGGTATTACTTCTTTGATTTGTTTGACTCGGTTCGCTACGAATGGTGTCCAGCGATTGACGTTGCCTTGAATCCAGCCGAGAACTGCAGTGGAGTCACTCCATCCAAAAACTTTGATTTTGCGGCCGTTGAGGGCTTGCTGTACTTTTCGCATAAGTGTTGTAAGTAAATGCGCCCCACTCAGCTCTAGACGTGGTAAAGTGAGCTTCTTGTTCTCTGGCACAAGTCTTGTTTTTGCAGCGACGAGTGTAATGTTGGTATCAAGTTTACAGTACACGACACATGCATATGCTTTTATTGAAGCATCGCAGAAGCCGTGCAGTTGAATTATTGTGCTTTGCTCTTCTATCCGATACCATCTTTGAATTCTAAACTGGTTGATGATTTGTAGTTCTGCTTTAATTTGTTCCCACTCGGTGCTTATTTCAACCGGAAGTTGATCATCCCACTGAATGTTAGAGAGCCAAACTCGCTTGAATAATAGTTTTAATTTGGTTGTAATCGGAGCTAACCAACCGAGTGGATCAAATATCTTTGAGATATCTGATAGTAATGTACGTTTTGTATGTTGTTCTGTTGGTTCTGTTTTGCTTATTTTTAGCTCGAACGAGAATGTATCTTCATTGGGGTTCCATTTCAGTCCGAGCGTCTTTGTTGATTCTGCTTGCTTGAAATCAAATGATGGTTGATTTGAGGACGCTCTGCTGACGTTTTGAAGTAATTCTTCGTTGTTCGCTGACCATTTCCGTAAGATGAAACCTCCCGACCGTAGTAACCGGATCAAATCGCCTTGCAGTTGTTTGGCTGACGATAACGTGAAGCTTCCACTTACAAGGTCATCCATATAGAATTCTTTTTGCAACGCTTGTGCTGCCCTGCTGTGCTGATACTTGTGGCCTTCATCAGCTGCCAACTGTTTCAACGTCATCATAGCTAAGAATGGAGCTGCTTTCATGCCGTAAGTGACTGTCGTGAGCTGATATTCACGTAAACGTTGGTCAGGACAATTCCTCCAAAGTATCTTCTGATAGGCTTGCTGTTCAGAGTTGCAAAGTATCTGTCGATACATTTTTTCTATATCCGCCGTATATGCGAACTGATACTGTCTCCATCGCAAGATCAATGACATGAGGTCTTGCTGTAAGTTTGGGCCACGCTTCATGAGGTCGTTCAAAGTATGGCCCGTGGATGTTTTCGCCGATGCGTTGAATACTACTCTTAACGCCGTAGTTGTGGAATCGGCGCGCTGAACACAATGGTGAGGTAAATAGCAAGTCGGTGTCACGTTACTAATACACTCGACCATATTATGATTCAGTGCTTGATATTCATGAATGAACTGTCTGTATGCTTCTGCTAGTTGTGGCTGTTTGCTGAATTTTCTCTCAAGTTGCCTGAATTGTGCCAAAGCCACGGGTTTTGTAGTTCGTAGCTTTTCTTGAAAGTTTGGTTCGAACGGTAGCTCAACAATGTAACGACCTTCTTCGTCGCGAGTTGTTGTGTTCTTGTAGTGCTGCAAACAATCCAGATCATCCTGTGTCATTCCCGAGTTTTCGGCTATGTCTTCTACTGTCCAAAATTGTTGAATATCTTCAATGTTATTCGTCACAACGTTGCATTGAAATGTTGTCTGCACGTTTCCACATAAAATCCAGCCCAAACGTGTTTGCTGTGCGACTGGCTGTGATTTGTTGTGCCTGATGATACCTTCTTGGATTATGTCTGAGTATATCTCAGCCCCGAGTAGAATGTCGACAGGACGACTCTCATGAAAATCTGGATCAGCCAATGGGATATCTTCTAGAAATGTCCATGATTTTGGTTTTGTGAATGATTTGTTAGGCAAATTGCTTATCAAATTGCGCATAATGAAGACATCGGTGTCAAATGTATAATCACCGTGAATGGCACTGCACGTGATTCGTATGACACCTTTGCAATTATTTTCTTTCGCCCCGACACCGAATATGACACCTTTGCAGCGGCCACGCTGTAAACGTAGTTTTTGTGCTGCTTTTTCCGTTATCAGGGATGTTTGTGAACCCTGATCAAGGAGTGCTCTTAAAGTTATCAGGGACCCATCATATGCTTGCACTTTGATTAATGCTGTGGTAAGCAGCGTTTCTGTCACATCTTCTTGAGACACGTGGTTGCTGCTGTTGCCTGTTGTTTTCTTGCTATCAGTGGCAGCTGTCGTTTGTTGCACTGAGTTGCTGTTTGATTTCTGTCCACCCCATTTGCCATAAGCGTCGTGAAGCAGTGTATTATGATCTGAGTTGCAGACGCGGCATGTTTTTCTTGACCCACATTCCTTGCTATTCGTATGTACATTTAGACAGTTTTTGCATAAATTGTATTTTGCAACTGCTTTCCGTTTTGCGTCAGGCTGTAATTCGAGAAATGTTTTGCACGAAAACAACTTGTGCTCTTGATTGCAATGTGGACAGTTTGTTGGACTTTCATTGTCTTTTGTCAATGAATTTGATTTATACTTATTATTTTTGTTCTGATTAGCGCTGAATGCTTTATACGAATGAAATTTCTTGTTATTCTGTGCAGGCTCCGACTGAGATGATTTTGCTGTTTCTGGTTTGCGACGAGATGATTCCCATGATGTAAATTTTCCTTCTAGAAAATCGAGAAAATCTGCCAGTTTGGGTAGCCCGCGCGGCTCCGCCAGTGACTCTAAGTAGTCGTTATGAGTCACCGTATCCAACTTTTGTGAAAGCAAATGAACCAATATTGGGTCCCACGATGACGTGTCTACACCAAGGTTCTTGATTGCATTGATACATTCTTTCGTCGTATCGTGGAGTTTTTTGACTGATGCTGCCGATAAATGTTGAGTGATAGGAACACCGAGCAATGAATTGAGATGTGACGTGAAGATCAGTTTTCTGTTGTTGTATCTGCGGTTGAGGATCTCCCATGCAGTCTCATAATTTTCCGAGCTGATTGATAGGTGCTGAATGAGTTTCTCGGCTTCGCCGTTCACTTTGCTTTTAAGAAACTGCATTCTCTGTGCGTTAGAAAGAGACGGACTAGAATGGATGGTCTCAACAAACAAATTTTTGAATGATGTCCAGTGTTCGTAGCTACCACTAAATGCTGGAATTTCGATCTTCGGCGTCGACCTTTCTCGATGAGTAACCGACCACATTTTTGAGTTGATGGTTGCTTTCATTTGGTTGTAGACGAGCTCGCACGTGTTGTAAGACATCTCATATTGTACGTCGGCTTCATTGGGCAAACTGTCAAGCTCCCAGTAAAGTGAATCAACTGCTTTCCACCTTGAATCTAACACCTTTAAGGCGTCTTCACACTGCCAATTTTCTTTGAGGAGGTCCACATTGATGTTTGATGCGGTTCTTTGGAACGCTTTGATATTGCTCCTTTGTTTGCGTAGCATCTCGTCTGTTTTGCTATTACTTGCAATCTCAGCTATTTCAGGCACCTTTATTGAAAGGGGTGATTGGTTACCTAGTCCAGCTCCACCTGCGCCTTGCTCTTGAAGGAGTTTTGGCTCCAATGACTGCGAGGAGGTTGACGGTGCCTGCTCAAAAGTGAAGGCTGACGGCTTCAACACGGGTGACGCTGGTTTTTGTTCTTGAGTTAAATACTTGATAAAGAATTCCCTAGTGCTTCTGTAGAATTGTCTTGTCTGTTCATGGGAATCCTGCACAAAGTATTGATGAGAAGGATCCTCGCGCTCGCGAATCTTCTCATGGTTGTTTTGAAATTCAGCCCAATACTTGTCGAGAAGGTCTACTTTCTTCTGCACGCTGTCGGGAGTCTTACGGCTTCCTCCGTCTTTTTTGAAATTGATCAGAAGTTTATGCATCGCCTCCATGACTTGATATTGAGTTTGAATAACTCCCTCCATGATGGAAAAAATTAATACTTTGAGTCACCAACCTGTTTCTGACTATACTGCCGATATGCTTCGGTGATCTCTTTTATCTGCTGCCGCTGGTGTAATGATCTCCGCGGTCCGTATCCTCTGTCCAAGTGATGCTTCCGTTGTTGACCTGGGCAGATGCTGCTTCTGGTCGGCCAGCCCAACCGAATCGCCACCACACAAAGAACGCGGAACACTTATAATCCTGAGGCTCGAAGGACCAAAAAGATGTATGCGCTGCTGAATGGGTCGCACACACCTTGGATGTTAATCTGAACGATAAGTCACGGATAGCCAAAGATGATGGTTTATTGAGTATATTTAACTACCACGTAACTAATGCTATATGAATGCTATGTGAATGAGTACAGCTGATTATGAACCCTGATCGTGTACTGTCGCGTTACACTATAATTTGTGCAAGGCGACGGAAAAGTGTTGATCCCTGCAATGCGCGCGTGCCATGTACGATATCTGACTCGTACATTCACAATCCTACCTGTATGAGGTCGGGCATTGTCATGCATAAATATAGCATCCTCACCTAAATTGACCATAAATGGACCAACGTGATCATTGAGGATTTCTTCCACATATCTTACGCTAGTTAAAGAGCCGTTTTCTATGATCACCAGCTCTGTGCGACTTTCAGAAGAAATTCCGGCCCACACAAGTACAGACCCACCACCGTAGGCTACTTTTTCTTCGATGCATGCTTGCTTGAATCTTTCCCCTGGTCTTCGATACACTCTGTCAAACACACACACATACACACAAAATATACTTTCACACGCACATAAACACACATTTACACCTTTCTCCCATAAGCACAATTTTCATTTTTATTTTTGTTTTTCTTTTTTCTTATTGGTTTTGTTTTTATTGATTTTTATTTTTATTGGTTTTATAAAAAATGTGTTACTTATACCTAATTAGCACAACGAACCAGTTGAACTAATCGAGGAAGAGCGAGGTTTATCCCATCACAAGTATCTTCGGATTACTTTCTGGGAAGCCCCGGCAACTTAATTGTATCTAGATTTAAGATAATAAACACATTTTTTTTTTTTTTTCTCTCTCTGTGTCTTCCATCGTGCTTGTAGAGCATAAATTTTGATTCGTCGGAGAACATAACTTTTGACCAATCGTCAATACTCCAATTTACGTGGCTCTGGGCATATCTTAGTCTTGAAATACGATGCCCACGCTCCAGTTTAGGGCCGTTTGCAGGTCTAAGGGGTTTTAAGTTAGATTCAGCAAGCCGACGTCTTACTGTCCATGCACTTGGGTTACTTCCTCCGAGGCGTCGAAACTGATTTGTGAGTTCAGTTCCTGTGAGAAAGCGATTTCGAAGCATGGTGTTCACCAAGTATCGGTCTTCTCGTGCTGTGGTACACCTGGTTCTGCCCGTTCCTGGTCTGCGTAGGTTAGAACCAGTTTCTTCGTAACGTCGGAGAACTCTTTGTACTGTTGACAGCGACACACCGACAGTCCTGGCTGTATCGCGCTGACTCCGGCCGGTTTCCAGCATTGTAAGTATTCTGGTGCATTCTTCAGGCGTAAGCGACATAATTTCAGCTTGAATAATGAACATAGAGCACTATCAACATGGTTTATGTACCCACATAAATGACAGATTACAAACACAAGCAAAACCAAATGCTGTAATTTCGTAGTTCCATCTTCGAAAGTGGCCCTTTTTCAAATTTGATTTTTTTATGATATAACTTTACAATAACTAAGAAGTTTTAATACCTTCATTTAAGGAGTATTACATTGTCTATTAAATACAATTTATTGCATTAACCAAGCATTTTTAGTTTCCGAGATTTTTAGGATTCTTTAAGTGACCCGGATTCATTGCTCTCGAGTGTAGTTGCTTGTTTATAACTGGTACTGGCCCCCTTAAATATTTATTTTATTCGGTTTTTAGTATTTGTTGTTACAATAAATAGCCTCCCCGACCGTTTTCGTTCACGGTGGCCAATCTCAATGGAGATTACCCAGGTACGCAGGAGATATTATAGTGCACAAGTGTGTGCGCAAACATAAGTGCACTCACTGATCCTTTACTCTCATAGTCCGATGGGACTGCAATCCGACACGACCGGAGAGAGTTCAGGCGCAGAACCATCGGCTTTACGTGCTTTCCGAGGCACGGGGTATCAAACCGCCAACTTCCAAACTCCGGACTGTTACTAAGAAATTCCTAATGGAAAACCCAATAAGACTTTGTCCGACCCGGGAATCGAACCCAGGACCCACGCTCAGCAGTCGCCCTTGCAACCACGAGACCAACGGGCAGTCAATTTGTTGTTATAGCGGCAACAGAAATACATCATCTGTGAAAATTTCAACTGTCTAGCTATCACGGTTCATGAAATACAGCCTGGTGACAGACGGACAGACTGGCGGACTCTTAGTAACAGGGTCTTAGTAACAGGGTCCTGTTTATACAGCCGGACAGTGGCGGATAGCATCTACTCTCCTGTTCTGAGACGTTTTGCGGGGGTGATGAACTAAAATGGGTCGTTATAGTTTTCTTTTTATAAAAGGCATTGTAAACCAATGGCTTACCAGTATAAAAATAATATGAAACATTTACAACGTCCTCAGCTTGGCAATGACCAAGGAATAAATTAACCTGAACGACCTCCGAGGACACAGCCACTATGTTATAAATTCAGAACATCCGTTCCTGTATTGCAGAAATAGAACTTTTTAATGGTTCTTCGTATATTTTCTCTTTAACAGCCAATGGAACTATATGTGTTTCTTCATTTTGAATTTTAACCTTATCAGCATCATGATAAGGTTTGATTTCAGTTGTGTATAAATGAGTATCTTTTTAAAAGTGGTAATTAACTGTGTTAGTGCATCCGAATACCGATACGACATTTATTGAAACTAGTTGTTTGGGTTGTAGAGCAATTACAGTTGTTTTGCTTGCGAAGACAATTTTATTGGTTGGTGCAGTCTTTTATGGGTTCCAGTATTTATTGAAGCACAGTGTGTGTTTATTTGCCTTTCGTTTACTGAGTAGTGTTGGAAAATAAAATGTACTCATTTGCGATGAGCGTTTTTTTTTATTTTCTTGACCTCGATCACGCCTGATGGAAAGCGATGGATGAGATCTATGATGGAATGAGCGTGCCCAGAAGATGCCTAAGGCACTGGAACTCCCACGCATCGACGAAACGCAGCAGGCTGCTTGACGCCGGACTCCGGTGGGATCGCAAGCCAGGCGGGCGTTAACCCTACCACCGCTGCACCGCAAAGGAATAATTGGCCAGTCAAATAAGGTGTTGGAGGTGACTGTCCAGGATTCGCCGAGCGCTCGGTTCAGTTGAGTAACTGGCAGAACAAACTGCGCTACACGAGGAGGCTTTTTCATGCATCCCAAAATGTGTCACAGCTTTTCTTGATGTTAACGTGTTTTTTTATTTTTAAGCTTATTTAAAAACACAAATCTTAATTGTAATCTCAGCCAAATCAAGTCCACTGCTGGAAAATGCCTGCCCAAGCATTCCCACACTGACTGGTCCTGCGCTGTCCAAATTTAGCTATACATCCATTATCATCATAACCTCCCTAGCCTTTTTCCAACTATGTTAGGGTCGACATCCAGTCTAACGGGATGCAGTTTCAGTCTCGGAGCGGCTGATTTCTCCCAGAAATAGGCTGAATAATCATTTTTAAGCCTTTTAGGCATTAAAACCAGCAAAAAAGAATAGTTCCCTTTATCTAAACGACTAAAATAGTGATTCTAAACGCACGTAGTAATCGCACTCCATTATGATGTCTGTAACGCTGAGAGAACTCTCGATGCAGAGTGAATTACACTGTCCTGTTGCACCTAACTCGAGTGACATGTTCCGACCAGTGTTTTAAACGCTGTTGTTGCTGAGCACGTTTTGGTTCGCGACAATTTTAAAGAAACTCAAACTCAATGCATTTATTTCAATTAAACCTTGTACAGGCACTTTTGAATTGTCGAAATTAAATAGTCTGTCAGTTAGTCAAAAAGTTGAAGCTATTTGCCCATTCCAAAACGTAGATCTCTATGGCGAAGAAATGTTACAAAAATATAATAAATGCTTAATTACGCAGAAATGTTACATAATATGAATCAAAGTTCAAAACATTATTTAACACCGACACAAAAAAGTTCTTATTTTTGTGTTTTATGCGCAATTAAAGCGTTTAAATTACTGTTACTATTCAGGGGTCCGTGTCTAAATAATAACAGCCGCTCAGGTCGATCGTTCAGGTTAAGTTACGCTTGCCGCGGTTTGTCTGTGGATGGGATACCATCTTTACATACCGAGTCCCGTCCGTGCCTTGGAAAGCACGTTTAGCCATTGGTCTCGGCTGTCATTTGTGGATCTTTGACAGTCGTTACGGGTAGTCAGAAGCCCGAAAGTCTGACAACCAGTCTTACCAAGGGGTATCGTATTACCCAGTAACTGGGTTGTGGAGGTCAGATAGGCAATCGCTCCATGTGTAAAATACTGGTATTCAGCTGCATCCGATTAGACTGGAAGCCGATCGTTGGGAAAAGCTATTAGCCTGCATCATCCTACTGCTGGGGAAAGGCCTGTTTGTTTTGTATGTTTGTTCCGGCTTTTCTTGTTTTGTCTCTCTGTTTGTTCCGGCTAATCTCCGAAACGCTAGACCTATTTTGATGGGACTGTCACAGGCATATTTTCTTGTAAATTTTGACGTTAAAAAGCCTACTTGAAATAAATTATTGCACTTAACTTATTAGGTACATTTTCCAGGAGTACATAATAATACTCTGTCTCTCCTATACTAAGAGACATTTTATTAAATAATCATGCAGCACAACAAACAACAACACAGCAAACTTTCGCGTTTGTAATCAGTAAGAAGTACAATAATCAGCCTATAATGTTCCCAATTATAGGCTGATTATTGTACTTCTTACTGATTACAAACGCGAAAGTTTGTGAGGATGGATAAATGGATAGATGGATGTTTGTTACTCTTTCACGCAAAAACTATTGAACAGATTAGGATTAAATTTGGCACGCAGACAGATTATAACCTGGATTAGCACATAGAAAACTTTTTATCCCGATATTTCCACGGGATCGAAACTTATGCGGGTCAAACCGCGGGACGCAGCTAGTTAATAAGTACTAAACTTTCGCATTTATAATATTAGTGTGTTAACACACACTAATATTATAAATGCGAAAGTTTGTGAGTGTGTGTGTGTGTGTGTGTTTATATGTTTGTTACTTCTTCACGCTCAAACGGCTGGGCCAATTTTGATAAAATTTGGTATGCAGGTAGCTGACACCCTGGATTAACAAATAGGCTACTGTTTATCTCGATATTCCTACGGGATCAAAACTTATGCGGGTGAAACCGCGGAGCGCAGCTAGTACTTATATCATATAAATCAGCCTATAATGTCCCGACTCGCCGCTCGACGCTCGCCGTGAACGGACGTGCCGCTCCCCGCCCGCTGCATCGTGACTCACCGCTCTCGCCGCCCGGCCTCGTTACGCTTGCCGTAACGAGCTCCGTAGTCCCCGACTACGACCGACTTCTAGCAATAGCTGTCTTTTTCAAGGCACTGTTGTTAGAATTATTTCTTCGGAAATATCGTCAAAAACGTTTCGTCGTTTGTTGTGGCCCCTTCAGGGTAAAACCACAGTTTCGTGGTCCTTGGCGGAAACCTCACGGTGTTAACGAAGCCAAGTGGGTGGTGCCCCAATCCACCAGCCTGACCCCTTCAGGGTGAGGCAGTCAATTGGAGTCGGGAGCTAGAACCTTGGCCTTGGGGGATCTCCTAGTCAAGTCTAGCTTCGTCACTAATCTTGCATTCGTCCACAGCTTTGCACCTAGTACGGTTGGGTGTGTCAACCCCTTCGTACTAGGACCGGTCTGGGTGTCTCTACACCCATTTCACTAGACCGGTTAGGAACCCGTTCGCGCAATAAGATTAGCGACGGGATTCAAGCTTAGGGCTCACCCTAGGTACTCACCTCCCTGTCTTCACCCGACAGGGAGGGTAGGATCACACACCCGGGCACTCCCACCCGGGGTTAGGTAATTAGGTTTCTTACGCCTCTATGCGTAGTCCCCTTTCCCTCTCCTAGACCGCCATGGACGCTGTTATTATAGCGTTCGTCAAGGAGGTCCTTTTTAAGGATCCGTCCTTCAAGGCGAAGTACGGTCCTCAGCTGTTGGCATATCGCCTAGCTCCCTCCCCCTCCACCGACTCCGTCGCTGATTTCAGTGATGTTTTTGAAACCCCGACTGTCTCGGAAACACCGGCGCCTTTGTCCGTCCCGACAAAGGGTTCCGCCAGTGTTTCCGAATCGACTAAGGTCGCCGCAGCCCCCTTGTCGGCACCCATTGCCAAAGCCGCCATTGTCCCAGAGACAATAGACTCCTTACCACCCTCCCAACCCGAGGCTATGGACACGTCCATACCTCAACCCGACCCTGACGAAACCCTCTCTGACTCTTCCTCCTCCGAAGACGACTATCAAGTTGTCGGAAAGGGAGGTAAAAGAAAGAAGGGCTCCTCTTCCCACGCTTCCAAGGCTAAGAAAAGCCTAGCGCCTTCCCCATCTCCCCTCCCCCCCACCCCTCCCCCCGCCTCACCCACCGCAGCATCTCCCGCCGCTTCTCAGGCCGTCCCTGCCTCATGCCCTAGTGCAAACCCGCCAGCTTCTATCAAAAAGAAGCAACGCCCCCCGCCCCCTATCTACATTCAGGAGAAGTCCAAATGGACAGAAATCTCCAAAATGTGTGTTGATCGTAAGATCAACTACACAAACGCTAGGTCCACCCAACAGGGTATTAAAGTCTCGGTTCCCTCGTCCTCGGACTACAGGGAATTCACCCGCCTTCTGCAGGTACGGAATTATTCATTCCATACCTACTCCCTCCCGGAGGAAATCCCCACCCGCGTCATAATTAGGCACGTGCCGAAAGAAATCTCCACTGAGGAGATCAAAGAAGACCTTGCTTCACAAGGCATCCCTGTTTCCGCCGTCCATCGCTTGCACAAAGCGAGGACAGACCTAGTTTACGACATGGTCCTTGTCGTATGCGACCCCACAGACGGACATCACCCTATTTTCAAGGTGAAGTCCGTCTGCTCCCTCTCGGGCATCTCTATCGAGAAGCCCCGAAAGTCCAACCTGATTGGACAATGTCATAGGTGCCAGCTATATGGCCACGCCCAATCCCACTGTTACGCGACACCTAGATGCGTCAAGTGTCTAGGAAATCACGGAACAGCCGACTGCTCCCGTCCCAAAGACCGCACTCTGTGCACAGAGCCGCCGAGCTGCGTACTCTGCGGCCAATCCGGGCACCCGGCTAACTACCGGGGTTGCCCCAAAGCCCCTAAAGCCCCCTCTCCCAAACTGGCCAAGCGCGCAAGCGACCGCCAACAAAGAGAGAGCCCCTCTGTGAAGATCCCATCTTCACAAATGCCCGAACGGCTCAGTCCTCAGAGACCCTCGCCCTGGGCCAATCTCTTCCACCAGAAAGCTCCCGCAGCTTCGGTGCCCTCCCAATCCCCGACCCTCCCTGCACTGATGGCAGTCTCCATCCCACCGCCACCAGTAGCCCCCGCAGCCCCAGTAGCCCCCTCGGCCTCAGCTGCCGCTATGATAGTTCAACCTGCTACCACTCCCTCTGGCCCCAGTAGGTTCCCCCAAACCCTCGTCCCTGGCCCTCAGCCAAACAGCATGGAGGTGATAATCGGTGCTTACGCATCATTCATCGCCCCAGCTAACGCTATGGCAGCCGAAATCCAAGCCTGCCAAGGCAATCCTCGGCGTATTGCTGAGATTTTCAATGCGTATCCCGAGATTACGCAAGTCCTCACAACTCTTAAATTCTAATTGCTCCCAATGGATCAACAAAGAATAAGTGTAAATAAACCCCGATCCCTTAAGCTAGGCTTCTTCAATGCCAATGGCATTTCTAGTCAGCGTGATGAGATCGCCACTTTCCTCCGCGATCATCAGCTTGACATCCTTTTAGTCCAGGAAACTTTCCTAAAGCCCCACAATCGAAACCCGAACATTGCCAACTATAAACTAGTTCGCAACGACAGGTCTCGATGTCACAAAGGTGGTACCCTTATTTATTTTAAAAAGTTCCTTCATTGCTCCCCCATAGACCCTCCTCCTCTACTCTCTCACCTGGAGGTCTCTATCTGTCGGCTTGGCATGACTGGTCATCAATCTATATCAATCATCTCTGCTTACATCCCGCCCTACACTGGTTCAGAGGATACCATCTCTCTCACCAGCGACTTCACTGCCCTCTTCGGTATGAGTGACTCCGTCATCATGGCGGGGGATCTTAATGCCAAACATCCCGCCTGGAACAGTAACTCGACCTCTACCAGAGGGAGATTCCTGTTCAACCTAAGCTCCACCCTTAATTTCGATGTCATCGCTCCGATGCATCCCACCCATTACCCGGACGAACCAAACCACCTTCCTGACGTGCTCGACATAGCGCTGCTCAAGAATGTAAACCTCCGTTTGCAATCTATTGAGACGCATCAAGAGCTCAACTCTGACCACCGCCCAGTCATTATTCACCTAGCCCCCTATTCGGGCCCCCGTGATCCCAACCAGCCTCCTCAGACCAAAGTAGTGACTGACTGGAGGAAAGTAAGCGAAAGCCTACAATCCACCACGTCACCTCACTTAGATTCCATTCCCGATCATATTGTCTCAGTCGCTGACACGACGGGAGCGATCGCCTCGTTTACAGAGCACGTCCAATCCGTATTAACGGATTGTTCACGGGAAGTTCCAGTGACGGAAGACCATCGCTGGAAATTACCGGCTGACGTACGTGATCTGATAACCGAGAAGAACGCGTCCATTCGTGCCTACGACTCCTTTCCCTGCGATGCGAACAAAGCCCATATGCGCCATTTACAGCGTGCTGTAAAGAAACGCATATGGGAATTGCGCTCTGAGGAATGGAGCAAGATGATCGGTGAACTAGAGCCCAATCACCATGCCTTCTGGCAGCTTCAGAGGAAGCTTCGCTCCCCCGAAGAGGCCTCTATGCCTCCTCTCGTACGCCCTGATAAGACCATAGCCTTTGACAACATCGAAAAGGCCGAATGCCTCGCCGCCAGCTTAGAGTCCCAATGCTCTCCCAGCTCTCAACCAGTAGATCAAGCGCACCTCGACAAGGTGAACGCTGAGGTCGAACGTAGAGCCTCCCTCCCACCAGTCGAAGACCCTGATGATCCTCTGCCTCCGGTCACTCCTGACGAAGTGCAAGACATCATAAAAGGGCTCCAACCCCGCAAAGCCCCCGGTTCGGACGGTATCACCAATAAGGTGTACCAACTCCTCCCCGCCCCCCTCATTTTGCTCATGACCGCTATCTTCAATGGCGCTCTGAGTAACAACATCTTCCCCCAAGCGTGGAAAGAAGCCACGGTCATAGGTATCCCCAAGCCTGGCAAACCCAAGTCTGAGCCCTCCAGTTACCGACCCATCAGCTTGCTCAATGTTTTCGGCAAGATCTATGAGAGACTTATTTATAAGCGTCTCAGGGATTTTGCCGAATCAAAGAGCCTCATCCCCAACGAGCAGTTTGGTTTTCGAGCTAAACACTCGTGTGTCCATCAGGTCCACCGCATCGTTGAGCACATTAGCGCTGGCTTCCAGCGCGGTGCGCCAACAGGTGCTCTATTCTTCGACAATGCGAAAGCATTCGACAAGGTCTGGCATAATGGCTTATTATATAAGCTCTACCAGCTAGGTGTGCCAGACCGTCTCGTGCTCATCTTACGAGACTATCTGTCGGATCGTACCTTCCGCTATCGCATAGACGGCGCACTCTCTCCCCCCCACCCGGTCCGTGCCGGAGTCCCCCAGGGTGGCGTTCTATCCCCCCTCATATTCACCCTGTTCACCAGTGACATTCCCAAAAGTAAATCGGCTCAGTTGGCTCTTTTCGCCGACGACACCGCTATTTACTATACGGGTCACAGTCAGGTCTCTATCGCTCGCACTCTCCAAAAATCCGCAAAAGCCTTAGGCGATTGGTTCCGGAAATGGAGAATCGAGGTCAACCCCGATAAGAGTCAGGCGGTTCTCTTCAGGAAACCGCGAATTCTCCTCCCCCCCCTCCCCAGCCCGATCACCATGTATGGCAAGCCGATCCCTTGGGACAAGCAAGCCAAATACTTAGGGGTCATTCTCGATGACCGACTTAGTTTCGGAGTGCACATAAGGACGGCGCGTTCGCGCGCCGCCTTCGCACTCGGCAGGCTCCACTCCCTACTGACCTCCCGCAGCAAATTGTCACTCAAGTGCAAATTGCGCCTCTACACCGCAGTCATCCGTCCCATCATGACGTACGCTTGCGTAGTCTTCGCACACGCTAAGCCTCATCACCTACATAAAATGCAGACCCTTCAAAACCGTTTCCTCAGAAAGGTCACGGGAGCCCCCTTCTATGTCCGAAACGTGAACCTTCACGTAGATCTCAGACTTCCCACCGTCCAGCAGTTCATGAAACGCCTCTCAAAGCGTTTCTTTGATACTGCCATTAAGCATCCCAATCCCCTGATTGCGGCGGCCTCCCGATACACTCCCTCCCGCATAAGTAAGATTCGCCGACCAAGGCATACCCTCACCGTCCCCGATGACGCCACTACCCTCCGTCAGGAAAGTAGAAAGAGCACAAGCACACTGAGAAAACACATATCCCGTCGTCCGTCATTCCGCCCTCGCCGTCGAGGCCCGTCGCGACACCCCGTACCATGTCCGCCCCGACCCTTGCTCGATGTAGTGCCAGCCCGCGCCGCAGCTGAGCCTGTAAATTTAAATTCCCGACTGTGACCTCTGAGTTTGTTTCGGCTTTTCTTCTCAGAGCAGTCTGCTAGGAAAAGCCGGACTCATCATTCGTTAAATAATATTAAACTGATCCAGCCTGTCCCTCCTGCTGCCCTCTCCCAGCGACGCCCTAAGCCGAGGTCCGTACCCCACAGGGGGTGCCCTTAGCGTGTAGTCGCTTAGTTTTTAAGTTTATCTATGCCCTGGCTGGAGGCCTTAATTTATTGAGGCATCCACAGGATCGCCCGGTTAAGCAGTCGACAACCCCTCAGGTTGAACTGCGAGATGCCATTTTCAAAAAAAAAAAAAAAAAAAAAAAAAAAAAAAAAAAAAAAAAAAAAAAACCTATAATGTCCCCACTGCTGGCACCACGGGGCTGTAATCAGCCGGCTTCCTCACGATGTTTTCCTTCATCATTTCGACTACTCATGTAACAGCAATTAATTAATTCTAGAAAGTTCCATAGCATCTACGTGAGCTGTTACGGTCACGTTTCAAACGACTTCTGGGAAACGACAATTAATTAAAATAAAGCTTCACCTGTTGGCACCTACAACATGTACGCTTGTTTCAAACAAATTAGAGTGAGACTAGACGAGCGTTACCTAGAGTAATAATTATTCCAGGAACTACCACGTTTAGGATTTGACGTTCAACTAACTGCAGCGGTGCTATTCAGTAAAAATCTCACCGATTGAAAGAAATCTGAAGAATATCTATTTGAAAATCTGCAATTCTACAAAACTTAGATGAAGTGAGCGTGGAGTGAGCTGTTAATAGTGTCGATTCCTAGCAAAAACAAACTCACTTTACCTAATTTTTCACGGTGAGATTTTTACAGAGGCGACCGGCTGGATTGCCGTTGCGCAACAGAATTTTGGCGAGTCTCTCAGAGCGACGTAAATTGACATTTACAGGAAGTTAGAAGGCCGAAAGTCTGACAACCAGTCTTACTCAGGGTTTCGTGTTACCCAGTAAGTCTTCTTCTCCACTGGCCATCGGTCCTTGTGTCACTGACTGGCCATCAGAACGGAAAATTGCCAAGAAAAATTAAAATATTTCCACCCTTGTATCTTTTGAACCAGTGACCGACAAATTCTGATATTTGGCGACAAATTGCGACTAAATAGCGAATAATTTTTTGTGTTATCAAAATTAAAATCCCTGATGGTGGGCCCTGCCAGAGTCGGCCTGTCGGTTGACATTCGGTCTTTCGATAAACATGGCCAGCTACTTAAAT
This sequence comes from Mesoligia furuncula, assembly GCA_916614155.1. NCBI lineage: Eukaryota > Metazoa > Arthropoda > Insecta > Lepidoptera > Noctuidae > Mesoligia > Mesoligia furuncula. The sequence continues at coordinate 30,703,100 of OU744793.1, forward strand.
TTGATTACTCTGCAAGCTATATCGGTTACTCCGGCTCTTTTTCGGATAATTTCATTCCTGATTTTATCCTTCAGATAAACTCCGAACATAGTCCGCTTCATAGCGCGCTGAGCGACCTTGAATTTGCTGACCAGCCCGACTGACACGGTGCCAAAACGTAGACACCTACGTTTTGGCACCGTATGTTATAACGTAGTTTCTGGATTCGTGAAGGTCAAATAGGCAGTCGCCCTATATAATCCAGTTGAGTCCGCGTAGACTGAAAATCGGCCCCAAAGTAGTTAGGAAAAGGCTAGACAGATGATGATGACTTCGAGCGACGTGAATTACGCTCGTCTGGCCCTATCCTTATTTCAGACGCAACCCACGTTTATACGTTTCTTGTAAATCTCAGGATTATGTCATGCGTTTTCTAATATGCTAATATTATGCTGAGTTTTCTCTTCCACGATAATTAATGTTCATGGAAGTTTCATTCTGTTGGAAATATTTTGTTACTAGCTTCTGGCCGCGGCGTCGCTTGCGTGGATAACGGAAATCATCCCACGGGAACGGGCTTACGGGTTATGTAGTACCTATACTATCATCCAAATCCATTCAACAGTTAAGAGCCCTCTTACATTTTGGTACTGTGCGCACATCTTTTTTTGGGTATAAATGGCATCTCGCAGTTCAACCTATGAGGTTGTCGTCTTCTTAACCAGGATCGCCTGTGAATGCCTCAATAAATTAAGGCCTTCCAGCCAGGGCGAGCGCGCATCAACGGCGCAGTGAAATTTAGAGTACTTTTATTTTATTTATAAAAAAAATCACAGTATCAATAAATGTTTTTTTTTAATTGATATTGTTTAAGCAATTATTGAAGACTATTTTGGTATAAATACTACGTGAAAATGATGTAGAAGCTCGGAAATATTCAGACTTGTTTCCAG